>CM073500.1:1172500-1322500 GCA_037074585.1 Biancaea sappan | reverse complement strand
GCCATCCCTCCAAAAATCACGCAAAAATTCTATCTCTAGGTCTTAGTGTTAACGCGACTTTGATTTTGGTTAGCTGAAGTTCAAAAAACAAGTCATCATGGGAAAACACCCATTTTGTTACATAATTTATCAGCAGGATATGGTACCAAACTGAAATATGAGCCACAAGGAAGCTCCCCACAAAATTTGAGGTCAAAATTCAATAAGTGTGATTTTATATGATTTTTTGAACTCATAAAATGTAAAAATTCATGAAAAATTCTATGGCCGTCCAAAATTCACGAAATTTGGATGGGGATGAGTTCATGCTGATCCTAGATAGCTTGCAAAAAATCGATCTCTAGTTTTAGAAACTCATGAAACAAGTGCCATGACAAAGTTCGGAAAATTGAAAACTTGATCTTGACTCAGTTTTTGTCTTGCCAAAGTACTGAAAAGTGAGTCAGGATAAAGTTTTTGGCTTGCCGAAGTTCAAAAAACAAGTCATCATGGGAAAATGGCTATTTCCTTACATAAATCATCGGCAGGATGGGGTATCATACTGAAATATGAACCACAAGGAAGCTCTCCAAGAAATTTGAGATCCAGATTCAGAGAATTCTATTTTTTACGACTTTTTGAATAACTCGTAAAAAGGAAAAATTCATAATAAATTGTGTGCTTGTCCAAAAATCATGAAATTTGGATGGGAATGAGATCATGTTGTTCCTAGATATCCCTCCAAAAATAATACGAAAAATCCATCTCTAGGTCCTAGCGTTAACGCAACCTTAGTTTTCGCTTGCTGGAGTTCTGAAAACGATTCATCATGGGAAAACATCCTTTTCCTTACATATTTGCTCAGTCATAAGTGGTACCAAACTGAAACATGTGTTGTAAGGGAGCTCCCCACGAAATTTGAGGTCATAATTCAATAAGTGTGACTTTATATGACTTTTTGAACTCATAAAATGTAAAAATTCATGAAAAATTCTATGGGTGTCCAAAAGTCATGAAATTTGGATGGGGATGAGTTCTTCTTGATCCTAGATATCCTGCAAAAAATACTGCAAAAATTCAATCTCTAGGTCCAGAAAATCATGAAGCAAGGGCCATGACAAAGTTCAGAAAACTGAAAACTTCATTTTGGCTCAGTTTTTGGCTTGCTAAAGTGTTGAAAAGTGTGTCAGGATCAAGTTTTTAGCTTGCCGAAGTTCAGAAAACGAGTTATCATGGAAAAACACTTGTTTCCTTACATAATTCATTAGCAGGATGTGGTATCAAACTGAAATATGAGCCACAAGAAAGCTCTCCAAGAAATTTGAGATCAAGATTCCGAGAATTCTATTTTTTATGAATTTTTGAATAACTCATAAAAATTAAAAATTCATAATAAATTGTGTGGGTCTCTAAAAATCATGAAATTTGGATGGGGATGAGATCATGTTGTTACTAGCCATCACTCCAAAAATCCCGCTAAAATTCCATCTGTAGGTCCTAGCGTTAATGCGACCTTTGTTTTGGCTAGCTGTTGTTCAGAAAACGAGTCATCATAGAAAACCACCTGTTTCCTTACATAATGTATTAGTAGGATGTGGTACCAAACTGAAATATGACTCACAAGGAAGCACCCCAAGAAATTTGAGGTCAAAATTCGAAAAGTGTGATTTTATATGATTTTTTGAACTCATAAAATGTAAAAATTCATGAAATATTTTGTGGAGATCCAAAAGTCACGAAATTTGGATGGGGATGAGTTCATGTTGATCCTAGATATCCTACAAAACATCATGCAAAAATTTGACCTCTAGATCCAAAAACTCATGAATCAAGTGTCATGACAAAGTTCGAAAGACTGAAAACTTGATCATAACTCAGTTTTTGGCTTGCCAAAGTGCTGAAAAGTGAGTTAAGATCAAGTTTTTGGCTTGTCGAAGTTTAGAAAACGAGCCATCATGGAAAAACACTCGTTTCCTTATTTAATTCATCGGCATGATGTGGTACCAAACTGAAATATGAGCCACAAGGAAGCTATCCAAGAAATTTGAGATCAAGATTCCGAGAATTCTATTTTTTATGAATTTTTGAATAACTCATAAAAAGCAAAAATTCATAATAAATTGTGTGGCTCTCCAAAAATCATGAAATTTGGATGGGGATGTGATCATGTTGTTCCTAGCCATCCCTCCAAAAATCACAAGAACAATTCCATCTCTAGGTCTTAGTGTTAACGCGACTTTGGTTTTGGCTAGCTGAAGTTCAGAAAACAAGTTATCATGGGAAAACACCCATTGCCTTACATAATTTATTAGTAGGATGTGGTACCAAACTGAAATATGAGCCACAAGGAAGCTCCCCACGAAATTTGAGGTCAAAATTCAATAAGTGTGATTTTATATGATTTTTTGAACTCATAAAATGTAAAAATTCTTGAAAAATTCTGTGGGCATCCAAAAGTCACGAAATTTGGATGGGGCTGAGTTCTTGTTGATCCTAGATGGCCTGCAAAAAAAATCATGCAAAAATTCAATCTCTAGGTCTAGAAACTCGTAAAGCAAGTGCCATGACAAAGTTTGAAAAACTGAAACTTGATCCTGACTCATTTTTTGGCTTGCCAAAGTGTTGAAAAGTGAGTCAGGATCAAATTTTTAGCTTGCCGAAGTTCAGAAAACGAGTCATCATGGGAAAACGGCCGTTTCCTTACATAATTCATTGGCACGATGTGGTACCAAACTGAAAGATGAACCACAAGGAAGCTTTCCAAGAAATTTGAGATGAAGATTCAAAGAATTCTATTTTTTACGAATTTTTTAATAACTCGTAAAAAGAAAAAATTCATAATAAATTGTGTGGTTGTCCAAAAATCATGAAATTTTAATGGGGGAGATATCATGTTGTTCCTAGACATCCCTCCAAAAATCATCCAAAAACTCCATCTCTAGGTCCTAGAGTTAATGCGACCTTGGTTTTGGCTTGCCAGAGTTCTAAAAACGATTCATCATAGAAAAACACCTTTTTCCTTACATATTTTTTAGGTCTTATGTACCAAATTGAAACATGTATTGCAAGGGAGCTCCCCACCAAATTTGAGGTCAAAATTCATTAAGTGTGATTTTATATGATTTTTTAAACTCATAAAATGCAAAAATCAATGAAAAATTGTGTGGGTGTCCAAAAGTCATGAAATTTGGATGGGGACGAGTTCATGTTGATCCTAGATAGCCTGCAAAAAATCATGCAAAAATTCAATCTCTAGGTCTAAAAACTTGTGAAGTAAGTGCCATAACAAAATTCAAAAAACTGAAAACTTGATCCTGACTCAGTTTTTAGCTTGCCAAAGTGCTGAAAAGTGAGTCAGGATCAAGTTTTTAGCTTACCGAAGTTCAAAACACGAGTCAGTATGGGAAAACACCCGTTTCCTTACATAATTCATCAGTAGAATGTGGTACCAAACTGAAATATGAGCTACAATGAATCTCTCCAAGAAATTTGAGATCAAGATTTCGAGAATTCTATTTTTATGAATTTTTGAATAACTCATAAAAAAAATTCTGAATAAATTGTGTGGGTCTCCAAAAATCATGAAATTTGGATGGGGATGAGTTCATGTTGTTCTTAGACATCCTTCAAAAATCACAAGAAAATTCCATCTCTAGGTCCTAGCATTAATGCGACCTTCGCTTTGGCTAGCCGAAATTCTGAAAACGAGTCATCATGGGAAAACACCAATTTTCTTACATAATTTATTGGCAGGATGTGGTACCAAACTGAAATATGAGCCACAAGGAAGCTCCCCACGAAATTTGAGGACAAAATTCAATAAGTGTGATTTTATATGATTTTTTGAACTCATAAAATGTAAAAATTCATGAAAAATTCTGTGGGTGTCCGAAAGTCATGAAATTTGGATGGGGATGAGTTCATGTTGATCCTAGATAGCCTGCAAAAAATTGTGCAAAAATTGGATCTCTAGGTCTAAAAACGCATGAACCAAGTTCCGCGACAAAGTTTAAAAAACTGAAAACTTGATCTTGACTCAGTTTTTGGCTGGCTAAAGTGTTGAAAGTGAGTCAGGATCAAGTTTTTGGCTTGCCGAAGTTCAGAAAACAAGTCATCATGGGAAAAAACCCATTTCCTTACATAATTTATCGGCAGGATATGGTACCAAACTGAAATATAAGCCACAAGGAAGCTCTCCAAGAAATTTGAGATCAAGATTCCGAGAATTCTATTTTTTATGAATTTTTGAATAACTCATAAAAATCAAAAATTCATAATAAATTGTGTGGGTCTCCAAAAATCATGAAATTTGGATGGGGATGAGTTCATGTTGTTTCTAGACATCCTTTAAAAAATCAGATGAAAATTCCATCTCTAGATCCTAGAGTTAACGCGACCTTGCTTTTGGCTAGCCGAAATTCTGAAAATGAGTGATCATGGGAAAACACCCATTTCCTTACATAATTTATTGGCAGGATGTGGTACCAAACTGAAATATGAGCCACAAGGAAGCTCCCCACGAAATTTGAGGTCAAAATTCAATAAGTGTGATTTTATATGATTTTTTGAACTCATAAAATGTAAAAATTCATGAAACATTTTGTGGGCTTCCAAAAGTCATGAAATTTGTATGGGGATGAGTTCATGTTGATCCTAGATAGTTTGCAAAAAATTGTGCAAAAATTCGATCTATAGGTCTAAAAACTCATGAACCAAGTTCCACGACAAAGTTTAGAAAATTGAAAACATGATCCTGACTAAGTTTTTGGCTTGCTAAAGTGCTGAAAAGTAAGTCAGAATCAAGTTTTTGGCTTGCTAAAGTTCAAAAAATGATTCATCATAGGAAAACACCCATTTCCTTACATAATTTATCAGCAAGATATGGTACCAAACTGAAATATAAGCCACAAGGAAGCTCTCCAAAAAATTTGAGATTAAGATTCCGAGAATTCTATTTTTTATGAAATTTTGAATAACTCATAACAAGCAAAAATTCATAGTAAATTGTGTGGCTCTCCAAAAATCATGAAATTTGGATGGGAATGTGATCATGTTGTTCCTAGCCATCTCTCCAAAAATCAAGCAAAAATTCCATCTCTAGGTTCTAGTGTTAACTCAACCTTGGTTTTGGCTAGCCGAAGTTCAGAAAACAAGTCATCATGGGAAAACACCCGTTTCCTTACATAATTTATCAGTAGGATGTGGTAAAAAACTAAAATATCAGCCACAAGGAAGCTTCCTATGAAATTTGAGGTCAAAATTCAATAATATGGTATGGATTCTAGGTTTTTCATGAATAGTGTGGATGGTTAATTCCGTGACTAAGTAAATTATGTGGTTGATCTATGATGGAATTGTGATAATGTGGTATGGGTTGATATATGTGGCATAGTATGAGTGCATACCTTGTATGTTATGCTGGTTGAGTGTGGTTGTAGTGTGCTTGTGTTTGTGGTTGTGACTGGATGAGACCAAGGGGTGTGCTCCTGGGGTCTATAGTTGGTAGTTGCTAGAATAGGGATGGGCCAAGATTAAAGGGGTGTACCTAGAGGTCGGTGGCTGTGAGGCATGTGCCAAGACCAAAGGGTACATTTCTGCGGGCTATGATTTGGTAGTTGCTGGAATAAGGCATGTGATGCCTAAAGCCCTCGAGTATCAGTGTATTTAGATTTCAGATGAATAATTAAACGTGGCAAAATTTTTCATTGATAGGAAAGGAAATTCATGTTAAAGAGTATGGCATGTGGGGTGATAAGTGCTCGAGGATGGGGTGTACGTATAACACAGGAAAGGCAGATGGATAATGAGACTGTGGAGGGACTAGAGTGAAATAAAAATATTTGAGTGAGACCTTTTATGAATAAGGAAATAAGGATTAGTGGTATGTTAAGAGTGGAGACATGTGGGCTTGGAAATGTGGAGTGTCTAAGAATACTTGAACTGAAAAATTACAAGGCTCGCCACTGCTTACTTGATTGAAGCTTAAGCAAAGGGCAACTTAGTAATTTCCTTAGAAGAGAATATTTTTGATATGTATATATACAATACACACACACTTCAGCCCCATTCTTCCCTCTCTCACGTTGACCTATCTCCCCAAAGTCCTAGCTCTCATTCCTCCATCTCCTTCATCCAAGAGCTTCACCCAATCCTCAGGCCACCAATTTTCGATGAAAGTTTGAGTCTTTGGTGACCAAACATCACCAGAAAAAGAAGAAATGAGGTAAACTCCCCACCTTTTTATATTTGCTATCATATTTTTGGAACTGAGAATATGGGATTGAGGATGAGTGTTCTTGAGTTTAAGCTAGATTGATGACCCAAAACTCTTCTTAGATGTTTGTTTAACAAATTGGAACAAGAAATTTGAAGAAATCATTAGATTAAAACATTCAAATCTTAGTTTGGAAAACATGATAGAAAATTTTGAGAAGTTAGGGTTCTTGGGACGGATTTTCATGATTATTACTTTGATTCTTGGTTATGTGTATATGCTTCCTAAACATTCCTAGAGCAAAACCATGGAAAGAATTTTGAGTTTTGGTGGAAAATTGGTTTGGGTTAAAGGAAAAACCGAAATGGAGCTCAAAATTGCATAGAGTAAAAACATTATCCTTCACCCACTTAAGCCTGCACAAACATGCTTTAGCATAAGGGAGGCAGAGGGGGCGGCCCTTTACTTGCTTAAGCGGGAAAATTGCTCGCTTAGGCACATAGGTGGCAAAAGGCTCCAGCAGTTTTTGGCTAATTTTTAAATGGTCATAACTTTCTCACCCGAACTTCGTTTTTAGTAAATTGTATATCGTTCGAAAACTCTTTGAGTCTAGTTTCTAATAAGACAATATTTAATTGAAAACTCCTTGCTGTTTAGGAGTTATGACCAAAAGAGTCAAAACTAGTGATAAGGAGTTCCCTATCTTGTGACATTTACATATTTTTTTTTTACATGGTTATCTTATAAGGATGAATTCTTTGAGGTACATTCCACATCTTTTGAGAAGGATTAGCTAGCTTGGAGTTGAGGCGAGGGATCTCATTGTGTTCTTTTTCATAGAAACTACTTTCTTAGCATGTTTGTATTAAGATAACATGTTACTAATTGAGATGTTTTGCATACTTGAATCTCTATATGGCTAGAGAGAGAAAGGACACTTGTGTGTGAATATTATCTAAAGTTGTATAATTTACATGAATAATAAGTAAACACTAAGAATTTGTATAGGGCTTGCATATAGCTTGCACAAAGATATTTAGAGCATAATTGTAGACGTATAAACACACTAATGGAACTGTAAATGGCACTACAAGGGTGTGATAAACACATTAGAGGAGTCATGAGGACATATGGTGAATGTCCCATGATGACTAACAACATGAATGTTTATGAAATGCTAAAGATATTTACCTATATGCACTTACACATACACTTCATGATAATTACATTATCATTGTGTGACAAAACTGTGGAGAATATTGGTATGATTATAAGATGAGTGTGTATGCTTGTATTAGATTGAAGTTGGACTAACCTTGTGATGAATCCTTTAGTTATTTTTGTATATGGCTCACGATTATAATGAAATCACCTTGACTACTTGTGATTGTATATCATTGGGAATCCTTGACTAATTTAGCCTGTGTAGCCTTCACAAATGATAGTACCCGATTGCTTGTGGTGGTGCACTGTGGCAAATCCTTGACCAATTAATAACAGGCAAGTAGTTGGTGATGGTGCTACTTGAACCTTAGAACAAAGTAAAAATTTCATTAATATGGCTATTGTTGAGCTGAATGCATAGCATGACTTGTAAGGTATGGAAAGTGCTATTTATATGGTGTATATGAATTTTATGTAATGTGATAGAATACAATGACATATGGCTTTTGATGGTGTGCTGATTTGGCATGTGAATTGACTATGATATGTACGTGTTTATTATGCTATGTGATGACTAATGGTATGCTTATTTGGTGTGTGTGCTTTTCATGCGGAAGATATTATTTAACCATATTTGAGCTAAGTGGTTGGCATTATCTCATGGTGTGCGAGAGAAGCTTATCATGTAATTTTGAGTGAATATTATTGATGTTCATGCTGGATGTTTAGCGGATCATGCATATATATATATATATATATATGTATGTATACACATATACACCTATGGAAATATAGTTGAGTTGAAACTTTGTTGGCGGTGTACTGTCATTGCAATGGTAATGTGGTGAGTGAATCTTTGGGCTTACACATTTAAATTTAGTCATCCATTATTTTGGATTTATGAAGCATGGAATATAGGAATATTCCTATGGAGATTTTGATATGTTTTATTATCTTTTTCATATGGATGTATGAGAGCCACTCACTCAAGGTCATAATTTTAAATGCATACTTATGCAATTATATATATTTTGTGGCATGCTTTACTGTCTATTCTTTTCTGTATCATAATTTTAAATATATACTTATCCAATTTCAAGTGGTTTAGACTCACCCCTTCATAGTTTTAGGTGAAGAAAAGCCTATTGTTTGAGGACGTGCATGATGAGGATACCTCCCCTCTTGCCAGGGTATGGTAATGTGTAGTTTATGTTTTCTTGTAGGAATTCTAGAAAAATTCTGTAATCAGATAAGTCATGTTATGATGTGTATTATGTGTAGTTGCAATGTGTATGGATGGCACTGGAAATGAACAAACAATTGAGTTTATGTAAATTAGTTTTTCTTTATATGAAAGATATTTATATTTACACGTGTTTATGAGGAGAGAATTGAAACTCTTGTGAAATTCTATAATTTGTGCATAAGAACATAATGTTGCTTTGTGTGAAATGGTTTAATAAGTGAATATGGTTGTATGGGTTGAGGGAAAGATAAGCTTGCGGCGGTGTGGGTTAGGCACCGTCCGCGCCGGTCATAGGCCCGAATTTGGGTCGGATAGGACATGGGCCAAAGACTAGGTGGAGACGTACCTGGGGTCATATCTAGTAGTTGCTGAGACAATGGTATGATTTGTGGAAAAGGCCACGAGTGACTAATGATTGTATGCTTGGATGTATTGATTTGAGTGTAACTTTTTTATTATATTATGACTTGACTGGTTGCACTATATGATTAGTGTTGCTTTCTTCTGGACTTGATGAATTGTGATAAAGGATGATGATTTGGTTTAGGTGAGCATGATTTTGTCACAACCCGTTTCCCGGGCCCATGACCAGCACAATAACGACTCTTCCCGCTACAGTAAGCCTTACCCTTCATGAACTACCCTTTGTTTTAAATCATCCTATTATAGGTTTTCACATATGAAAGTAACATATACCAATGATAGATTTAGATGCTAACATCATTAAACAAGATCATGTGTACACACATGCTCAGAATAGGGGAGTCATACTTGGTTTCCACGTTGCTCGTTACATGCATAGATATATATCATATTGCACACATATCACACAAAGGGGTACTTCTATGAAAGTCAACCATACAATATAATATATGCCATACTGGATTTTTATAGATTCATGGTTACCCAAATTATAACTAACGTTCTATGCAATTTTAAAATTTCTTTTATTAAAGTCGTTATGAGTAAATTGAAAATCCCCTCTTTAAAAAAATAAGTCCTTCCAAAGTACAATTCATTTCAAAATATTAAGATTAATTCCTTCCTCTTTTGACGCCTAACTTCACATGCCATATAAGAAATTGAAATGCTTTTGTAATGAGTTTAAGAGCAAATTAAGAGTTTCGTCTAAGGTCTCCAACAATCCAAGTATTGAAATAGAATTATCATATATCATCCCTATTCAATTAGGCCACAACATTACCACACATAGAGGCACATCCGAAACGACATAATCTTAATTTTGAATAATTAATAATGATAATATTTCTAGTCATCCCATAATAATCCAGATTCACCAAATCCAATGAAAGCAAGATATTAAGCATAGGGTAGTTCTTAATGTAACAAGTCATAATTAACGAATAGAAATGAAAATAGTCCCGAAACCCTTCCTAATTGTCCTAAGAAACTACCGAGCAACCTAAGAACATAAATTAAAAATACACAAGGGCCTACCCAGTAATGGGAAGGTCACACAATAAGCCTCATTACTCCTCTGATAAGTACTCTTTGACGTCAACTAGATTTGTAGAGAAAGTAAGCCACAAGAAGGGTAGGTTATAAAACTCAATGAATGGAAATGACACAACCATATCCAAATCCAATTACCTTAACAATTATACAAGCATGTCCGAAGGCCACAATTCAAACCAAGTTTTGCAATTAAGGACACATAACAGATATATATCACATCATCACATCCAAGCCTCGGGACTGATACTCGTCATATGGCGGGTACCCCTTGGGAGCAAATGCTCAACCCTCGGACCCTTCTTGCCATTGATGCATGATCTTCTTGTCTCTATAATAGGGCACCTCACAAGTCCAACATTGCCTTCGGGCTCCACATCTTACTATGAGAATGTCATCTCCACACTTACCTGCCAAGGCACCCTCTGAGTGGTTTCCTACATTGCCATGAGAGGGGCTACCATTCCCATCACAACCAAACCATATAGGCACACACAATGCATAATCACAAGACTACACTCACTAGCCAAGGCACCATCTGAGTGGTTTCTCGCCTTGCCGTGAGAGGGGTACTATTCAATATCAGTCAATGTCCATCCAATGGTATATACATGTCCACACCACAATAACACATCTGCAATATCATCATGCAAGAATAAACTACAATATCCCGATTTATTGAATAAGTAAACATAGCATCAAATGCCCCCAAACTTAAATGGATGTAATTATTTTGTGTAAGCATGCCAAGTTATAATGTTATACCATACGATCTAATCATGGGAAATATAGCTTTATAATAACAACTTCATCATGAGCAAATTACTATTTCGTAGCCTTTACTCAATAACCTTACCATCTTATCCTACAACTCTTGGGAATCCACCTATGGTATGCATGCATAATTAATGACACTAAGATGAAGATAAAAGGGTTGTCCAACTTACCTAGATTCTTATGCTAATTTTTACCATCTCCAGAATGTTATTCAGAGAGGAATGGGGTGTAAAATAATCAATTTACAACTACAATACAAAAAGATTGCAAGGAAAGATCAAAACTATGAAACCAGAAAATTACATGTTATTACATACGACTTATTGTCACTGTTTTCATCATAACTCCCAGACTGTAAAGAATTTTTGAGCAAATTTTATTTTGTTAGAAAATAGACTCAAAGGGCTTTTCAGTGATTTAATGCTTGTTAAAAATAGAGTTCAATTGAAGAATTTATAAATGGTTAAAGAGTTCCTTGAAGTGAAACGTTCCTTGAATTTTGGAGTTCAATAGACTCAAAACATTCCTTTAATTCTGGACTTCTTGACATTGGGGAAAGTTTGTCAAAGATGAGTTCCTTGAAATGGTGTAGGGGTAGAGGCTGGTGTTTCTCTTTGAAGGGTGTATGCACGAGTATCCTAGGGTTTGGAGAGTGTGTGAATGGCGTTTAGACCTAGGGGAGTGTATAAGAGTATGAGTTCTTAGGGTTGCAAGTGTTTGGGTGAAGGGAGCCATCTAGGATTTTCTTTTTCTTTTTTTCTTTTTGTTTCCAAAAGTCATCCAAGGTTTTAAGTTAGGTGAGGGACGGCTTGGGTTCTCCAAAAAGGGGTGGTCATATAGGTGTTCTAGTAAAAGTCTTTTACTATGTTTTTAATTTGTGAATTAGGATAGGTATTGTGTTAGGAATATTACTTTTTTCTTGCTATACGTATCATTGTTATTATCATTCTTTCCTTTTTTATTTTTTTTTATTTTTTTGTTTTATTGCTAAGGGTTCACATCTACCATAGGATTTTTTTGAGTTATTATTATTATTATTATTATTATTATTATTATTATTATTATTATTATTATTATTATCATCATCATCATCATCATCTAGTCTTACCATATCAATACATTTATTTATTTCTTTCCTAATGTAACATTTATAATTTCCTATTCCAAAAACTTTCCTTTTCCCTCTTATATCCTATTATGACCACGCCATCCCTTTTTATTTCCTAATCAAATCCCAATGTCATTTTGTTTCCTAATTCCTCTATAGTCTCACATCATCCTTTTGGGTAACTCTTCTTTAGTCTATACACCTAGTCACCCTTCATATTTTTCTTACCATATTAGTTATTCACACCTCATCATACCCCTTTTAATTTATTTTATTATATTATATTATATTATTTATTTGCCTCTTCAAATTATTTAATTATAATCTACTCTAAATTCTTGTCCAACATTATTTTATTATATTACTTATCCACCTCTTCATATTATTTAATTACAATTTACTGTGAATCCTTATCCAACTTAGTTTCCTCAATTCATCTTTTTAATCTTGACCTCCTTCACATGAGCCTCAAGTCACCTTCCACCATTTAAGGTGCCCTTGACATGGCATCTTAGTCACACATGTTTTAATCATTCTAGCCTTTAACTCAAACACAACGTGGCCCAAAAGAAACAATGAACATGTTACCCATCATGCACAACATCAAGCAATTCAGATTGAAATCATAAGACATTTAAATAAATAGCAAGAAAATCCCTACGGGTATCACAAAAGACATGGCAAATTTTAACCGTAGGTATCATAGTATTACCCCTTTTAAGAAATTTGGTCCTCCTAATTTTTGTTACCTCGAGTTTCAAAATAGGTTCGAGTTCTATTCAGAAGTGATTGGAAGAATACCTGTAACGTTGTCATTGGTTGTCTATGCATTTTGTCCAGTCAGAGCGTATACTCGAGCAGTCCCTTAGCCTACTACTATCTGACCTCGGCCTCCTTGGCCTTTCCTGGAGCCGTAACCCCTAATTGCCAATGGTGGTGCCCTACTAGAAAGCGAGGCCTCCGAATGAGTGCATACAGGGTGTGTTGACTCGTGTCTATCCCCTGAGACTAATTAGGGGCACTGTCTCTTGAAGTGGCTTGTCTAAGCGCACTAGTATTAATTTGTGAGGGCACCTTACCCAAGGCATTCCCCCAAGTGGTGTCTGCCATAACCCGAACATTAGGCCTTGTAATGGCCCCTTTTTTCTTCGGATTGGGGTTAAGGTACACTAATACTAGAGGGTGCATGCCCTGTGGATGTAGCTAGCACTGAGTTCCCACCGTAACTAATGATCCCCCTATCATGTCCTCTTTTCCTCTTGTTGTTTTGATCTTCTCTATTCTTGCTAATCATCTCTATCCTATAAGCAGTGTCTATGGCTATGGCATAGGAGGGGAAAGTCTCCATCTCAATGCCCACTGGAGTAAACTAGGAGTCTCCAAGACCCTCCATGAACTTCCTAATCCTTTCTCCCTCATTTGGCACCATGTAAGAAGCATAGTATAATAATTTTGCGAATAATGCATCATATTTGTCTACTATCCAAGATCCCTATCTCAGAGTCTTGAATTACCACATATGAGCATCATGCATACTCCTTAGGATGAATTAGTTTTAGAAAAATTTCTGGAAGTCCTTCCATTCAACGAGTGGCATGTTAGCAGCTCTGCCCTTCTTCTAGTTCCTCCATCAATTATCATCCCTACCCCTCAATTGATAGGTCACAAGTGTCACCCTGCGAGCCTCAAGGCATTCCTAGGCGTCACATACATTTTCATAGTCATCCATGAATCATTGGGGGGTCATCGATAGAGTTCTCGCAGGAGAATATCGATGGTTTCAACTTCAGAAACTTAATGATTTTAATCTCTGCCACTACTCCTTCCCTAGACAGAGGAGGAGGGGTGGCATCTGTGGTGCTGCCTACACATTGATGGCTGGTGTTGGCACTAGTGAATTGTCATCTGCTGGCTACTTCCTCAACCTAACCTCTAGGCCGTTCATCCATCTCTGAATTGTGGTGAACATTTCCATCACCATGGAAGGGTCTATCTGCAGCAGTGCCTCCTTGCTTCCTTCAGAATCTCCCACATAGTGCCCATTGTCATGAATAGGCTCACTTTTAGCATATTCATGTATCCCCGATCGTGTGTTCTCTGATAAGGTAGGGAGCGAGGCTAAAGCCTTATCGGACCGTGTACATCCGCCTCGGGTAGAAGACTAGCCACGCACCATTAAAGGTCTTTTAAAATATACACGCATAACATTTCACTATTCAGAATCAAGAAAAAGCTTTAAAAACTCTAAAGAGGAGTATGACACAAAAGAAAGACTCTAACAACTCTATAAGGCCTTCTGCGGATCCCCGTCCTGTTGTTGTGCCATGGTTCATGATGATAGGAGAGGCCCCCACTAAAGACGCCTTGCTTTGTAGTCCCTAGGAGACCTAATTAACCTATGTTCTGGTACCAACTTTGTCACAAACAGCTACCCGAGCCCGTGATAGGCACGGTAAAGACTCTTCCCACTACTATAAGCCTTACCCTTCATGAACTACCCCTTAGTTCTAAATCATTCGATTATAGGTTTTCCCGTATGAAACTAACATATATCAATGATAGATATAAATGCTAACATCATCAAACAAGGTCATGCGTACACACACGTTGAAAATAGGGGAGTCACACCTGGTTTCCAGGCTACTCGTTACGTACATAAATATATAATGTATTGTACACATATCACACAAAGGGGTACTTCTATGAAAATTAACCATACTATATAATACATGTCATACCAGATTTTTATAGATTCATGGTTACCCAAATCATAATTAACGTTCTATACAGTTTTAAAATTTCCTTTATTAAAGTCATTATGAGTAAATTGGAAATCCCCTCTTTAAAAAATAAGTCCTTCCAAAGTAACATTCATTTCAAAATACTTTAAGAATAATTCCTTCTTCTTTTTACACCTAACATCACATGCCATCTAAGAAATTGAAATGCTTTCATAATGAGTTTAAGATAAAAGAGTTTTGTCTAAGGTTTCCAACAATCCAAGTAATGAAATAGAATTATCATAGATCATCCGTATTCAATTAGGCTACAATGTCAATCACACATAAAGACACATCCAAAATGACATAATCTCAATTCTAAATAATTAATAATGATAATATTTCTAATCATCCCATAACAATCCAGTTTCACCAAATCCAACGAAAGCAAGATATTAAGCATAGGGTAGTTCATAACGCAACAAGTCATAATTAACGTATGGAAAGCCTGAAAATAAGAGCATAATAAAATGATAATAGTCCTGAAACCCCTCCTAAGTGTTCTAAGCTACTACAGAGCAACCTAAGAATATAAACCGAAAATGCTCAAGGGCCTACATGGCAACGGGAAGGTTGCATAACAAATCTTTACCATTTAACTTGATTTCTTCCATGGAATTTTGTTCTAGATGTTTAATGAACATTTTGAGACCACAACCCCTAATTAATTCCAAGTATTCATGTCCCAATCATCAATTTTTCCTTCTAAACCCTAACTTTTTCTTTCTATTCTTTCCTACTCTTAATCAAAATTTTTAATCATGTTTATATTTTTAATTCTTGGTTCTAATTTCATTATCAATCATCTAAGAAGGTTTTAGAACACTACCCAAGCATAAAAGATCCCAAATAAACCCAATTTTTAATCAATTTCTCGTAAATTCGAAAATAGGTAAGAATTTGGGAAAGTGAGATACCTACCTCATTCCTTTCTTTTTGGGTGGTTGTTGGTCATCGGAGACCCTCTCCACAGCTGAAAGTTTAGGTGGTGGAGGATTGAGAGGTGATGGAGAGAAGAGAGAGTAAGAGTTAGGAGAGGAGAGAGAACTTGAGAGGGAGGAAAGGGAAGATGAGAGAAAATGGGTAGGGCCACTTATATATACCCCTAGAGGTGAAACTACAATTTAGCCCTCTGGTAAACCCCTGGTCAACCTTAGTAATGGTAACTCCGTAATTTCTCCCCACTCGGTATTTCTCATATATCTCCAATTACATTTATGTCCTTCCTTAGACCTAGTAATTATCTGACTCCCTCTGTATCACATGTACACTCCCTCAATCCTCCGTCACTCATTACTTTATACACCTTGCCATTTCTTAACCTCATATTACGATAGAAAAAGTTCCCCCATATTCCAATTACTTATTAAAATTCAACTAAACTAATACCCAAGAACCGTGGGTATTACAGTTTCTCTCTCAAGGGATAGAGGACCCTTGTCTTACAAAGCTTTTGGAAGAAAAAGATTGCTCAAACAAGCTCTCTATAAGAGTAGATATACAAGATGAAGCTCAAAGAATTCCATTGATGGAGATAATGCATGTGTTGACTCAATATCTTTCTTAAATATGATAAAAACAAGTGAAAGATCATATTATAACACTTAGATTTATCATTAAAATGTGTTTTTGTGGTCATATATAGGGCTCCTTGAAATATAGTCATTAGAGACCAAATGAGTCATTATACACTTTAAAAAAGTTGTTTATATGGAAACCGGTCAAACATCGCAAGTCTAACGGTCAACTTCTTACCCTCTAGAAACTACCAGTTGACTTATAGGTCTCAAGTTTATTTTAAATAGTCATAATTTTCTCATTTCAACTTTGTTTTAAGTAAAGTTGGAAAGATCTTTGAGCCTAGTCAAATAAAACAAGTTTCATTCAAAATTTATTTACAATTTAGAAGGTAGAAACAAATCAGTGACCAAAGGTTAGAAGTAGTCGACTTTTCAGGTGCTACCAATTAACTTGAAGTTTTTCAAGTTTAATTTAAATGGTCATAACTTTTCCATTTGAACTCCATTTTAAGAAAATGATATCCTGTTAGAAAGATCTTTGAGTCTAGTTTCTAATTAAACAAGTTTTGTTGAAAAATTATTTAGTGTTTAGGAGATATGATCAAATTTGTTACCAAAGGTCAAAAGCATTTGACTTTTAGGTGCTACTAGTTGACTTGCAATTGTCATGTTTACTTTAAATAGTCATAATTTTTCATTTGAATTCTGTTTGAAGAAAATGATATATTTTTGGAAAGCTCTTTAAGTCTAGTTTCAAATATATAAATTGTGTTCAAATATCCATTGTAGTTTAGGAGATATGATGAAAATGGTGACCAAAGTTAAGAATAAGATTTTTGTAAAAAAAAAAAATCATATCTCACCATTTTCTTACTTTAAAACATATGTGTTTCATGCATTGAGCCAATAAATGTTATTCTTAATCATTGAATTTGACATTAAAATTTCTTTGCCTATTGTAAATTATTTAGTCAAGTTCATTAGCTATCTTGATCCAACCAAGCTTTCAAAACTTCAAATCTTCTAATTCTTCATTTCTTGGAGTATCTTATTTCTTAAGTAAAGCATGATGTTGATATTATATTTTCTTCAAATCCAATGCTTATTGTTCTTGTTTTGAACCAACCTTCATAAAAGAATATTTAACTTGCACACTAAATAGCTAGTCCAATTCATAGTAAAGAGCATGATTCAAATATAAAGCATTACATATCAAATAATACAATCATGCTTAACTTATAACACAAGAGAGATATATATGAAATACAATTTTCATACATTTGTCATCATCAAAACTTATAGCATAATGCTTTAGGGCTAACAATTATATGATGGATGAATATATATGTGTGCATATATATATATATATTATGTGTTTGGATGTCCACCTATAATAATTCTGAGTTTTCATATGAGCTAATAATGTGCTAAATTAAAGTACATATAACTTGGGCTACCATACTCTTACAAATTTAAAAAGTTTGTGGGGGTATTTTTGCAAAGTTATGTTGCATGACTCTAAGTAAAAGAAAATGAATTCTAAAACTTTGATTGTGTTCATTGTTGTATTGTGTATAAATTTCTTACGTTGATAGGTTTGAGATATTTGTCTATATATGTTTGACATGCTTATTTTTATATTAGCATGGGTGTTATACATAAGATAAATATTTTTTCCTTTAAATTTGATATGAATGGGTGAAGTAAATCTGATTTTGGGGTTAAAATCATAAGGAGATGTGATGATATTTTACTGTCACAAGAACATTATGTCAAAAGTGTTCTAAAAGGTTTGATAATTTTGATAACAAACTAGTGAATACTTCTTATGATTCTAACACTCAATTAAAGAAAACAAATGTGAATTTGTTGCATTTAATAGACTTCATTTGACCTAACATATCATGTGCAGTGTGTCAGTTGGGTGGATATACACACAATATTAATAATGACCACTGGATTGCTTTGGTCAAATTAATGAAGTAATTGGGAGGTACCGTAAATTATGATATTTTATAAAGTGAATTTCCTATTGCATTAGAAAAATACGATGATACTAACTAGATCTCTTATTCATATGAGACAAAATTGTCTAGTGGTTATGATTTCACCCTTGGTTGTTGTACAATATCTCAGAGAATAACCAAACAAATTTATAAATTCACTCTAAAATTAGAGTTCAATGCTCTACAGTTAGTTAGACAAGAGACTAAGTGGTTAAAAAACTTTTTAGCAATTTTTCATTGGGTATGAACTAAATGTCGTATGTATGCACTATGATTTCCAAGTGGTAATAGCCATCATAAAGAACAAAATTTTCAATGGTAAGAGTAGACACTTGTGTTTGAGACACAACTTATTAAGCAGCTACTGAAAGATGAAAAATAGAATTATATCGATCAATTTTTATGAAGTCAAAATTAAATTTGGCCAATCCTTTGACTAAATATGCATGTAGGAAGGAAATTAGTCCTTCACACATCGAAGGGAAGTGGATTTAAGCTAATTGAAATTTACAGTGATGGTAACCCAACATTTGTAATTGGAGATCCCATGAAGAAAGTTTATATGAGTAATAACAAGTCATCTGTTAGTTCTACTAGCACTACCATTTCAGTCCCTTTCCTATAGTATAAGTGTGCAAATTCTAGAATGCATTTGATGAAGAAGTTAATCAAAGCTCTTAATGATTTTAATAGCACTTGAGGGTGGTGTATTCATTGCAGGCACACTTAATGAAATCACCTATATGAGTGTGAAGTAGAGGTCGCTCATATGAAATCATAGCAAAATCTCTGGAGTACTCATGAACACCAAGCATGCGCACAGCCAAAAATGCGTACAATGGTGTCAATAGCAAGAACTATGAGGGTGTAATATGATTAGTATGACCTCTAATTACAATAAGAGTTTAAAGGTTCATAGAAGCTATATGTTTCATGTCATACCCTAAAACCAAGCTCATGATCGGTACGGACAGTGAGCCATGCCTCACTATTGTAAGTTTAACTTGACCTTAACCCTCAAATATAAACATGTACACATACTTTACTTCACAAATAAAATATTTATAACACTTTGAGGGAGGAAAAGGAATTAGCATTTCATTTTCTTTTAAAAACATTTACATAGTTCTTTACTTGTCATCATTTTCAAGTTATTACATTCATCACTTAATAACACTAAATGTCATTAACATACCAATAATTACAGTGCATACAATGTTCCCTAAGACCACCTACTCAATTACAGAGCTAACTAGAATACATGCAACTAAAATTCATAAACTACTTTACCCTGAACAATTGAGCATAGACTCAAGGTCTCTTTCTGGCTTGCAATGTCTTTTGTACCTAGAGGGGAGGAAACAGGGGATGAGTTTACCAATTCAGTGAGAAAACTCTACCCTACTGTAACTACACACAAATATAGATATACTATATATGTATACATACATTCTCATGGTCATGCACTTATCAATTGTAACAAGACATTCACATGAATAAAAGTATGCAAAGCATCTTGTAATATGCACAAATCATCATTCAATATGTCAAATGTATACATGATAAGATAAAACATCCAATAATGGCATTTTTGAGTAGTGGTAATGCTATTGCTGAGTGTTTCACTCTAATCGTTCCTAGCCGTATAAGGATTTTGCACTTGTCGTCACAATACATTTTAATAGCTTCCTTGCTTCCTCGACAAAGGAGAATCGTCTGGGCATTTCGTACTCACCATCCCCAGGTTCTTTCTAAGCTAGTTCAGCTAATTCCTCGGCAAACGGGAGACAACTGGGCATTTCGCTTTCGTTGTCCCTAGGCTCCCTCTAAGCTAGTTATAACTTCCTTCATGGGGTGCACCACCATGGTTTTTAGAATTACTTGTCAAACACAATCATACCTGCAAACAAGTAATACTTATATCTCGCATAAAGCATGAACAACTTAATCAACAAACTTGAATGCATAACTAAAACTTAAGGCTTATCCTTGTCTAAATGTATCCTTTCTTAATGCCACTAATGACATCTATCATGAATGCATGATCATGAACTTGCACAAACTATGCTTGAGTGCACATCTTTTTCCTTGAATTATCTTTCTTCATGTCACATATATCATGATCATGAGAACACATAAAGCATGCCATTATGGATGTCAACTATGAATTAAAAACCTCATACAATTATTTCAATTTAGGGAGAGTATCCCACTTATCATTATTGTCTCTTGTAGTCACTTGCCTTTCCTTTATACTCTAGGATGGTCCTTACTTTCTCATCAAACATAATTGCACAATTCAATGCAAAAGCAAAAATGCACACAGTTACATATCTTATAACTCAAACTAGAATCAATTCCATGGAATAATTACACAAAACTATAAAAACTTAATTCTTACTTCTAGCACTTACCTTGTGTGTCTTATCTTATTCTAGGGGGTAACTTTTAACACAACCAATGTTAAATACATTCAAGCTTTATTCCTTACTCCCTAGCACTTCACCTTATAATATGAGGTGCCTTGGTGTGAGTTAATATTTCACAAACACCTTTGAGTGTTTAGCTACTTGCTTATTCTTATCATCTCTTTATTATTACTTGCATTTCCTTTTTAGTCTATATGTGGCCATTCCCTTAAATTGCTTTATAATTTAGTATTACACACACTGCTTACATGATCCTTAATAATACTTGTCTTAATAGAACTTATAGAATTTATCTTGGTTAAGGTGGTGGCATAAATATGCACTACCATTAATAATGCTTACATAAAGAACATACAAAAGTGGGCTTGGATTCCTTACATCCTTAACTTCTTCTTGTAAATGTACTCTAGATCATCATACTTTAGGGTAGCCAATCATATTCATCATACATATATGAGCGCAAAACTATTTATGACATCATATTACACTTCGAGCAATTTAACCTCAAGTTCCTCTATACTTTGTATCTCTCTAAGGTGGCCTCCCTTTTTGGATTACTTGCTGTTTAATTCTTATAACAAAGCCATAATATTTCTAATATATAATTATCTCTAACTTTTGGAAACTTAACTTAATTGAGATGAGAACTAATATATATATATACTTATACTTAATTTATACTAGCATCTTATAAATGAAGGAAGCAAACAAGATAGGGTAGGAATTCCCTCACCTTTGCCTGGAATATTACTCACTAATTACTCCAATTCTTGGGTATTTAGCAAGTTTTGAGATAGTTGAAATGGCTTCAAGAATCATGCAAGGACCTAAAAGAACAAATAATTATGAAAGGGGTCAAATTTTAGAGTTTTCTAACATGGTTCCTCGGATTGGCCTGCCCAAGCCAGGGTGGGGTGCCCCCTGGCTAGGACTACCAGGGCCTGAGTGCCCATGGCTATAGCCATGGCTGAGACCCACATAAAGCCCCCAAAATCAGCCCCAATCAACTTCTTTTCAATTCTTTTTTTTTTCTCTAGCCACTTAATTAGGGTTCAAAGGCACTCAAAAACACCCTCCAAATTCATACAAAACAACCATCAAGAATTAAATTCTAAGTTTCCTCATTAAAACTCCTAATTTCTCTTCCATGTTCATATTACTTTTCTTGGTTCAAGACTTGCTTCCAACGATGGATTCTTTGATTTCTTAGTCCTATAATCATTTAAAAGCATAGAACAATGTTTTCCCTCAAAACCCAACCACCAGTTTCTTAGTTTCAAACCAATTCATGAAAATGGGGAGGAAGAAGAGCAACATTGCCTCTAACAAGGAAAATTTCATGGATGGAGGTCACCAGAGATTTGAGAGATGGAAGACTTGAGGGAGGCTATGGCGTGAAGGGAAGAAGAGTGGAGGAGAGGAGGGACTTGGGCATGTAAGCATGTGGGAGAGGAGAGAGCTTTTGATGATGATGATGATGATGATGATGTGTGTGTGTGTTGCATGTAATACATATATATAGGGAGGACCAAAAGACTAAAATGACCTTAATTGGAAAGGTAAGAAATTTTAAAGAAAAAGAAAAAAGTTGGAATTTTCCTATTTCTGATGCATCACACACATTTCTATTACTCATTTTCTTTCTTTGCTCATTTTTAAATCCCAAATAAAATTATTTTTCCCTTCTTAACTCATCGGTACCTTACACCCATTTTATTTCATTTTAGTCCTCCCACGGATTCATTGTCTTACTAGTCTTTCCCTCTCTCTTAACACACACCCAACCCATCGCCCATCTACCACTTCCTCCAGCCATGCAAAGAGAATATCATTTCTTAGCTTGAGCATTCATCAAGATAATGAAAAAAAAAAAAAAAAACCCATAGCCATACATGTCCATCAAGCCCAAGAACTTAAAACCGTAAAGCCCTCAGGTTTTACACTTTACTACTGACTCTGTGGGTTATATCTTATCTAATTAGATTTGGTACATAGTCTAAAAAAACACCAAACTCAAAATATTTACTCCCATGTGTGTAATCTAGAATATCGTTTCATTTAAAATCTCTTTTATGAAATATGTGAAGGATTTTGAAAATTAGATATTTCAAAAAGAATATTTAAAATTGTTATGAAAATATTTTTGAAACATTTTAAAGAAATATTTTAACTTACACTTGTCTGTTATGATCCACCCATTTATAAATTTTAATTAGAAATTATTATAATTAAATATTTTGACTATTTCCATAATTAATGTAACTTCCCCACCATTATTTCCTAATGTAACTCACATTATTCCCATAATGTCTCATTATTCTTATTAATTGGCTCCTTCATTCTTATACACACACACACACACACACACACACACACACACATATATATAAGCAAAAGAATGAGAGTCTGTAGAGAGAGACCACTACAATTTTCTAGGTTGCATGTCCATGTTTAGTTCTTGTTATTCTAGTACTTGGGTTTCATCTTGTTTAATTCTGAAAAAATTTTGCTTAAATAAATTTGATCTAGTATCACAAAATATTCTTTAAGGACAATGTTATTCAACACGACTCATGCTGGATTATTTACAACAAATTGATCATGAAAGGATATGTGTGCTTGCATAAGACATGGAAAATAAGTTAAAGATATTAATAAAGATGTAGGCGAATAGGCCTGAATGGCAAATTAATTATGCTTTCCATAATTGAATCACTAGAAAGGTAAGCATACATGAGTATAATTAGTGTGCATGATCACCAAGTAAGGGATAAATATCATTAGATAGGCTTACGGTGGCATGTCGGTCACATGCTCAAAAGTATTTTTGAACTTTTTGATTCATCTAAAAATAGGGGGAAGGATCCTTCAAAGTTTCCAAATGATGAAATCAAGAAAAATCATTCTTTTACTATAATCATTTTTTATCCTTTGAAACCTTAAAAATAAAACTAAGACAGTTAAACCGCCCACCCAAATAATATCTTTAGAAACTCAGATCTTCCAATATGATATTAAAAAATCTAAGGAGACATTAAGATTCACATAGATCCCCGATCAATACCATATCGACTCGAGAAGTTACTTGATCTTACACGACCAACTAGACCTCTCCTAATGCTGTCACACTCAATTACTTTGATTGAAATAATTGCAATTATAAAAAATTAGAGCACCTTTGAAAACTCAAAATTAATGAACGTTTATAACGGGAAAGCAATTTTTATCTATTTTACAAAAAGTCAATAAGCACAAGTCCTAAAATGCTCACAAAAGTGAATAACGATACATCTTCGCAACAAATGACAAATGCAGCTCAGAACCAAATTAGAGCACACGTCGTTAGCTAATGTGATTTGGGGTCACTCTTTGAATCAAAATTCAAGAAATCCATTTTGTTTGAGACCTAAAATCTATGTTTTAAATCAAGAAAAATCTACTTCCCCATAGCAAACCAGTGGACCACCCAATTCAGTTTGCAAAACCAGTGGACCACCCAATTCAGTTTGCAAATTTTCCCGTTAATCAGACAGTGTAGTGACATCATGTTTTATAGGTTATGCTGGTTGATCCATTGCGTTTTTCACAACTATGCTGAAGAGCCATTTCATATCTCGTGCTAATTTCATAGCTTTTGATAACTCTATCACAAAGGTCAGTAGTCGACTAGACATCTATCGTTCGTATTCATGACGTTAAGTACCCGAGTTCTTATAAAAAGACTTTAAATTCGACAGAAACCTTAAACTTCCAAGTGTTGCTGAGAATCTAACTATGGCTAGAGAAGCCTGAATCAAGCATGAAATAGGGATTTACAAGTACCAAGGAACAAAATTAAGTCTCCGAAGTTTTCAAAGGTCCAAAAGAAATGAAAAATTAATAAGATTAAAATCATCGGAAAAGATGATAAATAATTAATAACTTCAGATTGTTCCTCAGTTCAGCAAAAGACAACTTTCTCCAAAATTCACTAGTAATGCTGACACCAAATTCATAGCAACTGGTTTTTGTGGTCACGTAGTCCTTTTTGTCATTGCTCAACCAATTCCTGCCACTATCAACATTGTAACCGTATATTAATAAGCTCACTATAGCCTTGAATTTAAAATATTTATTAATTTTATTATAATCGATCATTTCTTCTGTTTGCCAAGATGTCTGTCCATACTTCTGTCTGTATCAGACCACTCCCCCCTGCAATCCTGATTAGCATTCTTGTCTCCACGATCAAGAATACTCCAATTTCTTCAGATATTTCGAACTCGAGTCATCGATCAAGAATACTCCAATTTCTTCAGATATTTCGAACTCAAGTCATGATGATGTGCTTTGTCTCTCCCCCATTGACCAGTCTTCAACAACTTCATTTTCGTTCTGAGTCTGAGCAATCATCCTGAAAACCAGATCTTCCTCGGTGCTTTGAGCTTTTCCTAGAGCAACCATGTTGTGTTTCCTTGTCTCCATCTCTATCAAACAAACTGTCAGGTTCAGTGTCACTAGTTACATATTCGTAGTCCCTTCTCGAATGTCTAGAGCTTTTTCTTTCAAGTCGTCTCTTACTATCTTTATCCCTATCTGACCAATTTCTTGGTCCAGCCTCATCATTATCCCCATTCCTTTGTCTTAAGTTCCTTCCTTCCCGGTTGTGCTGTTTTATTCTGTACCCAGGTACAGCATCCAAATCCACATCAGAACCCTCTTCATGACTTCTTCTCTCATCACCCTCATTCCTATTAATTGAGCTTTTTCCAATGCGTTTATGGCATTTTCCCATATCACCCTCCTTATCCAACCATTCCCTATCAGAGACAGTATCCGAAGTTCTGCCTTTTCTTTTATGGTTGTCTTTCAAGATGATATTTTGTTCATACATTTCCTTGTCCGCACTTCTACTTTGCTTTCCTTCTTCTTCACGCCTTCTTCTATCAGAACCACTGCTACCAAACCCACCCATATCCCTTGATCTTGATTTTGATCTTGATCTTCTTGAGTGGTACCTGGAAGCAACTGTAATGCTATAACAGCTAGTATAAATGGCATGCTTAAATCTAAGGAAGTATTAACAAAATTAGAAATGAAATGTTCCAAATTCCTAGAAATTCTTGCTCCCATTGAACCATTTGTATATCTATATGTATTAGGATCCCGATTCATGGATCTCTCGGTTCGAGAAATCAAAATAAGAGAATCGAACCATTTCTTCTAACTTTTTCAAATTTGATAAATGTTGGTTGATCGTGTATTTCATTATAGTTCTATGATTTAAAGTATCATTTCCTAGACCAAATATGATACTTCAAAATAAGCATGACAAATTAACAGACTTGAACTAAAATGCATAAAAGACAATTCCAAGCTACATATCCTGCATCAACAAATTTTATAAGCTGTAAAATCAAGTTACTTCGCTTAAAATATGCATACTCTTTGATCAGTATGAATAAAAGCACATCTCTATAATGTAATCTGTGAAACTCTCTTGGATTTTAAAATAGTTCAATATAATTCATTTAATCCTCATCCATCATGCCAAAAAATACAATATTTGCCTTTTTTTTAAAAAAAAATAGAAGAAACAATAATTCTTTTACGTTTACTAAAACATCTTATCACCTGCCAGCCATTGAATCCATAACATCTCATCATATTGAAAGTTACTCTGAACAGTCTTAGGATCAATCTTTCATAAATTTAACATCAAAGTGAGAAGTTTTCATAAATTTAACATCAAAGTGAGAAGTTTCCATAGCCTTCAGTCGCCTTTGTTGACGACAGCCATTCTATACATAACTTCTCAGGAAGTTGAACCTTCACTAAACCCAATGTTGAATGTAAAAGTTGATAAAGAACTTAAAATGTCTAGTATCTAAACATACTGGAGGAAGTTAACGTAGGAATAGGTGCAAACATGCAATGAATTCTGATAGTCCCAATACAAAACATAGGCAAGGGAGTAAGGGAAAAGCAATTTGTGGCAGCAACGCATGTTTATAGAAGGATCTAGAGGCTGGGACATGTGTTGGATATTGCGGAAGACTTTCTAGAAGGAGTTTGTTAGGGAATGGTTATTAAAAGGAGGGAATGTGTGGGGAGGTAAGGAAAATCTGAGTGGACCTTTGGGTCTAGTGTCTTATTTTCTTTCATTACTGCTTTCTTTTATCTTGGTTGTTCTGTTGCTTTGAGTGCTGTTTTAGTGTATTTTTTGCTTATGTCTGCTACTGTAACGTGTCTCTTGTATTCTCCTTGGTCAAGAGATTCAGTGAATAAATAGAGAGTTTATCATTATTAGTTTCGGTCCTATCAGATACATAGCAATTAATTGGATGAGAGAATAATGCATACATTATTAAGCATTAAATGATCTGAAAAACAGAAATCAATAAACCAGATACATATAGTAAAAATAAAAAAGGGCAGATGGGAGAGAGAGTAAGAGATCAGAAATGTCACACCTGTCCGCATCTGTTTTTTGTGTTTTGCTAGAGTTCTTCAAGACACCCAAAGATTCTTGATCCGTCAATTTCTCATGATCATCAGAACAACCAAATAAAGCAGCCATCTTTTTCAACCAATATCTTGGGGGTGGTTTGTCAGAGTCAGCCCATTCATAATCTCCTCCAGGATTACGGAAACAGTGGATAAAATTGCAAGCTGATCCATGTGAACAAGTCTGAAAAGTTGCAAATTTTCAAAAAATAAAAATAAAAATAAAAAGGACCACATTAGCATTAATATATGTATTTACCTTTCATTGGAACATTTTTCAATGTCTTACAATGTAACCAACAGAACAAAAATAATATGATTTGCTTACATGAACCCAGAAGCAATCTTCTGTAGCCAAAAGAGAGAGAGGAAAAAAAACACAACAACAACATCATCAATATAATTGCATACCTTGAACCCTGACTTCATATATTCTCCACAAATGGCCACCTTCCATCTGGTCAAATTGACAAATTCAATCCTAACCTGCCCAAAACAACAATCAGATTGACAAACAGATAATGAATGTAAGGGAATTATTCTGCATTTGATCATAAATTTCCTAAAAGAGACATTTAATAAGTGGGTACCCTAATTTCTCAAATAATTGGGAACTTATTTATTTTAAAAAAATGAGTATGCTATAAATGAAAAAGAAAAATCAATATTCCCATTTTGTTTAGGATATAAAAAAAAAATATAAATCTTGAATTCAACATACCTATTGCACCCAAATGTCTCATAAATAGATTTCCAAGTTAGGAAACTAAAATGCCCTCATACCAACACTGCCTAAGCCTTTCAATATTCCACACTAAGCTACTGGCATTTAGAAAAGCCAGCTCTCAAAAGGTATAGATTTCCCATAAGCTTTCAAGTACAGAACTGAACCTTCTTTAGCTTTGTTTCAACCTAAGTTTACTCTCTTAAACAATTCCAAAATTCAGATTAAGTTTTGCCATCAGTTATATCCCTTATGAGGCTTTTAGCTGGTTAAACGAGGATTTCTATGGAGATAACACTGGCTTCCAGAAACCTTAACATCAAGCATTTAAAACTACAACAAAAAACAAATTAATATACTATTAGACATGGCAGAAGTGAAATCCCCAGATAGACATAGGCATATAAAATCATATTTAAAATTTCACAATATCTATCTGCTTTAAACAGGTATATGATACCTGTTTGCCAGCAAAGTAGCGACCATTGATCAAGTTATAAGCAAGCAGAGCAGAATCCATTGATTTATACTGTACATAGACATTTCCTCTCAAATGAAATGAACCATTTTTACACACCTGACATGGATAAATAGAATGACTGCATTTAGATCGGAAGAAATTATATAAGCAAGAGATGAGGGGAAAAGAGGAAGGGGACGATCCCCAAGACCTTCAAAATGTCATTTTTACAACATATGCTACATATTTTGGCTCACAACATAGTTTTTCCATTTGATCCTGAAACAGAAAAATTGAAATCCCCTTTTAAACTTGCTTTTTAAGTACCTTTATGGGCTTTGTCGGCAAAGTTGGTTACATTAGAAATGGAGTGAGGTGGGGTGGGGGAAAAAGAGGTAAGAAAATGCTCCATACAAAAACCTTAGCAATTCTAGCAAAGTGACTGAAAAATAAGGTAATAAGAAGTAATGCCAAAGTTTAATATGAAAGACCAATACTGTAAAAAATGAGCGTGTAACTATTGTTCACAGTTATTAAAAATTTAGGACACTCGTAGGTTAAGAAAAGAGTTGCTCCTAGTGAACCCTGTTAAGAGCTATTAAGAATTTTCTTCCAAGCTAAAAAAGATTTACTTGCAGCACATCCAAGTTAAGGGCATTAATGTCTTGTGCAATCATAGTTTTAGAAAACTAGTAAAATTATAGGTCCATTGGTCAGTTTTATACGCACACTGTCATTGAGTCTTTCAATAGTATACTTTTTTGTAGTCAACTTTTTCTTTTCATTCTAACTGTATCTCTCCCTATTTTCTCTACAACTACGTATATGGACTCTTGCTAAACAACTATAAATTATGGTATAAGGTGATTAAAGCCAAATTTGGCTTACATCAGAATGGTTGGGATGCAAACTCGGGGGTGTCGCTACACATGCAAGTCCCTAAAAGGCGATTTCTCAGGTATCATTCTTTTTCTCCAATGTTGTCTTTATGTGTTGGAGATGGGTCCCGCTTTCGCTTTTGGGAGGATTATTGGATTGGTCATTCCCCTATCATGGAAAGGTTCCCTCGTCTTTATTCTTTATCTTCTTTGCACAAAGCCCCCATTGTTGATTTTTTATGTTCTCAAGGGATCTCAAGAAGCCCAATTTTCTTGGAATTTTCATTTTTCTAGAAATATCAATGATAGACTTATGGGTGAGCTTACTTTGATGCTAGACATTTTGGATCCGTTCTGCATCTCTTCTTTCCCTAAGAGGAGGCTGTAGAATTTGGATTCATCGGCTCATATTCTTGTGCTTCTTTTTATAATTTCTTGATTCGTAGCCCACATGGTTCGGTACCTCTTTAAAAATTGTTTTGGAAAGTGAAGGTTCCTTCAAAGGTAAAGGCCTTTATTTGGATTGCAGTACTTCATAGAATTATTATTAATGATCTACGTTAGATTAGGTGGCCTTCTACGACTTTATCTTTTGAAATTTGTGTGATATGTTTAAAGAATTTAGAGACAAATAGTCACTTGTTCTTACATTGTGAGGTGGCTTGGAAAATTTGGAATAGATTATTTAATCTCTTCGACAAGAGTTGAGTTTGTCCAAATGACTTTAGTGCTTTCTTCGCCACTAACTTTATGGGATTCAGTATGAGAAAGGAAAATATGGCTTTGTAGAAGACGGCTTTGTTTGCAACTATGCAATATCTTTGGATGGAAAGAAACGCTTCTGCCTCCTCCTCTACTGTGGAATAGAATTCGCTACATTGCCACTCTTTGGGTTTCGGCTAATGGATTTTTTAAGGGGGTGTCCTTCGAAAATGTTTTTATGGATTGGAAGGCTTTGATGTATTAGTATTGTTTTAGGGCTTTTGGGTTGGTTTTGTGTTTGTCTTTTGTTTTAAGGAGGATATCGTATTTTTGTTTTCTTTTTTCTTTGTATCCTTCTCTCTTCCTTAATAATATTTTTTTTGATTAAAAAAATATAAATTATGGTATTAAATGAGAAACAACTCACATCTTTGTTGAACAAAAACACCAAGTAAATAGTAAATAATAACCTTAAAGTTCACAATTTCTCCGAACTTCAGGAACTCTGTGTGGACATCCTCATAAAATTCTTCAAAACAGCGTTCAACCTCCTCATCTGTATACTGAAACGAGGTAGAAAACAAAAACGAAATTAAGAATATAAATCTGATAAAATACCAACAAACAGAAGGCATTTTAATTGTGAACCCTAAACAGTCCAATCATATATACAAGTTTTATACTCTGGGGATCCCTAAAATATCCATAATTGTTGCCATAAGCTTTTTACTAATCCAAAAGCTTTCTGGTAATTTCTAGTTTACATGCTACAATATTAAAAATTAATTAAGTAAATGAAAATGGGGAGAGCAATAAACAGGAAATCCAAAGCCACAGTCAAAGCTACAGTTTAGAAGTACATGTCTGCTAAAAGCCTGAACTACATGTTTCATACTGATGTGGGTAAGATCATAGCATGAATTGATGAAAAATAAAATAATAAATTATGAGTAACATTCCCCTCCCACCAAAACAGAAAAATGTTTCGGCGACAATGTATTTTAAGAATCACTAACTGCATCCATGTTCTTTTAGGTCTTGCTGCCAGCAATTTCAACACTTAGGATATAATGAACATTAGTCTGCAACACAGCTCCACGACCCATGACTTGGATGTTGCCTGACAACTACTATGGTTAAGGAGAAAGAACTTGTAATTTATTAGTTTAGGCTATCCTTTAAGTTATATGATAAATATTAAAATAAAAATTGAAATATGAACTCTAAGCATGCAATTTCTTTATGAAATGCCACATTGACATAACTGTAATTTAACCATCAAGAAATTAAAAATATTTTCTTCCTCAACATGGAAAATTACATAAAAGTCATTCATATTGGGATGATGGTGATGGTATCAAATTTAGGGGGAAAAAAATAGTCAATAGAAAACGGAAAAAAGAAAACAAACAAATATCATGAAAAGAAAGAACAGGAGAGACAATTGGTCACAATATAAACAAATTAAGCAATTAACAAAAAGGAGGGGTCAACATGTGATAGATATTCCCATGAGCATGTGGGAGTAGGATACAACAGCTAATATCTTTAACCTCAGCCAACCAAGGCCAAAAACCATGAACCTCCACCGAAACGAGTCTTGCAATAAATCTCTGATTATAATTGAGTCAAAGAACAAAAGAACAAATAAAAACAAAAGAATGGAACTGAATACATTCCTGAACAAGGACATATGAAGCAAATGGATGAAGTATTTTGAAATTGCAAATATTTAAAAAAAAAAAAAGTAAATTTCAGACAATCAAATCATACCAAATTTCTGAACATGAGAAACAGGGAAGTAAGCAGCTATTCATTAATGTATAACCAGCAGAACAACAACAACAACAACAACAACAACAAAGCCTTATCCCACTAAGTGGGGTCGGCTACATGGATCGCACGACGCCATTGAGCTCTATCAATGACCAACTCTTTAGATATCTCATTTACTAAAAGATCCCGTTCAATAATTTCTCTAAGTGTCCTTTTTGGTCTTCCTCGACCTTTTTTCATAGGGCTCCAAACTATCTGCTCAACTCTCCTAACTGGCGCTTCCAACGGTCTCCTTTGCACATGCCCAAACCATCTTAAACGATTTTCAACCATTTTTTCCTCAATAGGTGCCACCCCAACTCTACCTCGTATATGATCATTACGGATCTTATCTCTTCGTGTATGACCACACATCCAACGCAACATCCTCATCTCCGCCACTCCAATTTTATGTTCTTGTTGTCCTTTCATTGCCCAACATTCACTCCCATATAAAATCGCTGGTCTTATAGCAGTACGATAAAACTTTCCTTTGAGTTTATCAGGTACTTTCCGATCACAAACAACCCCTGATGCCATTCTCCACTTCAACCACCCAGCTTGTATCCTATGTTCCACATCTCTAATAACTTCGCCATCATCTTGTATAATTGATCCCAAATACCTAAACGTATAACCAGCAGAACATTATTCAAAAATATGCACCACCCAAAGTGTGAAGCTTCACATCACATACATAAACAATTATATATTTAATATACTGAATAGTGAATACAGGTATTCTGGTCCACAATAATTGATATTCTTGTAATAGATGGAACACGTGTAGACTAGAGATTCCAAAGAACATTCAATTATTCAGACGTCAGAGAATACACCTAGAGTTACTAAATCCGTACAGTTACACTGCATAAGAGATTGAGAGCTTTTATTAGGATACACTGAACGCATGAAAGCAGCATTAACAGACCTCAAGCCCCTCATCTTGATCCCAAGCAAGGCCAGGACCACTGTACATGTTCTTCATAAGAAGAGTACAAGATTTATCAGGGTAAAAATGGACCCTGCTACAACGTAGACCAAATCGACATGCTCCAGTTTTTAAATGAAAGGGACAATGAGCTTTATCCTGCCATACACAAATATACAGATAAGATAGGAAATAAGGCCACTAACAAGCACATTAAGAAAACAAGATCGATAATGGATATTGGCATAAAGTGAAGGTTATTGGATACAAGTTACAAACAATGAATGGCATACACTTAAAGAGAACAGAAAAAGGGAAAAAATGAAAGAAAGAGAAGGAAACCTGTTCAGTTCCAAAATTTGGTACTTGTTGTGCAACACTCTCAAGAACCTGTTGTGCAGAAGCTACTGATGAATTTGTGTGATCAGCAAAAACTTCAGATTTTGGAGGCAGAGGATTTGATGTAGGTCTATCAGTGTCCTACATTGCAAACAAAACCAACAAATGTACAATGATTTACTACCAAAGTATTAAAAAATGATGACAAACCAAATTTGTTAATCCATAGAAAACACTACCTCTTTTTTAATCTGATGGCCTGAATCCTTCTTTGTGATTCTCACTTTTTTCTTTCTAAAGATGATCTCATTTCCTTGCCAAATAATCTCTGCATGTCCTTCCTCCACGTATTCCCATTCATCATCCTGATTAAACGCGTTCTCCTTATCTTGCTGTAGAATATATTTATAAAGCCATTAAAATAAGAATAATCCACTGGAACAAATTATTAAAAATATCAGCTCCTAAGAAAGATAAATCACAGATTGGTCCTTTTTTGCTCCCTCTCATGGAATCTGTATAAAATCTCAAGTATGAGAGGAGATAAACATGATTACCCCACATTTTAAAAGGGATATAAGTAGAAAAGACGGACTATAACTGAGTACAAACATCATTAGAGTAAGAACAAGCTTAGAATAATAGTTTCAAACCTTAGACCTGGAAAGACCAACGCGACTTTTTGCAGCACAAACTCTCTCTAACAACCAAAGAAATTTTAATGCTCAATAATAGTGTGCATTTTTCTAATCAAACATTATTAAAAACTAATAAAAGAGACAGATTATTATATTAACATAGAAACAAATAGAAAGATAATCAGAGTCTTACATAAGGGACCAAGTAAAACCCGTCACAAACCTGTTGCTTATAAGTTTCTTCGAGAAGCTTCCTCTGCTCTTCTTCCGCAGCATGTTTCATCTTCTTCTCCATAGCCTCGATCCACGCCCTCTCTCTCTCCTCGAAAAGCTTCCTTTCCCTTTCAACCCTTTCGGCCTCTTCCTGCACCAACAGCATTAGCCTTCTTTGCTCCTCGGTATCGTTGAGCCGAGCCTCCTCCTCCTCGCGCTCCCTCGCCGCCATCTCCTTCCTCATTTGCTTCCGCTTCAGTTTCTTGATGGCCTTCCTCTTCTCCCTCCGATTCATACCTTCCAATGATACAACCTTCTCGTCTTCTAGGTCATTTTCAGTGCACCTAGCCCTTTCTGCGCCTTCTTCCTCCTTCGATGGTTCTTCCATGGCCTCTTTGGCTGCAAAATAATTCGGCTGTGTATGATTTCTGTAAATTTTTCCCCCAAAAGAGACGGGATATAATTTTCGCACGTCAATGTTGAATTGGCGGAAGGGCTCAAAAGAGCATGGTTTTACGCATAGTTTTGGGATCCAGACTAACCGGCCGGTAGACCTGTCCAATCCGTTCTTAGTCACTTTATTGGATTGTGACTAGGTTAGTACATGGTTAAGGACGTGTTTGGGTAAAGAGATTCATTAAGTATATTTATTATTTATATATAAGTTATTTTTATAATTAAAGATATGAAAATAAATTTTATATATGCTATTTTTATCTTATTTTTATAAATTATTTTGGAAAGTTTATAAAAATAAGGTGAAAATAACTTATGAGCATACTATATGCTATTTCTATAAACTCTCTCAAATATGTACATAATCGCTTATATTATAAGATAAATTTAAAATAAATTCTTCCAAATAAGGTCTAACTTAGCTAGATTTTGATTGAACTTATGGTTTGTGACTCGGTTCAATTTTGGTCCTTTTTTTTTAAATTTTATCCTAGTACTTCATAGCATAATTGTATGACCCGGACCGACCAGAGTAAGTCAACCCGAGAACTGACAACCCGGTCGCTAGCCCAGTCCGGGTCAAATGATTAGACTGGGTTGCACATGGCCCAGTCAAGATGCGACCGACTCAGCCCAATCAAGACCCGGCTGACCCTGCCAAGCCTTAGTCAACTTGGGTGACTCGATGACCCGTGACCCGAATTTCTTTTTTTTTTAGCAACATTTTTTTAATTTAATTTACCAATAGGAATAATATTATTAAGAAAATATTAACATTTTAATTGCTTTATAAATTATTATAGATCTTTAAAACTTTTAATATATGAATTATTATGTTTGGATGATTTTATTTATTACTTTATGAATTATTATAAATATTTATGACTTTATGTTTGAATTATTATAAATGTTTATAAATTATTATAGATGTTTATGACTTTGAATTGTGAAAATTGCATGTAAATTATTTATTTTATTTATTTTTAAATTTATTTGTAAAGATATATAAGTATACATATATATATATATATATATAATTTTAATTTTTAATATATTTATCTAGGTCAACAATTAATCCGGTGACCTGATGGTTAGACCAGTAACCCGATGACCCGATGACCCGAAGACTTGTTCGGATCAATGGCCAGGCTGGTTCTGAAAACATTACTTTATAAATAAAAAAACGACATTTTAACCATAAAAAAAATTATAATTATCATATAAGTGTGCCTATATATATATATATATATATATATATATAATTGTACTTTGAAACATAAAATATTGTTATTTTATATTTATTATATCATTTATTATCTAAAATGATTTTAATCATAAAAATCGAACAACATTAATAACAAATTTTATAATATTAAAAATAATTAAATAACCATTAGTTATTCAAAAATAAATTACTTTTAACTTTATTTTTACAATTTATTAATATAATTATAAAAGATTATATTAATTAATTAATTATGATATTTGTGTGCTAAAATTACTTTAAGATACATTTTTAAAATATTTTGATTATAAAATGTGCATATAAATTATTTGTTCTACTTATTTTGATATTAATTTATGGGCATATATATATATATATTTTTTTTTGGTTCAACAATTGACTCGATAGTTAAACTAATAACCCAATGATTCGAAAATTAATATCAGTCAATGACCTGGTCAGTTCTTAAAAATATTATTTTATGGACAATGATGATTAAAAAGAATAAAAAAAATAGAGATATCGTTTTGTTAAAAATTATTATTAGAACTGGATTGGTCGGTTCAATCAATTAGACCAATAATCGACTAGAGAATTGATCTAGAATAACCTTTAAAATCAGTGAGTGATAGAATCTGTAATACCCGTTAATTTCAGAATATAATTCGCTTAAGAGTATTTTAGAATTCTACAACGTTACTTTAGTTATTGATTTTGGTCATTTTTAATTTTCATATTTAATTGTTCTCTTTGAATATTATTTATGAAAATTGAGTTAAATGACTGGACTAAATATTTGCACAACGAGGGATATATTCTAAGAATGGTGAAATTCATGGAAAAAGTGGTTTCAGAATGGTCAATTAATCCATTTATTGTAAATTGACTGGATGGGTTTGGATGTTGGGTTATGGATACCCATGGGTTATTGAATAACCCATTAGAAATATTTAATATAAAGTTTCAATAGTAACCCTCACTTTTTCACTCAGCCGAAGGAAGCAGAAAAGATTTCTCTCTCAGTTCTTCATTTTCTTCTCAAATCATTTCCTTGATCTTCAGAATTTCTGATTTGTTCGGTTCAAAAGCTTTGTAAGGATCAAAGGTAAGCTTTAATCCGATTATTTTCCTTAAATTTCAGTTTATATACAAGATCAGAGGAGGTTTTGTTCTTGAAGATTTTGATGATAATTCATGAATCTCAGTTGTTTTAGAAGTTATATTTGAGTTATAATCGGTTAAAAGAGTTGAGATTCTGGTTTTGAATCAAAAGAAAGGAAAGGATGAATTTTTTTGAAAGATTTTCTGCAAAATTCGAAGTACTGTAGCAACTGAAAATCTGAAATTTTTCTTCGAGTTACTGTAGCGACCAGAAATTTCGGGAAAAAAATTTGAAAAATTTTCTTCGGGTACTGTAGCAGTACTGTAGTGTCGGCAGTCAACGTTACTGTAGCAGTCAACGTTACTGTAGCGAACCGGCACTGTAGCGAACCGTTACTGTAGCAGTCAGAAAATTTTACGTATTTTCGTGATTTTGTTTCCTTTCTTATGATTCCTTGTAATATATTTTACTAGGAAATTTTCCTACACAAATTCTAGTGTGGAACAAGGTAAACTTGGACAAACATCAAGGTGAGTGAATAACCTTGCTCAGCTAATTTGATATTACTAGTCAAAGTACAATATAAGTCCCATTTACAATATTATTTGGATAATAAGCAATTAATTTTTCATATGGGAGTATATGATGATCAGTAGAAATAAGAGTATGAAGAAATTATTTATCTCATGACAATTGTACTATGTGATGAATTCTCACTATTTTATTAATGAGTAAAGATCTACGGGATCTAATACACGAGTGTGAAAGGGTTAAAGTCTCATACTACTCGTTGTATATCTAAGAAATCTTATACACGAGTTTGAAAGGGTTAAAGTCCCATACTACTCAGTGCATATCTATGAAACCTATACACGAGTTGAAAGGGTTAAAGTCCCATACTACTCGGCGTATACCTATGAGATCTTATTCACGAGTTTGAAAGGGTTAGAGTCCCATACTACTCGGTGTATATCTATGAAATCTTATTCATGAGTTTGAAAGGGTTAGAGTCCCATACTACTCGATGTATAAGATAATTAATTATATGAGTAAATGTGGTATTTGTACTTTTGATATTTTATATAGTACAGTTATTTACTTACTGAGTTTTTAAATAAACTCACACTCCCTATGATTATTTTTTTTCAGATACAGAAAATAAAGAACAAGAGTATCCGTTTGAAGATTAGAAGCCCCTTGGGTTTATTCTCTATTTCTGTCTGGTGGGACACCAGTACTTATTAATGTGGATATTAGAAAAGCTCTGTATTTTCTATAGGTCTCCTAGGCTTGCGATGAGATAGAAATATCAGACTATGTATGTCTATATTTGCTTATCAGATGAATATAATTCTGTAGTGTGGAATGAATGATTAAGGTTGAATGTAAAACCTTACAGAATATATGTATATAACGTATGTTTGAGAATTATATCAAATGAGTAGTATCTTTTCACATGCTCAATTTTTGGGATGTGACAAATTTGGTATCAGAGGAAAGGTTTTATAGGTCCCCTATAGAGTACAGAGCAAAGTGATCTTTGTGGGCCCTTCCCTATTGTCATGAGCCGCGGCATGACCATAGGATTAGGTTCCATAAAAGACCTTGTAGAGTATAACGTCATTTTATAGATGACTTCTCAGTGGGGCTAGTAAGTGATATTTTGTTTATGTCTGAAAATTGTTTGTTATGTGTGTAGATCTGTGACAGATCAATGTCAGAAGGATCTTCTAATAATAATGAGCATATGGGTCCAAGGAGGGCTATAAATCCACCAGTACATGTGCAAGATGATCCTAACCGTGGTGATAGTTTACATGCTCAAAGTACTGAGGGCGCATCTAGTGAGCAAGCAAGAAGAGTCGAACCTGATGCTCACGTCGGTAATGCAACTATTGCACATGTGATTCATTTGATGAATGAACGATTTGACCGATTTGAGGCTGAAATGAGAGGTCGAGCTGCACAAGCTAACCTGCCAGTGGATCCTCCTATTGTTGAAGCTGAAAATGTACCACCAGTTCCGTTAGCGGGAGGAGTTAATGTAAGAGAGGTAAGAATGTCTGAATTCCAGAAAATGAGGCCTCCTACTTTTTCAGGGGAAGATCCCAAAGAGGACCCACAATGTTTCCTTGAAGATTGTGAAGCAATCTGTGATGCTATAGGGTGTTCTCCTACTCAAAAGGTAGAATTCACTTCCTTTCAGTTAAAAGGTAGGGCTGGTAAATGGTGGAGGAACTGGAAGAAAGCTAGAATTCAAGGCGCACCGCCAGTTATGTGGACAGAATTTTACAGATTGGTTATGGATGAATTTCTTCCGGCGAGTGAACGATCATCCAGGGCCAGAGATTTTCTATATCTACGGCAGGGAACCATGACTGTTGATGAATATTCAGCTCAGTTTGTTAAATTATCTGAATATGCCCCTGAAATCATTCCTTCTGAAAGGAAGAAAATAGAAAAGTTTGTGGAAGGGCTTCGTGATGCCTTATATGATCAAGTGGGTTCTAATATGAACGATTACTCTTCGTACTCAGAGGCTGTTGATGTGGCCCGAAGAATGGAAAAGAGGTCAAAGAATAAAGAAGAATATCGTCAAAAGAAGAAAGCTAGATATAGAAGATCTTTTGATCAAGGGGAAGACTCAGGGACTTTGAAACCCTTTACTGCATCACAACATGCTCCAGCCACTCCTACTAAGTCATCTTATTCTACAGCCAGTGTGGCTAAGCCTCGTTTAGAGAACAGGGGTGGTTTTAGCTCTTCTAGTAGAGGAGGTACTCAAGGTAGAAGGGAAAAACCTCAATGTCCTGAATGTGGAAAGTTTCACTTCGGAGAATGCAGGTTAAACACTGTTGGTACAGGTTGTTTTAACTGTGGACAAAAAGGACATTTTATAAGGGAGTGCCCTCAGCTCATGACAAGACCAGGTCAAGGGTCTACTTTGCCACCTCGGCCACAGTCTATTTCTGCTTCTATTACTCAAACACCAACCCCTTCAATAGGGGGTAGTATGGGAAGAGGTTCTGGAAGAGGCCAAGGTGACCGTGGAAAACAAGCTGCTGGCAGAGGAAATGCAAGAGTATATGCTCTAACCCGACAGGATGCTCAAACATCCAATACTGTAGTTACAGGTATATTATCTGTTAATACTTTTGCTGCACGTATTTTGTTTGACCCCGGTTCTACTCACTCATATGTGTCGCCCCTATTTGCCAAGAGATTTGCATTTGATTCGATTATTCTTAAAGAACCATTCTTGGTTTCCACACCGATGAGAGAGACTTTGATGGTTAAAACATGTTATCGTTCTTGTAAAATAATCGTTGGAGGCATGGAAACTGAGATAGATCTTATGGTTCTCAATATGTTAGATTTTGATGTGATTTTAGGGATGGATTGGTTATCTTCTTGTCATGCTACTATAAATTGTCGTGACAAAGTTATTTCCTTTAATATGCCGGGGAGGAGTAATTTTGTGTTTCAAGGAGATCGAGGTGATGTACCTTGCAACATGATATCTATGTTAAGTACCCAGCGTATGTTGCGAAAGGGATGTCAGGGATTTCTAGCTTTTATCAAAGATTTAGAAAAGAAAGAACAGAAGTTAGAAGACATTCATGTGGTTAATGAATTCCCAGATGTGTTCCCAGAAGATTTACCTGGATTACCGCCAGAAAGAGATATTGAGTTCAGTATTGATTTGGTCCCAGACACAAGACCAATTTCTATTCCACCTTATCGTATGGCTCCTGTTGAGCTAAAAGAACTCAAAGAACAATTGGAAGATTTGTTAAACAAAGGGTTCATTCGCCCAAGTTTTTCACCTTGGGGTGCTCCTGTTCTTTTTGTGAAAAAGAAAGATGGTTCTATGAGATTATGTATAGATTATCGTCAGCTGAATAAAGTCACAGTGAAGAATAAGTATCCTTTACCAAGGATAGATGATTTGTTTGATCAGCTTCAAGGAGCAAAATACTTCTCAAAGATTGATCTAAGGTCTGGATATCATCAGTTACGAATTAAGAATGATGATATACCTAAGACTGCTTTTCGTACACGGTATGGACATTATGAGTTTCTTGTGATGTCTTTTGGGTTGACAAATGCACCAGCAGCATTTATGGATTTAATGAACAGAGTGTTCAAATCATTCCTTGATAAGTTTGTAATTGTATTTATTGATGATATCTTGGTGTATTCAAAGAGTCATGAAGAACATACTGAGCATTTGAGAATAGTGCTTCAGACCTTGAGAGAGCATCAGTTGTACGCAAAGCTCTCAAAATGTGAATTCTGGATGAGTCATGTAACGTTTTTGGGACATGTTATTTCCCAATAAGGTATTCATGTAGATCCAAGTAAAATTGAAGCAGTAAAACAATGGCCTCGACCAACAACTGTGTCTGAAGTACGTAGTTTTCTTGGCTTAGCAGGATATTACCGTCGCTTTGTCAAGGATTTCTCTAAGACAGCTTTCCCATTAAATAAGTTAACCCGAAAGAATGTTAAATACATTTGGGATGATTCATGTGAGCAAAGTTTCACCCAATTGAAAGAGTGTTTAACTTCTGCACCAGTCTTAATCCTACCATCAGGACCAGGGGGTTACTCTGTATTCTGTGATGCCTCAAAGATAGGCTTAGGATGTGTGTTGATGCAACATGGTAAAGTCATAGCTTATGGCTCACGTCAGCTTAAAAAGCATGAATTGAATTACCCCACTCATGATTTGGAAATGACAGCTGTAGTGTTTGCCCTAAAGATTTGGAGACATTACTTGTATGGGGAGACTTGTCAAATTTTTACAGATCACAAAAGCCTTAAGTACATTTTTGAGCAGAGAGATCTCAATCTAAGGCAACGAAGGTGGATGGAACTTCTGAAAGATTATGATTGTACCATCCTCTACCATCCAGGTAAAGCAAATGTAGTGGCTGATGCTCTAAGTCGAAAGTCTATGGGAAGTTTAGCTCACATTGCCACTATAAGGAGGTCTCTAATACATGAACTACAAGAATTGGAAGCTGATGGAGTATTCTTCGAGATCACTGAGTCAGGTACATTTCTGGCTCATTTAACAGTTAGATCATCCCTTGTAGAAAAAGTAAAAGAAACTTTAGAAAATGACATTGATATGGTCAAAATCAGAGATAAGGCAAGGCAAGGTCTAGCACCAAGTTTCTTGGTAGATGAAGAGGGAGTCTTATGGTTTAATGGGAGACTCTGTGTCCCCAACATTGAATCTTTGAAACATGAAATCTTAATGGAAGCTCATGGTTCACCCTACGTTGTACATCCTGGTGCTGTGAAAATGTATCAGGACTTGAAACAAGTTTACTGGTGGGAGGGCATGAAGCGAGACGTGACTGACTTTGTAGCTCGATGTTTGACTTGTCAGCAAGTTAAAGCTGAACATCGACGACCATCTGGATTGATGCAAAAACTAGATATTCCCGAATGGAAGTGGGAAAGGATCACTATGGATTTTGTAGTAGGTTTACCTCGGTCAACAAAAGGAAATGACTCAATATGGGTCATAGTGGATCGACTTACTAAGTCAGCACATTTTCTTCCTGTTCATACCACTTTCAGTGTAGCAAAACTTGCTCGAATTTATGTTAAAGAAATAGTGAAACTTCATGGTGTACCAATATCCATTATATCAGACCGAGGACCTCAGTTTACTTCTCGGTTCTGGAAAGTCTTTCAAGAGGCTTTGGGTACCAAAGTGAATCTTAGCACAGCATTCCATCCTCAGACTGATGGACAGTCCGAAAGGACAATTCAGACTTTAGAGGATATGCTAAGAGCTTGTGTGATGGATTTCAGTGGAAGTTGGGAAGATCATTTGTCTCTTATTGAATTTGCTTATAATAACAGTTACCAAGCCAGTATTCAGATGGCACCTTTTGAGGCTTTGTATGGGAGACGGTGTCGATCTCCTATAGGTTGGTTTGAACTTGGTGAAACCAAAATATTTGGACCTGAGATGATACAAGAAGATATAAATAAAGTTAAACTGATCAGAGAGAAGTTGTTAACTGCTCAGAGTAGACAGAAGTCTTATGCGGACAACCGACGACGTGACCTTGAATTTGCAATAGGTGATATGGTTTTCTTACGAATCTCACCTATGAAAGGAGTAATGAGATTCGGGAAGAAAGGCAAGCTTAGTCCGAGGTATGTTGGCCCATATGAGGTTGTAGACAGAGTGGGTAATGTGGCATATCGCCTAGACCTACCTTCCAACCTAGAGGGAGTTCATCCAATATTTCATGTGTCCATGCTACGGAAGTATCTTCCTGATCCTTCTCATGTCATTCAACCCCAAGAAGTTCATTTTGATGAAACTCTCACCTACGAAGAGGTACCAGTAGCTATCCTTGATAGAAAAGTCAAGAAATTGCATACCAAAGAAATTCCTACTGTCAAGGTTCTTTGGAGAAATCATTCTCGCGAGGAAGCTACGTGGGAGGCAGAAGATGAGATGTGGAAAAACTATCCACATTTATTTGAAACTTGAGGTACGATTTTAATTCGGAGGACCGAATTCTTTTAAGGGGGGTAGAATGTAATACCCGTTAATTTCAGAATATAATTCGCTTAAGAGTATTTTAGAATTCTACAACGTTACTTTAGTTATTGATTTTGGTCATTTTTAATTTTCATATTTAATTGTTCTCTTTGAATATTATTTATGAAAATTGAGTTAAATGACTGGACTAAATATTTGCACAATGAGGGATATATTCTAAGAATGGTGAAATTCATGGAAAAAGTGGTTTCAGAATGGTCAATTAATCCATTTATTGTAAATTGACTGGATGGGTTTGGATGTTGGGTTATGGATACCCATGGGTTATTGAATAACCCATTAGAAATATTTAATATAAAGTTTCAATAGTAACCCTCACTTTTTCACTCAGCCGAAGGAAGCAGAAAAGATTTCTCTCTCAGTTCTTCATTTTCTTCTCAAATTATTTCCTTGATCTTCAGAATTTCTGATTATTTGTTCGGTTCAAAAGCTTTGTAAGGATCAAAGGTAAGCTTTAATCCGATTATTTTCCTTAAATTTCAGTTTATATACAAGATCAGAGGAGGTTTTGTTCTTGAAGATTTTGATGATAATTCATGAATCTCAGTTGTTTTAGAAGTTATATTTGAGTTATAATCGGTTAAAAGAGTTGAGATTCTGGTTTTGAATCAAAAGAAAGGAAAGGATGAATTTTTTTGAAAGATTTTCTGCAAAATTCGAAGTACTGTAGCAACTGAAAATCTGAAATTTTTCTTCGAGTTACTGTAGCGACAAGAAATTTCGGGAAAAAAATCTGAAAAATTTTCTTCGGGTACTGTAGCAGTACTGTAGTGTCGGCAGTCAGCGTTACTGTAGCAGTCAACGTTACTGTAGCGAACCGGCACTGTAGCGAACCGTTACTGTAGCAGTCAGAAAATTTTACGTATTTTCGTGATTTTGTTTCCTTTCTTATGATTCCTTGTAATATATTTTACTAGGAAATTTTCCTACACAAATTCTAGTGTGGAACAAGGTAAACTTGGACAAACATCAAGGTGAGTGAATAACCTTGCTCAGCTAATTTGATATTACTAGTCAAAGTACAATATAAGTCCCATTTACAATATTATTTGGATAATAAGCAATTAATTTTTCATATGGGAGTATATGATGATCAGTAGAAATAAGAGTATGAAGAAATTATTTATCTCATGACAATTGTACTATGTGATGAATTCTCACTATTTTATTAATGAGTAAAGATCTACGGGATCTAATACACGAGTGTGAAAGGGTTAAAGTCCCATACTACTCGTTGTATATCTAAGAAATCTTATACACGAGTTTGAAAGGGTTAAAGTCCCATACTACTCAGTGCATATCTATGAAACCTATACACGAGTTGAAAGGGTTAAAGTCCCATACTACTCGGCGTATACCTATGAGATCTTATTCACGAGTTTGAAAGGGTTAGAGTCCCATACTACTCGGTGTATATCTATGAAATCTTATTCATGAGTTTGAAAGGGTTAGAGTCTCATACTACTCGATGTATAAGATAATTAATTATATGAGTAAATGTGGTATTTGTACTTTTGATATTTTATATAGTACAATTATTTACTTACTGAGTTTTTAAATAAACTCACACTCCTTATGATTATTTTTTTTCAGATACAGAAAATAAAGAACAAGAGTATCCGTTTGAAGATTAGAAGCCCCTTGGGTTTATTCTCTATTTCTGTCTGGTGGGACACCAGTACTTATTAATGTGGATATTAGAAAAGCTCTGTATTTTCTATAGGTCTCCTAGGCTTGCGATGAGATAGAAATATCAGACTATGTATGTCTATATTTGCTTATCAGATGAATATAATTCTGTAGTGTGGAATGAATGATTAAGGTTGAATGTAAAACCTTACAGAATATATGTATATAACGTATGTTTGAGAATTATATCAAATGAGTAGTATCTTTTCACATGCTCAATTTTTGGGATGTGACAGAATCGGTCAAGAATCAATTGAATTGGATAAAAACTGATGCTAAATCAACTTATTAAACTGGTCCACTTGATTTTTTTATTTATTTTTAATTTTTTAATTTTGTTTATTCTATAATCACATAATGAAGAAATTAATATTATAAATCAACCAATTTTAGTGGAGATGTCAATATATTAGTATTTTATGAATTTGATAATTGATATTAATAAATAGTATATTGATTAATAATATCTCCTTGTTATATGGTCAATTTTTGCTATAAGCTTTTGATTATAAATGTTATTTTGTGTAATTTGATGTCAAATTTTATTTTTGATTAAATTTGTAAATTTATATTTATAATCTTTAATTATGTATATATATTTTTAATATTTTAAAATAAAGTGATTCAACCATAGTTAGACTATGGTTTGACTATTGACCTCGACCCTCACGTGACCGGCATAATATCGACACTTCGCATTACTGTAAACCTAACCCACCTCGTTATACCCCACGGGGTTTACAGAAAGTAACATAGGATTCCATAATATAAATAAAATAATTTCATTTAATAACATTTAGAAAATATGGAATAACGTCACCCAAATGCAAAAACAAAATGTAACTCCCCTTTCTAAATTAAATAAAAGTCATTGGATGCCTGATCCAAATATTATGAATGATTCAAAAGCCTTTTTAAATATTTTGAAATTGTTCAAAATAACCAAAGTTCAATAAAATCATAAATGTCCAAAAATATGTCTGGCACAACGTATTGTAAATTAAAGTTCTAACATTATCTGAAAGAAACAGAATTTAAATTAAACGACAAATTGTCCAAATCCCTCCTAAGTAACCCACGCAACTACAAAGTGACCTATAGACATCAAAACAAAAAAAAAACAAATAAGGCCTACCCGACAATAAGAAGGTCTATGACGAGCACCGCTACTCCTCATGCAAGTGCTCTTTTATGATAGTTGGACCTAAAAAAGAAAGTTTAAATATATAGTCTCATATCTGTACAGTCTTATAACCTCTTATCTGTACAATCTCATACATATAGAGTCTCAGGATATCTCATTCCGATGTGAACTTGGTTTATTTATGTGTCCCTTCACCTAAAAGCATGTCAGAAGCTGCTCTTTGCCTGTGCTTCTTCTTTGCACCGGCGATCACTCTCGGCCCTTGTTGGCCCCAGGCGTCACATGTATCTATATAATTTAACTCATTATTAACTCCTATTTAACTTATACGATTTATTCATGTATGCTCCCTTTTTAGTTACACGCCTATATCATGTAATAATACTATTATTTGATTCACTTAGCTTAATCTCACTTATGTGCCCCACATACCACAAGGTCACCCAAGGCGTCCTTGGCTAGGCCACCCCACCATGCTTTCCTTTTCATTTTACTCCCTCACTCATCTCAAACACATCACACCAATATAATCAACTCACTAGGAATCAGATCACTTACACCCTTAAGGCAACGATAAACATTATGAATAATCAAGCAACAAACAATTAAGGTAAACGAATACGATTATAGTTTCTATGGGAAATTCTTGAATTCCCATCGAGTGCTCATCTAGCCATGAAAAATTTTCCATGCGCCCAAACTTTCACTTTCTTATGACATAGTAATATTTAGGGTATTACAAAGTCACTCCATTGTTATTTCTTTAAACATTTATTTATAAGATAATATATTCTTTATTCAAAATCTTTAATTAAAGATTAAATTTGGATACTTCTTAATTTTAGAGTTATCAAGCATATATATTCCAAATATTAAAATCTATATGATCAACATATAAGTAGAAAAATAATAACATCATACTCACTAAACCTATTTGATAGTGTCACACTATCAAATATTTCATGCCACTGCTTCAATACTTGTTTCAAACCATTAGGAAGTTTTAAAGATCCAATTATTCTTTGACATAATTAAGTTCATTTCCTTTATTGGTAGTGCTTTTCACCATATTTGTTTTCTTATCCTTTGTAGTCTTTCCAGCAAGTGAAATTGGTTTTATTGATCAAAATGATCAAATTCAAAAAATTCTTTCGAATTATCCAAAACAGTAAATGAACTCTTTAAATTTGTTAGAAATAATGTAGATTGAATCAATTTTGAGGCTTGAAAATCACTGTCTCTAAAAATTTTTATGTTTGTATATTGAGAAATCACAGACTATTTCTTATAGGATACAACAAAGCTCTTTAGAACTTTTTTTTTTCGGTATTTTGTATTCTTATAACATTATTGTGTGTAGAATCTGAAAGAATATAGGTGTCAATATTTATGTTTATTCAATTTTCAAAAAACACATCAGTTAAACAGTTGTGTTCATCTAATTTCCAATATACACATTAATTTAAATAATTGTGTTTATTCAATTTTTAACTGATATGTAAGTTTATATTTTAAATTTAAATCAAACAACATAAATGTTGAAATTTTAAAATAATTAAAATTCAACCAACACATCAATTCGAAATAAAAACTAGTTAGACAATATAATATTATAAACTATACAACAAAAAGAAAGATAAATAATTTACTATTTACAAAACACAATTTTTTCTTATACTATGTGAGTCTTACAAAGTTTATTTTTGGAAAAAATGTACTTTATCTCCATAAGTTTGCTCTATGTGCAAAAGACCCCATGAAGTTTAGACACCAAAACATCTAATTTTAACTAGAAACCAAGCCCCAAACTCAATTTTACCCTAAACAGCATTAAAACTAGATAATAGAAAAAAAGTTTGGAAAATAAAAATTCCTACCTCGATTCTTTGCTTTCTCTATGTCGGTTAGTAACCGATGGTTCACCCTACCACCGAAGAACTACTCACTGGAGCTTGGTTGGAGGATTTGGATGGAGAGGTTGAGGTAGAGGAAAGAAGAGAGAAAGAGAGAAGAGAGAGTGAAGAGAGAGAGAGAGAAAAGTGAGAAAATGAAGAAAAATGGATGGGGCTACCTATATATACTCGTCCATAGTGAAATTACTACTTTTTCCTCAGATAATTCCCAATTAACCTTAATAGTGGTAAATCCGTAACTTCTCCAATTTTGGTATTTCTCTCCTTCTAGGAGTCACCCTAGTTCCTCATTTCACTTTAGTCCTTCTTTGGATCACGTAGGTACTCGGCTCCCTCTATGCCTCATGACTACTCTCTCTCTGTTCCCTATCCCCTAATACTATTTCTATCAAAATTTTCTCTTTCTCTTGTCTTTCCTCAAATCTCAAAAATATCATCTGAAATAAAATACCCAATCCAGTTATTTATCTCCCTTTCCATAAATAATATTCAAAAAGAATAAATTAATATAAAAAAATTAAAAATGACCAAATAATTCCATTAAAATAATGACAATTTTCATTATAAAAACTGTAATACCACCAATTACGTGATCCAAATATTGGTGGGTATTACATTTTCCCCCTTGACGGAATTTAAAAACTCACCATGCTTCTACTGTGCCACTCTAATAACCACTATCACAAGCAAACTTAGGGAATCTAGGGTGGTTTAAATACTGACCACACATATGGTCCTCTACTAATTATTCTATTCTTGACTCAACCCCAAAAGCATCTACATATATATGTATATATATATATATATATACCGGACATTTTGATAAGAAACTCCTAAAGCTGTGGATTGACTTTAGTTGGCTCCTATACCAGTAAGACATTGATTTACTCTAAAGGGTACCACAATGTGACATGTACTAAGGCTAACCCTTAGGAAAGCAACCTCTCTTATAGCGTTCGTGACCAATCCCCATTGGTCACTTCACTCGTCTAGAAGACAGATAAGAGTTAGAGCTTTAGTAGTATACCAGTAGTTATATATATATATATATATATATATATATATATATATATATATTCATATATATTACCATTTTAAGTTGAATGAGCGGCATAAATAAAGAGGATAACCGCTATTGAGCCAATCTTTAAATTCAAAATCCCAGGACATAATCCAGGGTGTTCCAAATGTTGAGAAAAATTTTAAAAACATTTGTCCAGTATGGAAACTGGTTTGAGCAGAAAAAATTGAAAGGGATTCCTTCGCATAGGGGGGAAGGAATTCAGTGTTTGGACCAAAAAAGAAAAAGGATGCTGATTCCATTGAGAAAGAGTTAAAACTTTATTAATTTTGAACTTTGAATATTGAATTCGATGGGGGAAAAGAGGATCATACTCGTGCGTGAGCGTGATTGAATTTGTATCAACTAAAATAAATTCATAAAAAATTCTGGTTTTTTGTAAATCATCAGAAAAGAAAAGTATTTTTCTTTTAAAAATTTTTCAAGACAGTTCCAGCCACCAGAATTTAATTACTGGGATTACAAAATGGCTTGGTACAACGCTTTGCTGGTTCGTCCCTTCTCCCACTCTTGGTTTATATGGTTCAATAAAGGAAAAGAAGTAAAGAAGGAACAGTATGGATCCCCACTGGATCCTGCTCTAAATGTTCAAAGAACCCCACTGGTTTATACAACGTCACCTCTTCTGGTCACTCCATCATCGTTCAACAGCCCTTCCGGCAGTGGTCTTCGATCACAGATCAGAGGTCCTCGACCTTAAACTCCTTCTTCTCCCTTTTCTTCCAACCGCTTTCTTCCTCTCACTTACGATCAAGCCCTTTCTACACCTCCACCTAAACAGGCCATAATCCCTGTTCACCCTTCTTCTTCTATGGTACAACTCTCTCAAGCAACACCGCTTAAGAGATCCCTTTCTGACAAATATGTTTCAAAACCGGTGTACGCACCAATCTGTCCCATTGAACCTGAATGGATCAAAACAAACCCTGACTAAGACATCGTCTATATAAACTATTGAAAATTGAGAAAAATGATTAAATATGGAGTTCATAACATTCTGAAATTCAGAAGGGGCATTTTTAAGACCAAAGGGCATTACGTTCCATTCATAATGTCCAAAGGGAACAGCAAAGGCTGCTTTGTACCTATCTTTTTCTTCAATTTGAATTTGATAAAAGCCCGATTTCATATCGAACTTAGAAAATAAATATGCTTTTTGAACACGACTGATTAAGTCACTCCTATCAGGTATAGGGTACCTAATCCATCTAAGAACTTTATTGAGGGGCTTGTAATTAATGACTATGCGAGGTGCTCCTCGCTCTATTTCTGCCTGATTTTGAACATAGAAGGTTGAACAGCTCCAAGGGGACTTACTGGGCCTAATCAGCTTCTTTCCTATTAAGTCTTGGATTTCCTTTTTACAGTATTCCAAGGTTTCTTTATTCATTTGAATGGGCATAGTCTTAGTTGGGATTTTATCTTCACTAAAACTGGGCTCGTAAGGAAGCGAGACTGTGTGTCTCTTTCTATTCCAGAAAGCGTTGGGCTTTTCGGAACAGATTTCTTTTTCAAATCTTTTTTGAACAGACTCTATTCTAGTTTTGACTTGAGGTTTCTCTATTTGTTCCTCAATTCTTTTGTATTGAACTTCTTTATTAAGTAATTTAATTTGAGTTTGCTTTTTATTGATCAAATTAATACTAGAAATTGACATACTCTGAAGGAGATTGACGTCTGTAGTTTTGGCAGGATTTAAAAATTCGAAGCAAAGTTCTTTGCCGGAAATAAAAGTTGAAATTCCTAATTCTGAAACCTTAAAAGGATAAATAAGGGTTAGAAAGGGTGTTCCTAAAATCATAGAATGATTTAAATTTCTAACAAGAATAAAAGTTGTGTTGAACTTAATGCCTTGATTACATATCTTGGCATTAGACAGCTTGTACCTAACTGGAAGTCTATTACCTCCTGCACCGCTGAGGCTTTCAGTGTTTTTCTCATAGTATTGAGTGGGAATTAACCCTTCTTGAAGACAATTAAAATTAGCGCCTGAGTCTATCAGAGCGATTAATTTAGTACTAAAGTTTCCTATGGTAAAGTTTACCTTACTATACCATCTTTGAACAGATATTTGAGAAATTAAATTTAAATAATTTTCTTTGGGTTCGGAGCTAGTTTCTCCTAACTCATTTTGATCAGTGGAATTCCTAGCTTCTTTGTTGGCCATTAAACTTAAAATATCTAAGGATAAGTCATTGTCCTTTTGTTTGAGCAATTGAATTTCTTCTTTAATAATTTTAATTTCTTCCTGGAGTTCCTTAACAGAAACTCGTTCCTGAGTGGAAGTGTTTTGAAACCTATTAATTATTTCTTGAACATTATAAGGTTTAACTATGGGTTTTGGTTCGGGTTCTTCCGAGTCCATTAAATTTTTAATTTTGAGCAAGTATTCTTTTCTAATTTCTTCATCAGTGATTTTGTCTAAAATCTCTAATAAAGTTTGAACTTTATCTTTATTAATTACATTAATTATTTTTGAACAACTACCTGATTGTTTTGAACATTCTTTGCAGGTACAAATTCCTAGATCTGAATGACTCTCGTCATCAGATGATGAGCTAGAAGATGAATTACTCAGTTGATTTAACTGATATAACTCATTTTGAACACTAGACTGATCTGAATCATATTCTGACTCAGAGTTTTGATCTTCTAACAAAATACTCATAAGACTCTGTTTGTACTTATCATCTATTTCTAAGGAATTAATACATTTTTTGAGCCTGCAGTGTTTTGAAATATGACCATACCTCCCGCATTTAAAACAAACTATATGTTTGCGATCAGTAGTTTTTGAACTACGGTGTCTAGGTTGACTAGATTGTTGAACAGGTTTCTTTGTTTGGAATGATCTAACAGGTTTGTCAGGGTAGCGACGATATGTCTTTCTGACAGTCTGGTACCTGTGACTCTTCCTATTTCTTTTATTTTGAGCAGAGGGAGCTCGAATCTTTTCGATGTCGTATTGATCACAGAATTACCTAATTCTCTATGGGTGCTTTTGAACTCAGTTTTTAACTTAGACTGAAGCTTCATATCATTACATATGATAAGAGCTTCGTTTGTAACAAAATTAATTAATTCTCCGAAAGTCATCTGCCCTAGGGGAAGTGTATTGTTGCATTGTCTCCTAATGCTTTCTTTGACTCTTTCGGCAAATAGGTTGGGTAAACCACCTAAAAACCTTTCTTTCCAGTAGTCTGCTTTACTATCAGACTGAGTGTATAACTTGGTAAAGAACATGTCCTTGTACCACCTAAAATCAGACATCGTAGGACATCTGAGGTTGATTAGTTGGTTACCTATCCTTTGTTGGAAATCCGTGGGGTTTCCTACAAAGTGTTTTGTGAGTGCATAAATTAAAACTGATACGGAATCTTGAACTTCTACTAATTGTCCACTAATTTCTTCTTGTTTGATCGCAAATTTAATCGCAGATCTTTCAGCTTCTGTGAGATAGTTATCCCACCAGCCTTTTAATTGACCAGTAAAACCAGTTGTTAACATGGTTACTATTGAACTTTCTTCATTATTTTTGATCCTATACGCCGTGGCGCACATTGACATATTTTGAATTATACCTAAACTTTGATACTCACTATGACCATCAATGTTCCATTCTATAATAGACTCGCCGTTATAGCTAGCCTCTGTAATTAAACTATTTTCTTCATACTGGGTATCTGGGTAACTAGGCCTACGGTAGTAATTCCTAGTCACTGGTTTTGGGTTCCTAAAGCCAATTCTATTAACTTCAGGATGTTGATTAATGTCTAGTTTAGACAGTGTATTGATCTGGGGACCTTTTGTTTTATTATTTGAGACATTTAGTTGATTTAATCTGTTGGTGATTTCATCAACTAGGTTTTGAGAACTAGAACCTAATTTTATAGATTTCAACTCTACCTGAGTAAGTGTTGGAATCTTATACAGGGGTTGTTGGGGTATTGAACTAACTGAATTTTGAACTAAGGAACTAGAAGGTGATTCTAGAACCTTGTTATTAACTACGTTTTCTATCCTATCTAACTGCTTGCCTAATGTGTTGAGCGCTAAATTGGTAAAATTATTTTGAGACTCAATGTTCTTGATATCTCGTTTTGAACTATGTTGATCTTCATTACCTTCTACAGTTTTGAACGGAGTTGCTTCTATCTCAGTGCTACCTTTCGAAATTTTTAGATTTTCTAAAGGTAGGTGTACCAAGACTATCTTTTGACCTAAAGTAGTATCCCATTTTACTGTAATTCTAGAGTGGGTATTTACCTCTTTTTTAATGAAAGGATTTTCTATATTGTTGTTTGAACAATACATTTCAAACCAATTAAAAAAGAAAATATGATCCCCTATTTCTTCTAAGAAATCATAATACTCTAATTTCCATTTTTGAACTTGTTCAGATGAGAAAGTACAGAAGTACCATTCTCGTTTTGATCTATTATGAGTTTGCATAAACTCTGCGTTCAGCAAGGGTTTATTCATTTTAAACTCTTTTCTTATCATAAGAATTTGTGATCTAGTGGGAGAGTGATTTATGGAAGATGATTCTTGAACTGATTCATATATGGGTTGAGGAATGGACGGTTGGAAATCTACTCCTCTGAGACTAGTCGAAGTCTCAAGAGTTTCTGCTGCAGATCTGTAATCAGAATCTACAGAGTGTCTTGAACTAAACTCTAAATCTGGGTTATTGAACATTCGAATTCTAGACGAGGATGATCTATTCATAGATATTCTGACATGTCCTTCTGGACTTTGAACAAAATTTCCTAAACTTCTGGACTCTATTTTCTTGAAAGGTTGGATACTTTCCAAATCCCAAGAGTCTGGAAAAGTGGCCATGATTTCATCATGCCTGAGGGGTTTAGGAGTCATGATCATAGATTTTTGGAGATTAGCTTCCATAAGAATGGTTTCATTCTTAGGTGACTCTTTCTTAACAGAAATTCCTACTCCAATTCTGGAGACTTTGTAATGAATCCTAAAAACTATAGAAAGATTATCCAGATCCTCACTGAATATTCCTTCTGTGGTCTTAACATGCAATTTTAAAGCTTTTTCGACGTTTCTTAACGTCTTCATGTAATTCGGAAAATATTGGAAATAAATTGGACCATTACAGAGATTCGACTCTACAAGACTTAACATGGAGTCTTGAAAAGACAGTGCATGTCTATCTTGGAGAAGAACTAAGACGGGATGGTTGATGCCTAACCTGTGCATAGGTTTGACAGCTACTTGGATTAATTCGATGTGGATAAATCCGAAGTTTTCTCTCCTGTGTTGAGGCCTTCAGGATATTTATCCCACATTATATCTAGTCGCCCCGGAAGCATACACATAATTTGGTATCTCACTCGTGGTTCTCATAGAGTGTATTCTTGATACCATTATATACTATATCTCACTTATTAGCCTTACTAATCATACTTTACACTATGCAGAACGTAAACACAAACATAAATACATACATAAACACAAACCTATACACATAGTTCACAATATTATAGAATGTATGCACCTCGCTCGAAGGCGTTATCCCACTCGTAAGTGATATCCCGCCAATAGGCGATATCCCAGCTCGTAGGTATACTGTCCCTCTGGTATGAATCCCATACTGAGCTCTGACTTATGCCAAACCACAGCAACTGCCATCTTGTCCCCAAGAATGTACCATGAGACCTCATCCTATCCCTCATGGGTCTACATTCCCATCAGGGATCCAACCATGTGTCTGCCCTCTTGGATCATATTCATAACCATAACATGTGTCGGGCCTCTCAAGTATTCCATCTTTCGGATTATGCCATCAACCATAACATGTATCTCACATATAAAACTGTCACATCCCAAAAATTGAGCATGTGAAAAGATACTACTCCTTTGATAAAATTCTCAAACATACGTTATATACATATATTCTGTAAGGTTTTACATTCAACCTTAATCATTCATTTCACACTACAGAATTATATTCATCTGATAAGCAAATATAGCCATACATAGTCTGATATTTCTATCTCATCGCAAGCCTAGGAGACCTATAGAAAGTACAGAGCGTTTCTAATATCCACATTAATAAGTACTGGTATCCCACCAGACAGAAATAGAGAATAATCCCAAGGGGCTTCTAATCTTCAAACGGATACTCTTGTTCTTTGTTTTCTGTATCTGAAAAAAAAATAATCATAGGGAGTGTGAGTTTATTTAAAAACTCAGTAAGTAAATAACTGTACTATATAAAATATCAAAAGTACAAATACCACATTTACTCATATAATTAATTGTCTTATACATCGAGTAGTATGAGACTCTAACCCTTTCAAACTCATGAATAAGATTTCATAGATATACACCGAGTAGTATGGGACTCTAACCCTTTCAAACTCGTGAATAAGATCTCATAGATATACACCGAGTAGTATGGGACTTTAACCCTTTCAACTCGTGTATAGATTTCATAGATATGCACTGAGTAGTATGGGACTTTAACCCTTTCAAACTCATGTATAAGATTTCTTAGATATACACCGAGTAGTATGGGACTTTAACCCTTTCACACTCGTGTATTAGATCCCGTAGATCTTTACTCATTAATAAGATAGTGAGAATTCATCACATAGTATAATTGTCATGAAATAAATAATTTCTACATACTCTTATTTCTACTGATCATCATATACTCCCATATGAAAAATTAATTGCTTATTATCCAAATAATATTGTAAATGGGACTTATATTGTACTTTGACTAGTAATATCAAATTAGCTGAGCAAGGTTATTCACTCACCTTGATGTTTGTCCAAGTTTACCTTGTTCCACACTAGAATTTGTGTAGGAAAATTTCCTAGTAAAATATATTACAAGGAAACATAAGAAAGGAAACAAAATCACGAAAAGACGCAAAATTTTCTGATTGCTACAGTAACTGTTTGTTACAGTGACAGTTCGCTATAGTAACGGTTCGCTACAGTGCCGGTTCGCTACAGTAACGTTGACTGCCGACACTACAGTAACTGCTACAGTACCCGAAGAAAATTTTCCAGATTTTTTCCGAAATTTCTGGTCGCTACAGTAACTCGGTTTTTGCAGAAGTTTTTGCAGAAATTTCTAACAAATTCATCCTTTCCTTTCTTGTTTCAAAACCAGAATTTCAACTCTTTTAACCGATTATAACTCAAATATAACTTCTAAAACAACTGAGATTCACGAATTATCATCAAAATCTTCAAGAACAAAACCTCCTCTAATATTCCATATAAACTTAGATTTAAGGAAAATAACGAGATTAAAGCTTACCTTTGATCCTTACAAAGCTTTTGAACCGAACAAATAATCGAACTTCTGAAGATCAAGGAAAGGATTTGAGAAGAAAATGAAGAACTGAGAGAGAAATGCTTTTCTGCCTTCCTTCGGCTGAGTGAAAAATGAGGGGGTACTATTGAAACTTTATATTAAATATTTCTAATGGGTTATTCAATAACCCATGGGTATCCATAACCCAACATCCAAATCCATCCAGTCAATTTACAATAAATGGACTAATTGATCATTCTGAAACCACTTTTCCATGAATTTCACCATTCTTAGAATATATCCCTCATTGTGCAAATATTTAGTCCAGTCATTTAACTCAATTTTCATAAATAATATTCAAAGAGAACAATTAAATATGAAAATTAAAAATGACCAAAATAAATAACTGAAGTAACGTTGTAGAATTCTAAAATACTCTTAAGCGAATTATATTATGAAATTAACGGGTATTACAAAAACAATACAAGCAATCATATAATGAACCCTCCCCATATTTCCGTTTCTCAAGCCTTCTGACTCTCAGGTGCATTCCTCTTGTTCTTGGTCCACATACCCCATATTGGCAACCACCAGTTTCGGACCTTAAAAGTACACTACCCAGTTTCCACACCTCTATCCACTAATCATTCAACAAATTTAAGTCCTACTAAAGGCTGTCCCGAACTCCTACCTTTTCCCAGACTTTAGCCTTTGAGTCTCAACGACGTTAGTTGGCTACAGTCACTAAGAGGCATATTCTAGGGCCCAATTCATAAGATAAACCTCCTGACTGGCTCTCCTAACACAAACCCCCACTCTAAATCTTATTGAACTCATGAGTACACTAAGCCTGTCCCAATTCTCTGTCTATTGGATCATGTCTGTAACCAGTAACTAGTCTATAAGATCATGTTGTAACCATAATACAATAACCTACAGGCCAAGGCCTTTACCCTAAACCATGTGATTAATACCAAGCCCACATCATACTTCTACATCAACATGCTTCCTCTAACCACTAGTTCTTATTGAATTCTTTCCTTCGGGATTATAAGCCCGAAAGATGTCATCGTCCCCAAATAAACTCAAAATTAGGGTCTTACGTAATCACATGTATACACATACCTCATGCATGTTCATATTTAAGTAATTACACTTCTACACCCATCCACACGCTCTCCTTCTCAAACTAACACTTATACCACCCATGCACTTATTCTAACATCAGGGAACCTAGGTTTAACCTAAGTTTATCCCAAGCCAAGTTCATGGAAACATTTACTTGCCCTCCACATAGAACACCCTCGATGCTTACTCTATCGACAAACAAAGATCTTAGACTGCTCTTGGTCGTACTTAACCTACTAATCATGTTACATATTCACAATTACACATACACTACTACACTATAGGCCCCGTTTTTATAAAAAAAAAAATAGTAGGCTAAACCTCCCATTAATCTCTAGCACTACACTTTCACCACTATACCTACTCAACTCTGATAGCACCCATGTCAAAAGCCTACCTATAGTACACTCAGACCATTCCAAGATCATGAGGTTTCCACACTCTTACCGTGATAGAAACTCTCGTAAACCACCATTTACCTTATTTGATTTTCTCAACGTGAGGACCTTACACATCCTCACACCCTACACCTAATGTGTCTTCACTCAATGACTACTGAGAATTTGTCTTGTGAGTCTTTTCTTCTCTTTAAGACTAATCCCGCCTACCTAAGCACACTTACTGCACAGTATCACCACCTATGAACCCCTAACCAAATGGGTGCAACTTAATCAAGTTGCCCCAAAAAATTTATAATTAACTCCAACCTCCCTTACGTCTTCAACCTCAATATGGTGTCTCCTCTAGGAGAACTTCACAATCTAGTCGTTCTTCCCTAACCAACTCTCACCTCGCTAGTTTTCTCTAGGATGCACGCTTTTGCATGCATCCTCATCTTAACTAACGTAACCACCTTAGTGTCCAACCCTAGGATGTAACTTACATCCTAGTCCTCAGCCCAACTCAATTGAGCATTCTCCCATCTCGAATATATGTCTATGCACCGCCTTACCTAAGATGCCACCAACATTAAAGGAAGTAAATCGTACACCATCCCACACAGATATCGATTCCTTAGTACCTATACTTATCACTACACATGACCATCAATAGCCAAACCCACAAATGAATACCCACACACCCGCCTAGTATGCATTTCCTACTCCTAGCAAAAGTACATGACAATATACGCATGCATACAAAATATTTAGGTTATTCCTATACCATACTATTTTCCCCAAACCTTCCCTAACAGACCCATTTCCACAACTCATTAAAATATATTGATGATAGTTTCCTCAAGACATATGCACTAGCACCCCTGCAAAGAAATCTCTGCAAGTTTTCTCTAACTTGTAAATATATATATAGACATATATTCACTACCACCATGTGCTAACAAAACAAATCATATAGTACTTTTCCAAACTAATAATTGATACCCTAATTCCATACTTGCCGTTTACAACCCCATATACCATGTACCCTTATCTCCCAGCCCAATCACTTTCACCCAAAGTCTACCCATTACCAATTAACAATATAGATACATATATAAATGCATATGCACATATATTCCATCAAACACACAAATTTGCATATTACAACATACCAAAACTAAAATGATCTATTACAGACCATACTACACATTTAATTACATTTCTCATGGAAAATTTCACTTTTCCATATTACATTTCTACACACGCATCCACATCCTTATCAAAATAATTTACAACCACTCAAGTGGTAATGTAGCAAAGCTACACTTGAGCTTACAAACTCCCCATGCTGTAAGGATTTCTCCTTCATTTAGAGCCAACAACCTGCACGTAAGAACAAACACTTCTCTAGTTAATAAAATAATTTTTGACTAACTCCACCGAGGAGTAAATCACAAAAGAGACACACAACTCTATGCAATGGCTTTTATGGAACCTAAACCCATAGTCATGATACGCAGTTCACAACAATGGGGAAGTGTCCACAAAAAACATTTAGCTCTATAATCTATAAGAGACCTAAAACAAACTTCCCTCATATACCAATTTGCCATGCCCTAAAAATTAGACATGAGAATGTACACAAACTCTAGGGTGTACTTCAGTGGTAACCCACAATTCCCTAAATAGTCTTAATATCCACAACTATGTAAAATGTAAATTTTCAAAGAAAATTTAAATTACATAATTTACAAAGTAAATTACAACCAATATACAATAAATTTCCTAGTATACAATAGGACCTAGGTGACCTATAGGATTATAGAGAGTTTCTATTGAACCCTTCAACAAAAATGAAGTATATCTCCAAAAAGTCACCAAACTCCAGTGGTTTTCCTTCCTCCTCAACTACTATGTCTGAAAAATGTAACCACAGAGAATGTGAGTTTATAAAAAACTCAGTGAGTAAATGACTATACAATAAAATAAGATATAAGTACAAATACTAGGATCATAACCATAGTTTAAATAAATACCTCTAGCATGTACAGGCACGTTCAGATATACAAACTCAAGCGTACCTAATTATGTAATCATAACCTTCTATTTCATTGCAAGTCCATACTTTCACAATCAACATCAAATCACATGCAATACTCTAACTTAACACCAAAGCATGGACAAGCACAAATAATCGTACACAGAGATTATAAATATGCAAGTAACAATATGTTATGTTTTCCCGCACCTTCCCACACTTACCACATTGAGACCCAGTCCAAAATTTTTCCCTTAGACTATTATTACTCATTGGGTTTATTCTAGAGGTCAACTCCTTTGTTTCCAATTTTCAACATTCACCATAGGAATATCGACATCCTTGGGTTTACTAGTCAATTTCCTCTCGTGGTATGAATATGCAATATTTCCCCGTGGGTCAACCTTCCCATGTTTACCTCATTGAGACCCAGTCCATAATTTTTCCTTGGACTATTATTACTCAACGGGTTTATTTCAGAGGTCCACGTTCCTATATATAAATTCCTAACGTTCACCACAGGAATAACCACATCATTGGGTTTAATAGTCAAGTTTCGATGTCCACCATAAGATTAACCGCATCCTTAGGTTTACTAGCTGGTTACCTCCCATGAATCCATATTCCAACATAATTACTTTTTTCGCATGAAATACACATACATAAACACAACACAACACACATATACAATAATTATTCCTCCAACCCAAATACAATCCATAGGATAGACCCCCAATATATCAAACAAATTCCATAATCTAGTCAAAGTCACTAGCTAGGGAATTTAATAAATTTAAATCAAATTATGGGGTGAATGAGATTTATCTTGTACTTGAACAATTAAATAAAACTCAAATAGCAAGGTCACTTACTAACCTTGATGCCGACAAGGTTTACCATGAAAGAGTTTTTGAGAAACCTAGCCAATGAAGCTTCCAAGTCATCTAGAATTAACCAAAATCAATAAATAAATAAAATAAGAAAAGTTCTCATCACTAATTCTAACATTTGCTTAGTCATTTGGTCATAACTCTTAACTGGTAAAAGTTTCCAAACAAGATATATACCATTGAAAACTAGACTTAAAAAGCTTTCCAACGATATAAAGTTTGCTAAAAATGGAGTCTAGATGACAGAGTTATGACTGTTTGAAAAAGGTCTAAGAAAATACTACTGCCTAACATTAGCATAACATCAGCATGACGTCAACACATTTGGCGTCTGGGTACCACGACCTTCTTTCCCCTTTCATTTCCTAGGAGCCACGATCACGACCTACATGATTTAGCCTTAGTTTTAGGTTAGATCTGGCCAAATCTCTATCGTTTTCATGATTTCTTCGATGGGTTCTCATCCTTGGCGTCTAAGAAGTATTTAGACACCAAAACACCCAATTTTAACAAACAAACCAGGCCTCAAACTCAATTTTACCCCAAAAAGCTTTAAAACTAGAGAATAGGAAAAAGTTTAGGAAATCAAAATTTCTCCCTTGATTCCTTGCTTTCTTTACGTCGATTAGTCATTGACAACTTGCCCTACCATTCGAAGAACTGCTCACTAGAGCTTGGTTGGAGGATTTGGATGGAGAGGTTGAGGTAGAGAGAAAGAGAGAAAGAGAAAAGAGAGAGTAAGGAGAGAGTGAGAGAAAAGTGAGAAAATGAAGAAAAAATGGGTAAGGCCACTTATATATTCCCACCTATGGTAAAATTACTACTTTGCCCCAGGTAATTCCATGTTAACCTTGATAGTGGCAAATTTGTAATTTCTCTCCTTTTAGGTGTCACTCTAGTTCCTCATTTCACTTTAGTCTCTCTCTGAATCCTGTAGGTACCCGGCTCCCTCTATGCCTAATGACTACTCTCTTTGTTCCCTGTCCCCCAATGCTATTTTCATGAAATTTTCTCTTCCTCTTGTGTTTCCTCAAATCTCAAAAATATTATCCGAAATAAAATACCCGGTCTAGTTATTTATCTCCATTTTCATAAACAATATTCAAAAAGAATAAATTAAATATAACAAATAAAAAATTACCAAATAATTCCATTAAAATAATGATAATTTTCAATATAAAAATCGTAATATCGCCAATCAGGTGATCCCAAAATTGGCGAGTATTGCACAGGTGATTACCCCACCAAAAAGGCTTCTTCAGTTTTTCTCTTTGTAAACAAGTGCCAACAAGAATCTTGACGCAACTCATAATGTAATTCGGGACTGCCTGAGCCACAGACTTAATAAGGATTTCTCTTCCTACTTGCGATAGGTATTTTTCTTTCCATCCTTTTTTTTCCACAGCTTGTCTTGTAGACTTGCAAAGATAATTTTTTTTTGGTTTTCCTATTAAAGTAGGAAGTCCCAAATATTTTTCATGACTCTCCATAACTTCAACTCCCATCCTCTCTTGGATCAGTATTTTCATTTCTTTGCTTATATTCTTGCTAAAAGATAGTTCAATCTTTGCTAAGTTTACTTGCTACTGGGACGCCCCTTCATAAGTTTTAATTATCGTCATGACTGTATTCACTGTTTTCAGATTTGCCTTTGAAAAAATAATGCTGTCATCTATGAAAAAAGAGATGTGTTATAGGAAGGGCATTTTAGCTATCTTAATTCCCTCAATCAAATGAAGCTCTTTTGCTTTCTCCAGCATACTCGAAAATACTTTAGCACACATAATGAAAATATAAGGGAAAAAAGATCTCTCTATCTTAAGCCTTTTTTAGGGTTTAAAACAACACCTACCTTCCTATTTATAAGCACATAATAAGTCACAGATGAGATACACCATATAATCAGATCAGTTGAGTGTTTAGGAAACAACAACTTCCTCAAGACTTCTTTGATAAAAAGCCATTCCATCATGTCGTATGCCATTTTCATATCCAATTTAAGAGCAAAATAGCCCTTCTTACCTTTCTTTTTCTTTTTTAGGAAATGAAATGTCTCAAATGCAATAATTGCATTGTCAGTAATAAGACGTTGGGGAATGAAAGCACTTTGGTTCTCACTAATCAGATTTGGAAAAATTACCTTTACTCTGTTTACAATAGTTTTCGTCACAATCTTCATCTCAACGTTGCATAGACTAATTAGTCTGAAGTGGGAAAGATCTTTTGGGCTCGTTGTTTTGGGGATCAAAGCTATTAATGTATGGTTTAGTTCCTCCGAATCTCTTATGTTATTTAGCACATCTAAAGATTTCTTATTGATATCCTTCCCTACAATTTCCCAATATTTTTTTATAAAAAAGTACTGGAAAGCCATCACTTACATGAGCCTTTAAAGGACCCAGCTACTTGACTGCTCTTCCCACTTCCTTCTCTATAAAAGGGCTTGACAATTAAGAAATGTGGTCAGAGTTATGCTAATATGAAAGCACAGGTCATTCACCATATGAATGTTGCCAGCCGTGAAGAGGTTAGTGAAATAGTCTTTTGCTAATTTTTCTATACATTTTGGCTTCTTATCCATCTCTCATCATTGTCTTTTATCTGGTTTATTGCATTCCTCCCCTTTCTCTAATTTTCTCTATGGTGGAAATATTTGGTGTTTTTTTATCTTCCATCACTGTCTTGCACTATCAAATTTTCTTTCGATAGTTCCCTTTGCTGAAAATTTGCCATCTAGTCCTCTAATTCTCTGATTCTATTGTCATGAGTCACTATCCGGGCCTATATACAACTACCTGACATACATAAGAATGCCAAAACATGAACAAAAAATACAGAACTATACATTCAACTCTAAGGCATGCTTTGTCAAACATATTTTCACCCATTCAATTAAACAATCACACGTCTCAAACAAGAAGCATATGATAACATGTTATTTAATACATGGGGAAGAGTCATACTTGGCTTCCTCACTCCCTATGTTCCATAAGTGGATCAAAACATATATCATCCACAACACAAGATAATTCTAACTTATTGACTCAAGGTTCCATAATTGAGATTTTGCATGCCAACATATGTTATTTCACCATAATTTGCAATTTACAACTTAACTAGTTTTCCCTTTTAAAGTTCAAGTGCATGGCACCGATGATCACCCTTAGTCTAATCTTATATCAATTAGACTTAGTTTGGTAATAAGTGATATTGGCATACATGCTAATTTCCACTAGTTTTAGTCACTCATGCATTCATTCAATTTCTCAATGGATTTAACATAGCAATCAACCTTTAGAAATACTGAAGGATAAATTATTTATACTCCATAAAAGATTCCTAAAGAGTAGCCACTGCAGAGAATTTGTGAAAGCTTGCTCTTTTCAAATTTTGTCCATATCTCGGATTAAGGCTCAGTTTACAAAATGAATTCGTTGGAATCTAGGTGAGTGAAATGGGCTACTATTGTTAGAGTTTTTAATTCCTTATTACATGATGGGGTTAGAAGATTTTCTGGGCATAGGATGATAGAAACATACCAAGAGCTCCATTAAAGGGATATCTAACATCCATCATTTGACTTTTTAAGAATGAATAAGTTTGAAGATAACAGCAAGTTCTTAACATTTTTTATATTCTTCGTTGCATCCTCATTCTAAACCCATGTTGATTTAACTAAATCTTCACACACATGTTCCTTAAGCTAAGCCTCTTCAAATTTAAAAGCTTTGTATCTATTATTTGAGTCCTTTATATACCCTTTATTTAAAATTTATCATCACTGGGTAATGGTCAGATAAGAACTGAGTCTCATTTGTAACTTTCAAATCAGGGAACATATTTTGCAATTCATCATTAGCATGGTAACGATCTAGCTTCTCTTAAATATTCTCCTATCCCTCTCTGCTATTTGTCCATATGAATGGTATCCAACATATCCCAAGTCCTGAAAGTTGCAGTTCTGTATCACATCTCTAAATGCCTGAATAAGGTGTCCCTTCCTTTTGGTCCCCTATTTCTTTTCTGATGCAAGCAAAATTTCATTAAAGTCGCCTCCACATAGCCACAAGAGAGAATATTGATCTTTTAGCATAGCCAAAAGATTCTAGAAAAGTGTTTTGTTTTTCTCCTTTGGATAGCCATAAAAACTCGTAAATTTCCACCTTTTCTTATCCATTATATTTTATATTTAGCCATCCACATGGTTTTGTGAATAAGATAATAGCTCAAAATCCAGTTCCTCATCCTACAGAATGCCCAAGCCACATGCTCTCCTTTTGCCTTCTCCCTTACAGTTAACCTAAACTGCATTCTTGAATCCCAACTTGGAATTTAAGATCTCTGCTTTTCCAGATTTCAACTTGGTTTCCATAATAAAAACCAAGTTTGGGTGCCTACTTTTAATGAGCTTTTGGTAAGCTCTAATCGACCTAAGCTACGACAATTCCAACATAGTGTTTTCATGGTGATTTAAGGGGCTGCTTGGCAGCCACTGCCATGTTTATAGTCCCAAGTTCACCTTCGCACCTTCTCTTCTTGCTTCTTCAATGAGGGGTTCAAATAAATTTATTTCTTTTTCAGAAATTAACTCTATTATCTCTTTCTCTGAATTTTCCTTACTGACTATATCTCCCCTTCTAACCCTTTTCCAATTTCTCTTCTTGCCACTCAATCTTGGATCAGAACTGAATTTATCGTACTCTTGGTTTTTAAAAGACTTGGAATGGTCCTCTTCATATACTGTGCCTGTATTGTCTTCTTTTGCCTGCCTTTGTTCATGTATTAATGCTGATTTCATCTCATTTTATGAGGATATACTACTATTAACCAATTGGTTCTTCCCGAGCAATTCTTGTGTTATTGTAATACATGCGGTTCTTGAGTATTAGTTTAATTTAATTTGAAGAGATAATTCGTATACAGGAAAAAAAAAATTTCGACTAATTAATAAGGAATGTGAGGTTAAAGGTTGCACCTCAAGGAAAGTATTTAGTGAGAAAGGACTAGGGAGGGGTACATGTGGCAATGAAGGAGTTAAATAATTACTAAATCCAAGGAGGGACTAAAATGTAATAAGAAACCTGTGTGGTACCTAGAATATGAGAAATACTTGAGTTGAAGAAATTTTAGACTTTTCATTACCAATGTTGACCGGGGGTTGACCAAGGTGCCACATGATAATTTCCTTCCTGTGGATATATATAGAGACCATACACACTCTCCATTCATTTTTTTCTCCTATTTTCCCTCCCTCCCTTTAAGAGCTCTTTCCCTTTCCCAAACACTCTAACCTTTTCTGTCAAATCCACCACTACCCAAACCTTTGGCAACATTCTATGGTGGCAGGGTGAGTCTCTAGTGACCAACCACCATTGGAAGGGTAAGGATTTGAGGTAGGCATCTCATATTCTCCTTTTTATTCTTCCTATTTTAGGATTTAGGAGAATTAGGGTAGATTTTAAGGTTGTTGGGAATCTTTAAAGCTTAGGTTGTGTTTTAAAATATTCCTACATATTTGATGATGATAATAGAATAAAAAATTCAAAGGAAACCATAAGAAATTTTAAGATTTGGGGCTGAGAAAGATGAAATTTGAAAAAATAAGAAAAGTTAGAGTCTTAGATGAAAATTTGATGATTGAGACTTGGATTGTCAGAATTAATTAGGGGGTTTTGGTGTTAAAACACTCCCTAAATATCAAGGATGAAAAGAATTAGGCTAAATGGTGAAGATTTGACCTAAAAACATGAAAAAAAAAATCAAAGAGAACTCTTTTTTTGCCGAAACAGGGCATTCTACCCAGGCGCCAGCGCTCATGCATGAATTTTTAAGCCCTTTCTTCAAATGGTCATAACTCTCGTCTAAACTCCATTTTTATCAAATTTTATATCAGTGAAAAGCTCTTCAAGTCTAGTTTCTAATAATATAAGTTTCATTTGATAATGCTCTATCGTATAAGAGTTATAAGCAAATAAGTGAGCAAAGGTCAGGATTAGTTTCAATTATTTCCCTATTTTGTAACCCTAACATGTTTTTATATAGTTACTTTATATGGGTAGATTCTTCAATGCATCTTCCACATCTTTTGGGATGCAATGGTTAGCTTGGATTAAAGGTGAGAGATCTAGCTCTTCTCTGTATGTGTATATATATATAATTATTTTATGATTGTTATCCTAAATGTAATTTAAATACATTTATGTGGATGAACAATAATATGTTTGGAAATGTTATAAGTGCTACCATTTTCCATTGAGTGCCAAATGTGAAATGCTAATACAAATTATAATATGTATTTATGCAAAGGAAAGAGCAGGAATTAGCATAAAGGAATTGAAAATATTTTTATCTGTGTGCTGAGTAATATGTGTTGAATGATGATGTGTTTGACATGCATAATGGGAATGATTGGAACCTAGGAGGCACGAATAGAAATGGTATAAGTGTTACCACTCTATTTGGATGCCAAATATAAATCTTTGATAAATTATGCACATGGGGATTGTATTTTATTTATTTGTGAATATTTGTGTTTATGGATGTGATTGTGAAGGGGATTATGTTGTGGGAATGTAGACCCATGTGACAACTCTTGAGCGATAAATCTGTGGGAATGTAGACTTACATTGATGAATCTCTCGAGAATTGAACAATATTTCAGCCATGAACCCAAGGTGATGCAAACCCATATTGATGAAGCCTTGAGAAATGAAAATATGAGAATGCATACCTATATATGAAACTCTTGAATGAAACATCCAGGGGAATATAGAGCCCTGATAACGTGGCTCTTAAGTAATTCCCAATGGGAATGTAGACCCTCATGGGGGAGGATGAGTTATAGGTATGGTAGCATGTATATAGTGTGTTGTGATGTATGTATATATGTGATGTGTTACATGAGGATGAGAACTTACCGTGGGAACGTAGACCCACAACAAAGCCGAGTAATGATTCCTTAAATGGGTGAATCCTCATAGATGAGTCTTAGGGGATCAAGACTAGGGGAACGCAGACCCCTAGAATAAAGCTATTCAGTAGTAACAACTCGAGAGGATAAGTCTCGTGGTTAGTACTCGATGAGGCATACGTGAGAACGTAGACTCACGATAGTGGAATATTTGTGTTGTTTATGCATGGCATACTATATATATTTATATTGCTTGTCTATGTAAAGTATGACTAGTTTAGGTGAGTATATACATTAGACTTGTCCCCTTATTACAGTACAGGTACAGAAGTGCAATCAGTGTGGTTGCTCGCAGACTAGGGATACCTTCCCATTATTTGGGTTAATATAATTTTATTTTACTTTAAAATTTTTATTCCAGTATGCTCTATAATCGAATAGGACACTTAGGACATAGTGCATTTTTAGAGTTAATTTGAGAAAAAATGTAGGCTTGCAGATCCGCATTGATCACGGCTTCTGATATATAGCAGACTATCTTCCCCTCACTGGGTTGGCCCTCAACCAAGAACCAAAGGGCATCCCTGTACAGTTTTCCTGCTCATCATGTTCTTTCTCTCCACAATCTTTTGACAGGTGACCAACTCTCCCACAAAATTAGCAAAAGTCCGGGAGTTTTTCAAATATGAAAAAGATTTTGAATTCTGTCCCTTCTTTAATTTTCAAGATAGTGCCTCTTTTTAAAGGTCTTCTAAATTAAGTAGGACTCTTAACCTCAACAAGCACCCCCACTTATCTTCGCCCCTCTTTTCCCATTCCATAAAGTCATCAATCATACCCCCAATCTGTTTAACCATAACTTCAGACCTTAGATTAAAAGGGACATCATACACTCTGACCCAAAAAGGTGTGTTATGTGGCCCAAGGGAAAGAAGGTTGTTCTTTTCCTTTAATTTCACAAAGAACCAAAATCTTTTTATCAAACTACAATGGCTATCCCCGTAAAACTCTATCTTTATCCCTTTAGTTGAAGAATTGGAAGGAAAATAAGTTATCTCCAATACTCCTTATATTAACACCATCTTTAACTCTCCATATTTGTTTGATCGTTGCTTGCAGTGCCCCTACATTAAAAGTCGACTCCGTCCATAGCCTACCAAACAAACATAGATTAAATCTCCTAGTTTCTTCACAATCCAGCTCTTCTGCCGCTTCAACAACATTCAGATCGTCCCCTAGATACGACACTCTCTTTCCCCTTTCTATACCTTACCAGCACTAAATCAACGGAACCATAAGGAAAACAAAGCAACAAAACTGAACTCTATCTCTGACTTGAGCCTCGAAAGCATTCCCAATCACCAGGATTAGACTAAGAAAAAGAAAGCCACCCTTAGCACCCAGGCTAGAGCAACGGGCACCTAGATGCTACTGCACTTCAGACACGATAACTTTGTGGACGAGAAAAACCACCACAGGACCAGAGCTCTGTTACGGAGTGGACTCACTTCGCAAAATTAGTTAAGCATTATAAGTTAGAAAAGAGTTAAAAGAGTTAATTTTAATTCTTTTCTTTTAAAAATACATTAGGTGTAATTTAATCAAAAATCTAAATAACTATAATTTAACAAGAAAAGTCGAAACGACCCGTTTTGGAAATGGTTTATAGGAGGGCACCTCCAACCCGTACTTCAACAAGCAGAGGCATTTCTGGCACCCGTCGCCTCTCGATCGTCTCATCTTTGAGTTCTCTTCGTCGCATAAGCTAGCGTCTCGCGGCTGAGTTCTCTATCGTCATTGTGTTCTCCGTCGCCTCTAAATCATCCTGTCATTGTGTTCTTCGTAGTGGCTCATGTCTCATCATTGTGTTCTCATCCTCCCCGCCGTCTTCCATCTCGCAGTTGAGTTCAAGTTTGTGACTTTTGGGAATTGGGGATTATTCATGCCTCTTCTATGGGGTTCAAATCTACTTAAGGTGTGATTATTATTGTTTTAAACCAGAAATATTGGAGTAACTTCTTGTTATAATGCTTTAAATATTGGTGGATTATACTACAAATGTGAATTTTTAGAGCACGTTCCCTTTTAATCACTTAATTGTGCCATATGATCACTGATCATGATGTGTTAATTGTGCCCTGTAAATTTTTAGACATGCTGTTTTTTGTTTTGATTTGGGTTCTTTTCTTTTAAAAAAATCATATCTAAATTAGAAAGGGTGTTTGGATTGGAAAGCATGTCTGGGCTCTTTTCTTTTAAAAAAAAAGTCATATCTGAATTTGCAGGAAATAGATAGTGGCCAAAATCTAGTTTTTTAGAGTGAATGTATACTTCATTTGTTGGGTTTTGAATTTGAAATATTTAAACATATCCATTCTCATATTGCTAGGTTTTAATTCTGAAATTTTGAAACACATTCAGAGGTTGTTAATTTGTTAAGTTGGTAATGTGTATTTTTGCTCTGAACCTTTGCAGTAATATGACATCTCCTAGTGACTATCAACATAGTGTTATTGTAATGATGGTGAAATATGATACTCATTTTGTTGATGAAAACTAGAAGTTAAATAGTAAAATTCTTGCTGTATGTAAAATGGAGCCTCTACATGTATAGAGTTGGTTGGGAAAGTTTTTAGGCCGAATTAGGGAGAGTATCAAATATTTGAGAGGTTATGAAGTAAGAAAAATCATGTTTAATAATTGTGTGGAGCAAGTGGGAGACATTGACAGTAGGCAAGCCAGGCTAGCAAAGTAGAGGCTCGTTTAAAAAGTGAGTTGTTGGCTGGCTTGCTACAGGGTAGCTCACTTTCACAGCTCTACTCAAATCCTTTGCTACTTATCCACTTTATTATCTTCTCTCCAATCGCTTTTGCTATATTCAATTCTTTATCTGGTGTTTAATCTTGATTGTGTTATTTGTGTTTTTGTATTGTTATGGGCTCATTGTTCCTCCACCCGCTGCTCACCTACTGATTCCTTGTTGACTTATTCTCATCTTGTGTCTTTATATTGTTTTGTGTTTTTGCTGATTTTATCTTAGAGATTTATGATATGTTTAATGTTTTTCTCGAAGACTGTTTGATTGATTAGTGAAGACATGGGGTTGGGCCCGGCCAAAGTTGCCTAATTGTTTACATTGTGCTATAATTGTGACTTGCAAGTGTCAATATATGAAATGCTGCATTTTCTTGAATTTTACCATGTAAGTAAAACTTTTCTTTCCTTTGGATCTTGATTTTCACAATTCACACAATAGATCATAAACATACCTGGATCCATATCTGCAAATTTGAGTCTCTTTATTTTCTCTGGATTTCTGCCTTTAGGTCTCCTTGATGATCAGGAGAGAAAACAGTAACTGTACACTCCTATTCAGAACAACGTTCTCTTAAACAACGTTACTGTTACCTTTCAATTTGAAATCAGAGTAAAAATGGGTAAATTACGCTTTGACCCCTATAAAGTTTTTAATTACATAATGGCCTCTTAACCATCACAAGAAGGCCCCAATATATTAAAAACTTATCATTTAGGTCCTTCAATGTTATATTATGTGAATTTAACAATTAATGTTATTAAACTAAATTACATGGGCCATATATTAGAAATAATCTAACATTCTCCCACTTGGCCCTTGTAATTACTTGATAGTTTAACAACAACTGTAAGTGCGCTCCATCCATTAAATTCACTAACATCTCTAGACTTAGTTGAATTAGTTTTGAGCGGATCATGGCGGTCAAATGTTATTCTGCAACATGATCCCTTCCATGTATCACAAAACATCCCTAACCCAACATCAACTTTAATTGAGGAAAACTATAAGTCTCAACATAACATGTTATCTAACACAATCATATGTACATAGATACCAAAATGATAACAAGTATAATATGCAAAAACATAACCATAATTGAATTCATAATGTCATTAAAAATTAACAAGCATAATAACCACAGTACTATAATCAACACAGCAAGGCTTTGTCCATAATACCCATACGCTCTACATGACCAGAAAATGATTTGGGCGGTAATCCTTTAGTCAACGGATCCGCTATCATCAAATCAGTACTGATATGCTCAATAGACACTCTTCGCTTCTGCACTTCTTCCTTAACTGACAAATACTTCAATTCCATGTGTTTGGCACCCTTAGAGTACTTGTCGTTCTTTGAGAAAAATACGGCTGCAGAATTATCACAATAAATTCTCAGCGGCCTGGATATACTGTCGACAATCCCAAGTCCCGAGACAAAGTTCCACAACCACAATCCTTGAACAGTGGCCTCAAAGCATGCCACGAATTCAGCTTCCATAGTAGAAGCAGCAATGACAGACTGCTTTCCACTCTTCCATGAAACTACTCCTCCAGCTAATAGGAACAAGTAACCAAACGTAGACTTCCTAGTGTCCACGCATCCGGCATAATCTGAATCTATATATCCGACCACTTCCAGATAATCAGACTTCCTGTATGTGAGTATGTGTTCTTTGGTGCCTTGCAAATACCGAAGAACTTTCTTTGCGGCCTTCCAGTGGTCCATACCGGGATTGCTTTGGTATCTACCAAGCATACCAACAGCGAAACTAATGTCTGGCCTAATACAGGTCATAGTATACATTAAGCTCCCAACCACTGATGTATAAGGAATTGTTTCCATTTCTTTACGTTCCAATTCATTTTTAGGACTTTGCATTTGACTGAACTTATCTCCCTTCTGAATTGGAACTATTCCTACAGAGTATTTATCCATTCTGAATCTCTCTAAGACCTTATTGATATATGCCTTCTGGGATAAACCTAAGAGTCCTTGTGACCTATCCCGGAATATTTCTATTCCAATCGCATAGGACGCATCACCCATATCTTTCATTTTAAAGCTCTTAGAGAGAAACTTTTTTACATCATGTAACATACCCAAGTCATTTGCAGCAAGTAATATATCATCAACATACAAGACTAAAATAACAAATTTACTCCCACTAACCTTCATATAAATACACCGATTAACGGTGTTCTCTATAAATCCATAAGATGTAATGGTATTATTGAACTTGAGATACCATTGACGGGAGGCTTGTTTTAGTCCATATATTGATTTCTGCAGCTTACACACTAGATTTTCTTTTCCTGTGGCCAGAAAACCTTCAGGTTGGTCCATATAGACTTCCTCTTCTAAGTCCCCATTCAGAAAGGCAGTCTTAACATCCATCTGGTGAAGCTCCAAGTCATAATGAGCCACCAAAGCCATAATAATCCTCAAGGAGTCTTTCTTTGAAACTGGAGAGAAAGTCTCCTTATAGTCAATGCCATCCTTCTAGGTGTAACCTTTAGTGACAAGTCTGGCCTTGAACCTTTCAACATTGCCACTTGAGTCACGTTTGGTCTTAAAGACCCATTTACAACCGACTCTCTTAGAACCCTCTGGCAATTCAACCAAGTCCCAGACTTTGTTGTCATCCATTGATTTAAGTTCTTCCTTCATGGCATTAAACCACTTTTCAGCATTATCACAGTCCATGGCTTGTTTAAATGAGATTGGATCCTCATCAATGCTCAAGTCACATTCATTTTCAAGATTGTATACCATGAAATCACTAGGAATAGCAGATCTCTTTTGCCTTACAGATCGTCTTAATGCTACTTCCTGTTGAGGTTCCTCTTCAGGTTCCCCTCTAGGTACCCCTTGGGGTACTTCTTCAGGTTCCCCTTGAAGTACCTGTTATGGATCAACAATTTCTTGATCAACAGTGACTGGTTCATTCTCTACAATATGAACAGGTAGATTTTGGACATTGATTGATTTTTCCAGTACGTTGTGAGACTGTGATACAACGACAGGAATAACAATATGAGAAGAAATCTTGGGTGTAGTTACTACAACCCGAGCTTCTTGAATGTCCACCTTTCGTGGTTCCCCACTCCCACTAGTTTGACCATTCTCAATGAACTGAGCATTACCAGAATCTACAATCCTTGTAGTATGGCTAAGACAATAAAATCTATACCCCTTTGATTTTTCAGGATAGCCAATGAAAAATCCACTGACTGTCCTAGGATCTAACTTCTTTTCATATGAATTGTACACCCTTACTTCTGCTTGACAACCCCAAACATGGAGATGTCTCAAACTGGGTTTCCTTCCCATCCACAACTCATAAGGTGTCTTAGGAACTTCCTTACTAGGAACCCGATTAAGCAGATACGCAGCGGTCTTTAATGCGTACATCCACAATGAGAGGGGTAGAGAGCAATTGCTCAACATGCTCCTAACCATATCCATCAAGGTGCGGTTCTGTCTTTCAGCTACACCATTTTGTTGAGGTGTGCCAGGCATTGTGTATTGCGCACAAATGCCTCTACTCTCAAGGAACCTTGCAAATGGACCAGGACATTGTCCACTTTCATTGGACTTGCCATAAAACTCACTACCTCTATCTGATCTCACTACTTTCACTTTCTTATCTAACTGCCTTTCCACCTCATCAATGAACACTTTAAGGAAGTCCACAGATTGAGATTTATCATGCAGCAAATAAATATAGCCATAACGTGAGAAATCATCTATAAAGGTGATAAAATATTTTTCACCGCCCCAAGAAGGGACATCAAAAGGACCACAGATATTAGTATGTATAAGCTCAAGAAGTTGAGTGCTTCTTGTGGCTGCTTTCTTTAATGTATGTTTGGTTTGCTTTCCCTTAATGCAATCCACACATATATCCATGTCACTAAAATCCAAATAAGGTAAGATATCATTTTTCACCAACCTCATTATCCTTTCTTTGGATATATGACCTAATCTTTGATGCCACAAGAATGCAAAACTTTCATTTGGTGCACTACGTTTAATGCCTAAACTACTTTCAACATGAAACAAAGATTCAGCAAATTCATTATTCAAATTGAAACGGTAAAGTAAATCACATAAAGTACCAGATCTATAAAAAGTACTTGTTTTTATACAATGCAAATGTACTGTTACCAAATTTGAAATAAAAACCTAAAATATCCAGTTTCCCTACTGAAACAAGATTCCTAGCACAATCAGGTACATAGAGACACTTTTCAAGGTCTAAATGACATCCAGTGTCTAAGATCAATCTATAAGTCCCAATGCCTTCTATCCGTGCTTTAATCCTGTTTCCCATGAACAAGTACTGTTCAGTTTCTTTTATAGGCTGGATTGAACTGAATCCCTGTAAAACATGAGATACATGAGTAGTAGCACCTGAATCTAACCACCAGGTATTATTAGGAACCTCTATAAGGTTTGATTCAAAGTACATAGAAACATAATGCATACCTTTCTTTTCGAACCAAGCCTTTCTTTTAGGACAATCTTTCTTTAAGTGTCCCATCTTGTTGCAGAAGAAACATTTAATTTGTTTCTTGATTTGACCCTCAGCAACTTTCATTGGGGCTGTGTCCTTTCTTTTATCCTTCTTGTCCTTTTTCCCTGGCTTGAACTTGCTGCTGCTAGCACCATCATGAACAGTGAGGTGGATGGAGTGATCCTTCATCTTCTTTAATCTCCCTTCCTCCTAAACCAACATAGCCTTCAATTCCTTTGAGTTCCACTTATCCTTGAGAGCATTGTAGTTGATCTCAAATTGACTAAATTCAGTAGGTAGGGAATTAATGATGAATTGAACCAGAAACTGATCACTCACTTCCATCCCCAAAGTCTTCAACTTTGCTGCTAGATTGGACATGTGAGTCACATGATCATGAATGGTCTGTGACCAGTCAAACTTCTTTGTAGTAAGCTCACTCATCAGGCTTCCTACAATTGACTTATCCGCCAAGTCTGACTCAGAATACTCCTTCACCTTTTCCATGAATTCCTTAGCATCATCCGTCTTCGGCATTGATGGCTTTACATTTTCAGCCATGGTCATTCTCATGAGGTACAAGCTCAGTCTGTTCGAACGCTCCCACAGTTCATAGAGTGCAACATCATCAACTGAGCTTTCCTCAGTAATGGCTGCAGGCTTATCCTTATTAACTATGGCTGCATCAATGTTCCATAGACCGAGATGGAACTTGATCTGTTCAGACCATTCACCATAGTTTAGCCCGTTGAACTTCACAATGTTGTTCACCGATCCCGAAAGGCTTGCTGGATAACAAACATACATGTTCACCCATTAATGCTTTGAGATAAACTTTAAAAGATTCAGAAAACTTCACATACAAACTTTAACCATGCATTTAAGATTTCCTTTGGGCAATACTCAAATACATAAACACCAAATTGATGCCAAAATAAATTAGTCTTTAATAGAAAATCACAACATACATCAGTTAACTAAGTGTGTTATCTTTGGATATACTCACTAATTAACTTAAGTATCATAGATTATCCCCTTAATGTTATAAATTGCATGCAATGGTCCACCTTTAGGTGACCTCATAGTCATAAAATTTATAACTTCAATTGTTCAAATAAGACAGTCATGTCATTCCATTCATAGCATCTTTAAAAAATTAAACAACTGAAACACACTTATAAATGTCTAAACTTCAACCCAACTAGACCACTTTGGTGATAAACTAGTTTCCATCATATAGACAAATTACAAAGTGTAAAATAACTTTCATAGTGAACATACATCCACATTCATATAATCCGGCACTTTATATATAACAGAACATTTAAAAGACTCACCGCTATAGCGGTAATATTTCTCTGCTATAGCGGTATGCGACAGAAGCTTCCAGAATTTTAAAGATCCCCCCGCTATAGCGGTTATAAACCACCGCTATAGCGGTACGGGACAGCGTCCATTGCGCGATTTTCACAGAAAACAGTTATACGCCCAGAACCCAGAAAATCCAGTTCAAACTTCATGCAAATTCCAGAATTTCAAAAATTATTGTTTTTCATATAATCGTACAAAACCTGAAATTGCAGAACTGTAAAATGCAGAAGATGAATAGCGATTTCTAGAAACTATCATAGATTGCGTACAACCAGTAATTGCGAAAACAAAACGGTAATGCGCATACACGGCAATTTGCAGAAACAATGATTTCCAGAAAACATTACGCAAAACAGTAACGCGTATATTCATGAATTTCTGTGTTTTCTAAGAAACCAATTTTTATGGTGAATCATGAAAATCGAAACTAGGCTTTGATACCACATGTAAGTAAAACTTTTCTTTCCTTTGGATCTTGATTTTCACAATTCACACAATAGATCATAAACATACCTGGATCCATATCTGTAAATTTGAGTCTCTTTATTTTCTCTGGATTTCTGCCTTTAGGTCTCCTTGATGATCAGGAGAGAAAACAGTAATTGTACACTCCTATTCAGAACAACGTTCTCTTAAACAACGTTACTGTTACCTTTCAATTTGAAATCAGAGTAAAAATGGGTAAATTACGGTTTGACCCCTATAAAGTTTTTAATTACATAATGGCCTCTCAACCATCACAAGAAGGCCCCAATATATTAAAAACTTATCATTTAGGTCCTTCAATGTTATATTATGTGAATTTAACAATTAATGTTATTAAACTAAATTACATGGGCCATATATTAGAAATAATCTAACATACCAGTAATATTATTGTTTATTGTCATTGGTCAAATGTCAGTACTGTTTAGAAACCTTACAAATTTTGGAGTGATAATAAGCCATACTGTAAGTATCTTTAGTTTTATTCTTTTCATATTAATTGGGTTTCTTTAGCATACAGTTCAATTTGATTTGGTAGCATATTTGTGCCGTGATGCATTCCCTGATTCTTTGATACTTATGGACTCTTTATTGGTTACATATAATATATTGATTTTGACAACTTTAGCCTATCCTACATTCCCTGATTCTTTGATACTTATGGACTCTTTACTGGTTACATATTAATATTGGTTTTGAGTTTTGACAACTTTAGCAATTTGGATGTATTTGTACTCAGTGCCATTTCCTTTCTATTTTCTTACATTGAAAATGTACTACCATGCAGATATCTGACTGATTGTAGTCATGTTTTAATCAAGAGCATTTGGACGCACACTATTTGCTGCTGCTAGATCAGAAAGTTCTGTTGCTTCTTCTGCTGCAGATGCTAGTGCCACCAGGGGAGGATATAACCCTCTTCAGGAATTCTTTGAGGCAGACAAGAGCCCAGATGATGACAAACCTGTTGTATATGGTATGGACCTGTTATTTGCTTTAGTTTTTCCTACCTTTACTGATTTGGATATTTGTCTGCAGATTTGGAGGTTAAAGAAGTTGTAACCTAATTTTTTCTTTTTTAGTAATAATAGATATAGAAATTATACAATAGTAAACCAATACAGTAACAAGCTCCACAGTTTGTAATGCAACTTAGTACGTGTGAGTATATGCCCTGATTATGACAAGGCATTGCAAAAAATGCTCATTTTTTGTTGAATTTACATGTGTGGATTATTATAACATCAGGTGCATCCTTTACCAAGAATTCATTGTGAATATTTTCAGAAAGGAAAACTCTTGACATTTTCTTCCTATTCATAATCAAAATAATGCTTGAATATATAAAGGAAACATGGCAAAAGTCTGCTACTGAATCTCCTTGATTCTAGCAAGTAGCAAAAAACAATTCCGTTAAATAAAGGGACAACAGAAGGAGAATTAAACGAGAGAGATTTTAAGGAAAAAATTTCTAATCTCTTAATTTAAAATGAAAACTAACACAAACAAGGAAATCTAGATCTTATTACTTAAAATAAAGAATTAGGGCTAAACTTTAGGGATTAATTTCTTAATTCAACACTGCTCTTCAAGTTGGAGAATAGATGTTGATCATTCCTATCTTGGACTTTAATTCCTCAAATTTTATTCTTGGAAGAGCTTTTATCAGAACATCTGCCACTTGTACGTTGTAGGTGTGTAAATCAAGTTCTGTACTCCTGCTTCAATTTTTCTTTGATGAAGTGATGATCTAGCTATGCATGCTTAGTCTTATCATGCAGATTTTTAGCAATACTTATTGCAGCTGGCTATCACAAAACACTTCCATTGGCTTTTTTGTTGAAATCCTTGAATCTTCAAATAACCTTTTTGGTCATAATTCATCACCTATACTTTTAAGCCAAAGCTCTACACACTATCTTGGCATTGCTCTTGGCAATCATTGGCAACTTTTTGCTATTCCAAGCTACCAAGTTTCTCCATACAAAGATGTAGTGGCTAGTAGTCAATGTTTGATCTGTAATGAATCCCACCTAATAAGCATTAGAGTAGACTTTCAAATCCCTTATTAGTTCCTTCTTGGAAGAATATTTCTTTACTAGGAGTTATCTTCAAGTAATCTAAGAGTCCAGTTAACTTCTTCATGACATTCATCATTGAGCTTGTTCACAAATGGACTTAGAACACTATCAGGGGGGCCTGTGTCTAGCCATGTCCGGGATAAATAACTAAGCTTTCCAACAAGACATTGATACCAGTGTCAATAAGAGGATTGTTTTCTTTGAAAAAAATTTTTTAATTTGATTCTGTAGGAGTTTTTCCAGCCCTGCATTTTAATATAACAGTTTCTTTCAGTCAATTTAAGATGTACTTGCATTGTGAGACCACAATACCATTCTTTGAACCAGTGATCCCCATATGTATGAAGTATTTCAGTGATCCTAGGTCCTTGGTCTAAAATTCCTTAGCAAGTACTTCTTTTAAGTAGCCCATTTCTTCAGTATAATCCCCTGTCACAACAATAGACAATGAAAATTGCAATTTTACTATTAGAATAAAATTTTGTGTATAGGGTTTGATCAGCTATACCTTGAAAATACCCATGTTTCTTAATTGCTTTATTGAACCTATCAAACCATGCTTTAGGAGATTGCTTGACACCATAAAATGACTTTTGGAGCATACAAACCTTGCTTAAATTGTTTCTTATCTCAACTCTTGGTAGAATTTCCATGTACATTTCTTCTAAGCTAGCATTGAGAAATACATTTGTTAGTCGATTTGGCAAGTGTACCAATCGCTCAAGTAATATAGTGAATTAAGAGTAAAAGTATCGTTCCCACGAGGACTAAGTGACTAAGTACCCAAGAAATTTAATTGAATTATTTAGACGAAGCAATTGGATTGAAGACAGCTCTAATGAAGAACTGACAATTAAAGCAAGCTATGACAGTAAATTTTTATAAATTTTCTTTTAATGACAGTAAACAATGCAAAGACTGATGAAAAATGATAAAAAATGAAAGCCTAGGGTTACTAATCCCCCTCTTACGTCCAAGGAATTGTTAATTCTCCCTACACTTGTAATTAACATCAATTATGCACAATAATCTCAGGTTTTCTAATGGCTTAAAGTAATTCTCCCGAATCTAGATTAAGCTACCCAACTCTACACAATCCCTTATGTAAATTGAGTCTAATTAAAGCTAACCTAAATTGATTACACGAGGTCAATTAATATCCCTATTAATTAACAAGAAAAACCCCTAGGTTCTATCACTCGCCCTAATCATTCAATGTTCTACCAACATCTCCCTCTCCCAAGTTCAATGAAGGCAACATACATATCATAAAATAGCCAATTTCATAATAAGTTCAGGAAGTAATGAATGATAGGTATGCATAAATTGACAATAATCACAAGTTTTAAGAAAACATAATTCCTAGTCTGAAAGTAGGTTCATAGGAACCCTAGAACAAAAAATTTAGCCACTCATGGCTCTAAGACTACAGAAAACAGTAGAAGAATGAATAAACTTCATGAATCCGGGGTTGGGTTGACAGAATTCAAGCTTGATTGGCTCCAAGGACGGATTCCTCCTTCTCCTCTAGCAAAAGTCGGCGCCTCCCCTCAGTCTCTAACTCAGAATTCCCTAGAAAATATGTTCTGACGCATTTAAATCAGTGCAGGATCACAAACCACCGCTATTCCCACCGCTATAGCAGTGGGAGGCAGAGAAGAAAGCTTAAAAATGAGTTTTTTCAGGTTCTACCGCTATAGCGGTGATGAGTCCTCTATTTTGGTTAATTTTGTTTGTTTCTTTAGGGCTTTTTCCTCTCCTTGATTCCATTTTTGTTAGCTTTTTCTTGCTTTGTCCTTTATTTTGGCTTTCCTCTTTGTACATAGTTGTTGCTTTGCTTTATCTTATTTTAATCTTTTTCCTTGCCTTTTTACGCTTTTTTGTTGTACATTCTAGTAGGCTTTCCATTCTGGTCTGGAACATGGAGAATCTGAAGTGCTGCTGCTCATCTGATGGCTGGCGCCCAGGTGCCACGCAGGGCGCCTGGAGGCGCCAGCCCCTCAACTCTCTGCCAAAGAGTCAGAACGTGGCGCCCAGGCGCCACCTAGGGCGCCTAGGCGCCACTCCTTGTTTCCAGCTATTTTGGGCTAGCGCCTAGGCGCCAGCCCCTTTTCCTCTTTGTTTTTGCTTGGCGCCTAGGCGTGTGTGGCGCCTAGGCGCCCCGGTTCTGTACCTGCAAGCTTTCTTGTATATATTGCTCTTTTGCAGATGTTTTGTGGATCTTTTGGTTGGAGGGCAAGGGAGCTCTGCTAGGGCAAGGATGGAGGAGCTGGGAGACCTCTTCTCTACTGAGTTTGAAGCTTTTCTTCCTTTTTCTCCTTCCTCTTGATCATATTTTGTTGTGTATTTGTTATGTATTTCTTCCTCTTGTTATAAACTCTAGGGTTAGGGGATTGATGTATATTAACTACCTATGAAGCTTTGTTGTTGGATGCTTAAATACAATTGCTTTTCTGATTATTGGAGTAGTTGTTATTGGTTTAACTGGTTTTAGGTGATTGTGATCATTTCACTTAGATGAATTTGGGGTTTGTATTAATGCTAGACATAGCTTGATATAAACATGCCCTTGTAACTTCTACCGTGAATCGGGTTAGTCTAGACATAGATAATCTTGTTTGCGTGGTCATATGAGTTCTTGAACTTAAACTCCGAACCAATTAATTGGACTAAGACATTAGCTAATTATTTTGGCTAGGAAGATTTGCTCACCAAGAAATTGGGTTCAAATATTTTCGTGAACTCGACCAACATTAAATGGAATCTGTGAATGTTTCTAAGCATCCTTTAACGATTCAAAGATTGGTTTGTCTATGAATTAATCGGATTAGGAGTTAAGAAAGTCAATCCCCTACCCGTTGTGTTTTGGCGTAGTTCTTCGTTTGGTGTTTAGTTAATTCCTTGTTGTTAGTTTAGTTTATTTACGGTTTATCTTTACATTTTTCCTCTGTCCAAATATAATTTGATCTAGTGAAATTGGTAATTATTAAAGTCAATCCCTGAGGACGATAACTTATTCTCATCGCTTTACTACTTGTGCGACCCGATACACTTGTCGGGAAATAGCGCATCAAGCGGTGAAGATCTACCGCTATAGCGGTGGCTGGCAGAGAAGAAGGCTCTAAAATCCTTTTTTCAGCATTCCACCGCTATAGCTGTAGATTCTACAGCTATAGCTGTGGGAGACAGCAATCACATCAGCATTTTTAGAATTTCAGCTCTAGCATTCCATCTTTTAACACGAACTTTTTACCAACTCAACCTACACCAAAAATAACAAATAAACCCATTAAATTGCATAAACGAATCATGAAATCACTCTATTTATTAAAAGATCAAAGAAAACTAAAACTAAACTAAACTACTCAAAAAAATGAGTTAAGAATTACAAGACAACAAGAAAGAGATCAAAAGAGAGGGTATTTAGCATCAAAATAGCACTAAATTGAGAACTCAACAACATTCTTTTCATCTAATTAATTAAGATGCCAGTCTAGATTCATTGATAATGTAAGTAAAACCTAAACAATATTAAGCTTGGTAACAGATGCAAAGTTTTGTTGGTATTCAATACTGAGAGTCTGAATAAATCTATTAGCAACAAACATTGCTTTTTAGCAACTAATACTCCCATTTGGATTATGTTTGAGAGTTCCCATGTACCATTTCCTTTTAGAGCATTTATCTCTTCTTGAATGGTAGTCCTTCATTCTTATTTTGCTAGAGTATCTTGAATACTGTGTGGAATTTATACATCACAGATTAACAACAAATGCCCAATACGTTGATAATGAATAATCATAAAGAACATAGTTGCAGATTGGATGCCTACAATAGGATCTTGCACCATTTCTTAAATCATAGGTGATATTAAGACCATCATTAGTTGTAATATTGGTTTGAGATGCATTACCTAGAAATAAACAGCAAGCTCCATTCACTTGCAAGTTGTGTTTATGTTTGGAGATGTTTCTATATTTGGCTTGGTTTCTAGAGATGTTTGAGGGATGTGGCATAATCGTTTTTATGGCCCTAATTTATGGGATTTCATCGTTTATTGATTTTGTTGGAATCTTTCCTTATTTGTAGATATCTGATTCTTATTTGATTTTGATTTGTATATATGTTAGACCCTTAAAGCAATATGCTAGGAAGGGGAAGGGCATTGATGGAAAACAGAAAATGAATGTGGGGAACAAAAGGGTACTAGTGATGTGGCATAAGTAGTATGGGGGTAACAAACATGGAGCATGATATCATAGGGTAGGGCTGAGTTGGCAAGGGTTTTATAAGGGTCTTCAGTGGAGAGGATTAAGGGAGGAAATATATGGGAATGGTTTGGGAGAGAGCTAGACCTCTCGAAAGTCTAGCATTGATCCGTGTTGAGTGTTTTCTGTGTTGTTGTGTGCGTAAGATAACCCATTTTTCCTTTTCCTTCTAAAAGCAATTTTACTGACTTAGCCCATGGACGGAAATTCTTTCCATCAAATTTCTCAATTGTGAGTTGAAAGGATAAATTTCCATTGAAAGTCATGTTGTCTGTCCAATTATTAGAGGTTTTGACTTTCCTTTCATTCTCTCCGCGGTCTGTCATAGATGGGCAAGGACCAAAGAGCCTTGCTCTAATACCAAATAGAAAGAGTAGAGAGATAGAGAGAGATATGAGAGAATATGAATTCTTATTCAATTGTATCTTTGAGAGACCTAAATTTATACAGAAAAAATGGTCCTAAAAAAGGGAAAAAACAATAACAACATTAAGGATATGTTTGGTAACTCGATGGGCAAATGTAGGTGGGGACAAACTAGGTTTGATTGAACGTGGTTGGGAAAAAACCTAGATTTGGATGAATGTGATTCATATTTGGGAAACATTTGGTCAAACATGGTTTGGCGCAAAACTTGATGCTTGGATATTGGTGTGCAAACATGGTTTGAAATGTGTAATTACTAAAAAGAAAGTATAATTTTTTTTTGATATATCATTATTATTTATTGTTATTTATTTAAAGCTAATTTAGTGAATTACAATAGATAAATAAATTAGTTTTAATTACAATAGATAAATAATTAGTATAAAATATATATAATTAATTTAATTAAAATAAATTAGTTTTCATTTGGTATATTAGTTTTAAATTAAAGTTCAGTTCAGTCCTTCTTTGTCTAATCCATAAATTTAATTTGAACTAAATTTTGCTTTAATTTCAACATTTACCAAAAACCTTTCTATATATTCACTTAGATCCTTGGTCAAAATCTTCCTTTTGTCTTTTGCATGATTTAAGATCATGTTTAGCTGTGTATAGGTCCATAGATCCAGAATATATTTTTCTCAAAAATTAAATCAATCCCTGTATTTCATTTCTTTCACTTTAGTCCTTATCATGCAAGATGTTCTTTTCTCATGCTTTTGATTTCCAAACCTGCCCAAAACTTCTTCTTAGATGTTTTTAGGACATGTTTGATCATTTCCAACCCAAATCAAGGCAAAACATGAATTAGAATGAGTTGGAATGTGAATGGTCTAGGTAACCCACTTAAAAGAAATAAGGTGAAAGAAGTTTTTAGGCAAGTTGAGCTGGACATTGAGCTGATATAGGAAACTAAATTAGGAGAGTTAGACAGATTTATAGTGCATAGTATATGGGACACAAAATTCAAGGATTAGGAGTTCATGCCTTCTGTCGGTGCCTCGGGCGGTCTTTTGGTTATTTGGGATACTCGGGTCGCTTCCAAAGTGAATGTGCTTGTGGGTGCCTTTTCCCTCTCGGTGTTATTGATTTCAAGGACAAAGGGAGTTGGTGGTTTACCAATGTTTATGGTCCAACAAATCCTCAGCTAAGGGGTGTTTTTTAGGAGGAGTTGTCATATGTTCACGGTTTCTGTAATTCTCACTAGTGTGTTGGCGGCAACTTCAATGTCATGCGCTTCCCTGATGAAAAGCTAGGAGGCTCTAGAATCAATGCTAGCATGAGAGGTTTTGATAATTTTATCCTGGATTACGGGCTTAAGGACCTTCCCTTATCCAATGCTCAATTTACTTGGTCGGTCAATTGGGGTTTGGTGGTCTCTTTGTGTCTTGACAGATTTCTAATCGACCATTTTCCTGTTATCTTTGAGACTGGTAGAGTTAAATGGGGCCCTATCCCCTTCAGATTTGAAAATATATGGTTACAACATTGTACTTTTCTTAGCAATGTGGAGAAGTGGTGGTCAAAATGTACGATTCCTGGATGGGAAGGTTTTAAGTTTATGAAGAAATTAAAATTTGTGAAGGAGAAGTTGAAGATCTGGAACCTAGAAGCTTTTAGGGACATTAGAGCTTAGAAGAAAGATATTCTTAAGGAGCTTGACGTGCTTGACAAGTTAGAGAGCCAGGGTGGACTTGAGGTAAGTCTTGCCGTGCGTAAAGTGTCTTTCAGGAATGCTTTGGATGACATCAGCAAAAAAGAAGATATCAACTAGCATCAAAAGAGCAGAATTAAGTGGGCTTGTGAAGGTGACGTCAAATCAAGTTTTTTCCACAAGGTCACTAACAGGAAGAGGAGAAGAAGCTTCATAAAAGAGCTTGAGGCGGATAATGGCAATATAGTTAAGGATAATGAGGGGATCTCCGACGAGGTGACTAGTTTCTTCAAGAAACTATATTCTGAAGAGATGCATGAAAGGCCAATGATTGAGGGCCTGGAATGGTCCCCCATTTATGGTGCCCAGGGGAATTAGATTGAAAGACCTTTTGAGGAGGAAGAAGTTAAAAATTCCATTTAGAAGATGGATAAGGACAAGGCCCCTGGGTCTGACAGGTTCAATATGGCTTTTTTTCCAAACTTGCTAGCCGATTGTGAAGGCAGATTTGATGAAAGTCTTTGGTGAATTCTTCTACACTGGCCGTATAACAACCGGTATGAATTCTACATTCATCACCCTTATTCCCAAACATGACAGGTTCGTTAAGGTGAGGGACTTTAGACTTATTAGTTTGGTAACTAGTGTTTACAAGATCATCACCAAAGTGCTCTCTGAGAGATTGAGTGTGGTTGTTGGGAACACCATATCAAAGAACCAAAGTGCTTTCATTGTTGATCAAAAAATTTAATAGCCAATGAGCTAGTTGATGATGTCAGATGTAGGAAGCAACAGGGAATTGTGTTTAAATTGGACTTTGAGAAGGCTTACAACACTGTTAACTGGGATTTCTTAGACTTGATCTTTTGTTGCAAAGGTTTTGGTGATAGGTAAAGGCGGTGGATTAACGATTGTCTTTCTTCGGTGGCCTTTTCGGTTATTATTAATGGCCAGCCCAAAGCCTGGTTTAAGGGGTAACATGGGGTTAGACAAGGTGAACTGTTATCCCCTTTTCTCTTTACCTTAGTAGCCGATGTCCTTAGCCGCATTTTGAGGCAGGGTTCTGAAAGTGGGATTCTTAGAGGTCTATCGATAAAGGATAATGGTTGTGAAGTCACTCATCTGCATTTTGCTGATGACACTATCCTCTTCTTGCCTAAGGATAGGGATAATTTCCTTTGAGCGCTTTCACTAATTCAGATATTTGAGTTGGTGTCGGGTCTCCACGTTAACATGGGTAAATGTGGTTTAGCTGGCATTAATATTCAGGGAGACTCTCATGGGCAGTTGGCCGAGCTTGTGGGTTGCAAGGTGCTCAATTGGCCTCTTACTTATCTAGGTGTTCCTCTAAGAGGTAACCCGTGCACAGTTTCTTTTTGGGATCCTATCATTCAAAGAATTTCCCGTAAGCTTGGTAGTTGGAAAGGTTCATACTTTTCCTTAGGGGGAGGATTGACTCTAATTCAAGCGTCCTTATCTAATATACCCTTGTATTTCTTGTCCTTGTTCAAGATCCCGGTTGGGGTGGCTAGAAGGATTGAGAGAATCATGAGGGATTTTCTGTGGTTTAATGGTGGGCAGAATAAGAGGGAGCACCTGGTTAGTTGGGAGATATGTTGTAGGTCTAAGGAAGACGGGGGCTTGGGTCTTGGTAATTTGGTGTCTAAAAACATCTTTCTCTTGGTTAAGTGATTATGGAGATTCCCCTTAAAGCCTAGCTCCCTATGGCATAAGGTGATTAAAGCTAAATACGAGCTTTATCGAAATGGATGGGACGTTGGTTCCAGAGATGTCGTTACGCATGCAAGTCCTTGGAAAGCAATTTCCCAAGTATACCATCTTTTCTTTCCTTCTTATCTTTGATTGTTGGTAATGATTTTTGCTTTCATTTTTGGGAGGACTGCTAGATTGGCCCTATTCCCCTTAAAGAAAGATTCCCGCCCCTTTTTTCTTTGTCTTCTTTACATGATGGCCCTATCTTTGATTTCATTTGTTTGCAAGGGGATCACTATGGGTGGAATTTCCATTTCACCAGAAATGTAAATGATAGACTTTTGACTGATCTTTCTTCGTTGTTGGACATCCTGGATCCAATTCGCCTTTATTCTTCTCCTGATAAGAGAATGTGGAAGTTGGATTCCTCAGGCTTGTACACTTGCTCTTTTCTCAACTTCCTGATTCGTAATCCTATTGCTTCTTCGCAATTTAAAAAGGCTACTTGGAAAGTTAAGGCGCCCCTAAAGGTTAGGGTCTTTTTATGGACTGTTGTGCTCAATAGAATTAATACAAATAATCTGTGTCAAATCAGACAACCTCTTAAGTTTTTATCTCCTAATGTTTGCGTGATGTGCATGAGGCATTTAGAGACAAACAATCATCTGTTCCTGTATTGTGACGTGGCTTGGGCCATCTAGAACAGGCTATTCGGTCTCTTTGATGAGAAATAGGTTGCCCTTTAGACCTTGGCACACTCCTTGCGACCAACTTTACTGGCTTTGGGCATAGGAAGGAGAACAAAACTCTATGAAAAATAACTATGTTCGCAAATGCATGGTGCATTTGGATGGAAAGAAACGCCAGAGTTTTGAATGATCGGTGTCTATCCCCTCAATTGTTATGGGGTCGTATTCGTTTTATGGCTTCCTTGTGAATCTCGGCCAATGGGTGTTTCAAGGGAATGCCTCTTTCTGATGTTTATAGGGATTAGAGGGCTTTGTTACATTAATCTCCTCTAGGGGCTTTATGGGCTGTCTTCTGGCTTTATTTTTTTCCCTTTTTTTTAGTTTTCTCTTTGGTGGATCTCTTGTCCTCCCTTTCCAATGTATTGCTGTTCTTTTCTCATCTAATAAAATTCTTCTTTTTCTACAAAAAAAAAAAGAATGAAGTTTTTCAAATTCTACAAGTTTACGTTCTTGCTCTGTTCTCATTTTTTTTCTGGTTTTTTTTCAAATTCCACAAGTTTTTTGGTCTTTTTCTTACACTACTGGGTATCAGCACCTCCCACATGCTTTCCCTTTATAAACACCTCCAGCAACCTCACTGTATTGCTGCCTCCTATCGCATTTTACAATTCATTCCTGTACAACGAGTCCATAGATATGTCCCTTTCATCTATTGCTACTCTTAGATAACATGATGAAAACTATGTATTTCGTATCCATAGTGAACATGGAAGGTATCATCATCTTCTTCCTTAGACAGCAATGCAACGGAAAACAGAAAACAACGTCATCTTCTTTGCTTTGTTTTTTTCATTCTTAAACAGGGGAGAGGATGCACACACAGGGGAGACACACAGAAGAGAACGATGGACACATGGGGTGGGAAGGGTAGCATAGGAAAATAGAGCAATAATGATAGGAAACCACGTTTAATCACATTGGAAGCTACCCATGGGCACTGTGAGGGTAACCACGTTGGAATGAGGAAACCATATTCAAATGTCTGGCTCAACATGCTGCCAAACGACTACATTTTTCTTCAAAGCACGTTTGAACAGTTTAAAAGTGGTTCAACCTCAACTCAACGCCCTCCAAAACATGCACTAAATTGTAATAACTTTACATAATTACGAATTTGTACAAATGACTCAAGCATGATTAACGCCAGATATGATGGGGCAAATTGAGGATATTTTGATGCTAACATATTATAGTCTACTAATTGTGGTTCACAATTCATGGCTATCTTATGCATTATGGAGTTTCTAGTTTATGTCTCTAGACTTTCTTCTAATACAAGTTGTTCTCTTTATCTATTATCTTTAGGTCGGAGTTTGGAAGGCCTCTGAACTGCGTTTGAAGTCTTGGGATGACCTTCACAAGTTGTGGTATGTGTTGTTAAAGGAGAAAAACATGTTGATGACTCAAAGACAGATGCTTCATGCACAGAACTTTCGATTTCCTAACCCAGAGCACATCCCTAAGGTATTACTTAAGTTCTTTTCACTTGTAAAGCTTTTTCTCTTATGTTGTTACCCTTGGCTACGTGGATATTTGGTTTTGTAACAATGGTAATATGGTATCTTTGTTTTGTTTATTTTCCATGTAAGTTTATTTTACCTATAAACCTATGCATCTCTTGGACTCGAGTTTCTCTTTTCAGCTAGTAAAATCTTGAAATATTGATCTTGGGTATTCATTTTTTTGAAGTTAAAAGTTTGCAATAGTTTCACTTCTATATACCTTACATGTTTTTTTAATATGTTCATATTACTTTTTAGAAAGGTGAAAGTTGTGATTATCTTAGTTCCCTAATTTTCATTTATAGTAATACTGTCATGTAGAATGTGGTTGCTTGGTTGGTTTATGAAACAACAAATTCACTGCATTTATATTAATAATACTTTAGCAAATCTCGAAGAGAACAAGATTTGTTGAACATAAATTTGAGGGTTAACAATAGTATTGAACTAAGGAGATGATTTGGATTGCATTTGCCTGGGTAAATAGAACAAATAATCTTCTAAAGTCAATGCAGAATAGAAATTACAACTCTAGGAACTGTTTATTATTGGCAAAGTAGTTGAAACTAAGTAACAATGTAGAAGGTTGTATGATTCCCCAAATTTTTTTTCCCTGTTAATGTGCCCTTCTTTATTTAATGTATAAGAAAATGAGCATAAATATTATTTAAATGAGCATAAATCATGCATGCATGCATGCATGCAGTAAAAATTAGAGTAAAGTAATGATAAAATCCTTGAAAGGTGATAGTTTTCTTAATAGGATCTTGAAAGATCAATGTTTCAATTTAGTCCTCAAGATATTATATTGTCTTAAACTCTTGATTTGGTCATTTTTGTTGGCAAAATTTACCACTGGGAAATTTCAAATTTTTTGTTGCCAAAAATCATTTCAACAAATGCAAGGGCCAAATTGAGACACACAATCTTTCAAGGTCTAAATTGGGACTCTTGATTACAGACACAATCTTTCAAGGATTAAATTGAGATACTTAATTTTTCATAAACGAAATTGAGACAACTTTAATTTTTTGAGGACCAAATAAGTAATTTACTCTGAAAATTTTAAACTTTGAGAATAGCTATCAAGTGTCATTAGCAGTTGATAATTTAGATGTTGAATCTCTCTCTGATTGATCAATGTGTAGTATTCCAAATACATAAATCGTGTTGTAGCACCAATATGATGGCGTTCAATACTAATTTGTACGACTTGGGCAACTCTGGTAGTTGTACATGTACTCTGTTTTGGCTTTTGAGTCATATATAACCTTTCCTTTGTGGTTTACTTAGTTCCTATCAACTTTATCTCCTTTACAGCGATCAGGAACACGAGTCACCATCTTCAATCCTTTCTTTGTTTCCCATTTTTTATTTTCATTTATATCTGTTGGGCATACAATCCAAAAGGCAATACCAAAGAAGAAAGAACCAGAGGGGGGAAATGGGCCCAAGAATCAATCATCAAATAACCTAAGGGTATATTCTAGGAAAAGTAAAAAAGACGAGCTGGCAGAGGAGAGAGAATTACCCAACTAACCTGCTGCAGAGGATGTGAGGTTTGGAGGGGCTTTATGGGTAGTGTTGTTCGTGTAAAGGCTAAGGAAAGTTTCAGTGTCTTGGTGGGAGAGTGCTAGCCTCTCGAGTGCTGGCATGTGCTTTTATTTGCTATTTAGTGTTGGTTGGGTTCTTTTTTCTTGCTTCTAAACATTCTACCCCAGTGGTAGATGTTGAATTTATAAGATTAGAGTGTTATTTCAGTATTTAGCACAGGGCTCTATCAATATCATAATTTAGTTTTATGGCTCTTAGCTTTCGATGATCAATTTTTTCTGTTTACTGGAGTCCTGCTAGATTTATGCACTTTGCAATAGTGGGTAGTTTCTATGTACTTGATGAAGGTAGATTTAAAGTCCTCATACTTGTTGTGTGCACTAAATTCTATACCCTGAACTCCCATTATGTAGCTATTATGCATGTGTGGCGCATATGATTTTATCAGCCTATGATTGTTCATTAGAAGGTTTAAAAAGTATATATAGTTGCTAGATACTAATTTTGTTGTTCCTAAGCAAAACAAATAAACTGCTGGAGACCTCACCAAAGCCCAATTTGTTTCAATTAATGTTACATGCATACCATGAGGACGCCTTGTGGATTGTCTGATTTCCACCATGTCCTGTTATGTTTTGAAGACAGAATTAGAGGGAAATTGCAATATTGAATTGTCACGTCCCAAAATTTGAGCACGTGACCGGCACGGAAAGTGAATTTCATTTCACCTCCGTAAGCCTATCTTTCTCTTAAAAATCATACAATTCTTTTTCATGCAACCAAAACGAGTTCTCTATACATACTACAATTACTCACATTACATCACTGAATGAACCTACCCGATTACAGAGATTTCTAGATTTATACAACTTAGAATAAAACTTAACTATTATACCTTTATCCTGAACAAATGAAAAGGTAATTATGGACTAAGGATCCATAATTCCTTGTTCCGATATTTACCTTCAGCTGTCAACTCTGAAAAAAAATATCAATAAGAGGGGTATGAGCAAACCACGTGCCCAGTGAGTAGATAACACAATACTATGACAAAATAAAAATCATGCATCATAATGATAACATGCAGCAATCATAAGTAGATCGATCATCATATGATATAATATTATTCATAATACTTCACAACAATATCCAAGTGAATCAAATGCATTTCAACAAAATTCAAAATTCACAACAGCAATCGATGAAATCAATTTCACACACAATTCCCATACCAACCGGGTCGTCCAGAATACCTCTGGATCGTTGCCCGCGGCCCCCGCCGCATCCACCCTTATCGCTCCATTTATATTCTCCACCCTTATAGCTTCACATAGATTTCTCCATGGGGTGCACCACCATGCCTTTCCTTTCCAGTCAAACACAATCACAATCACATATAAAAACATCCTCAATCATAATCTTGAGCCACATACACAACTCAGTCATTTACAATTCAAGCCACAACATAATCAATGTGGTTCCAGCAACATAGCATGTATATAACATAACCCATAATATAGAACAATTATTCAACTCGGTTCACATGCCATTCACAATCCATCATATAACCTCCATTCATGGGAAAATAAGAAAATATAATTATATACATTACCAGACACGTTCCACATTTGTTTATGCCTCATCGTTCCACATCATCCTCTTCAAACTTGGATATACAACATATTTCCACTATGATGCAAAAAGTCAATAACAGATATTTAATCATAGCAAGTATTAACCCACTCACCTGGATTTCACGCTCTCGGCACTCCCACTTTGCACTTTGACCATTCCTATTGTAACCAGACAAAAACCATCAGAGTTACGAAATAGAGAAATTTCCTACCACTACTCTCGACCTTCACTTACTTCTCGAATCACAACTCCTAACTGGTAATGAATATTCAAATGAAACTTATACCATTGGAAACTAGACTTAAAGAGCTTTCCAACGATATAAAGTTTGCCCAAAACGGAGTTCGGATGAAGAAGTTATGGCCGATTGAAAAATAAACTAAAATTTCCCGGTACACCTGGCGCCTGGGCGCCACCTATAGCGCCTGGGCGCCACCCATGCCTGGCGCCTGGGCGCCAATTCCTTCTTCTTCCCGCGCCTGGGCGCCACGATCGCGACCCCTTCGCGATTTCTCTCGGTTTTGGCCCAAATCTGGCCAAATCTTCACCGTTTTTCATTATTTCTTCCATGGGATCTCACCCTTAATGTCTAAGGAGCATTTAGACACCAAAATCACCAATTTTAATCGAGAAACGAAGCCGAAATCTCGTTTTACCTCAAACACTCTTAAAACTAAAAAATAGAGAAAAGCTTAAGAAATAGAAATTTCTACCTCGATTCCTTGCTTTCCCTATGTTGCTTGGCTCTTAGAGGCTCGCCCCGTAGCCCGAGATTCAGCCTCCAAAGCCCGGTTGTAGAGTTGGAGTGTAGAGAGAGAAATTAGAGAGAAGGAAGAGAGAAGGAGAGGAGAGAAAGTGAAGAGAGAGAGAGGAAAGGAGAAAAATGAATAAAAAATAGGTGAGGCCACCTATATACTCGCCCGGGGTGAAATTATCACTTGCTCTGCAATTGACCCTCAGTCAAGACTAGCAAAAGCAAATTCATAAAATCTCACCTCAGGTGTTTCTAAATCCTCGGTGCCCCACAAATTTCCTTATTCACTTTAGTCCCTCTCAATATCTCAAACTCCACTTTAACCTCGAATCCATCATCTTTTTGGTATCGGACTCATAATTCATTCCCATAAGCTCTATTCTTCTTCTCGGGTTCCTACTTGGTCATTTCTCAAAAGTCCTCTATACTTTCTTTTCTTTTCACTTTAGTCCTTGAGAATTTGTAAAAATTTCCTAAATTAAAAATAAAAATTTCTATTCCCACATTTTCTTCACTAATTCAAAAAGAAAATTTTTCACATAATTAAATTTTTCACTAAACTTCAAATCAGACTTTAAATATTCATAAAAATTCTTGGGATATTACATGAATACTATGTAGTATGTAGGTTTCCCTTGATTCACCAATTACTGAAAACTCACTGTTGCTTGGTTATCATCTATTCTTGTTGATTTATGTTATGTGAAATCAAGTGAGAAAGTCAATGTGCCGCATCAAGCAAGTACTTACTGAGAGAGCAATTGATGAACTAGACCCCAGGAGGTCTGCTGAGATGAAGAGGATGATAAATGCTCTTTGATGACTTACAATGTGTCTGCACCTGAAGGAATTGTAGGCATTGTCGCTCCAGTATTATGTCTACTTTAACAGTTGTAAAATTGCCTACGCAAGTTAGTTTATTTGTTTAGAGGACTTATGTATGTCTGCTTAAGGATTCATTTTTTGTTTTCTTTGTCCCAAGATAGGGGGTTATTGTTTATTAGGCAGATAATGACTTATAACTTGCCCCATCCAAAGGGAGGTCCAAACAAGTTTCTTGCTATCTTAAGAGAAAAGCACAATTTTTAACCGCTTATTTTTCCTAGTTTTTTTACCAACTGAAAGATGGAAAATATAGATATGTTAGAGCATAAACTTGAAAAATAAGAATAAACACAAAATAGAAGAATTGAAGGTTAGTGTTAAAAAATATAAATTGCATAGTATTGGATTGAGGTTTGAGTATCTCGATTTTCTTTAAAATAATTTCCCGTCTTTTACAGATTGATTTAATTATATCACTTGGTATAAGAACACTTAGACGTGTTATTTTTAGGATACAATAACTATGAGATATTGGACTAAGAGCATTATATGTGTGGGTGGACTTTTTTATTAGAAGTTTGAATTATGCAATGTTAAGATATAAAATATATTTACATATTATAGGTATGCTATCTCTCTTTAATTTATTTTAAATAAATTTTTAATACAAAATTATATTATAGTAATTTTATACTTTAAAAATAATGAAAATAGTGAAAGATGATTTAACTTCATATATTATTTAGAGGAAATTTAACTTATTATATTAAAATTTTAATTTATTTAAGCACAAGAATATGACTTTGGGATTAATGATCAACAATCCTCTTTTTATCTGAAAGATTACACATAAGTTATTTTTTACCTAACTAAAACTGACAATTCTAAATCATTTAATAAATCCACATTTTGATGAATGATCCATCTACCCATTAAAAAAATTTCAAAAATATGATTTACATTCAACCTAACAAGGCACAACTTTTTTAGGACACTTAGAAGGGATATTGAGACACTTGTTTTTGTTATTTCCACTTTTAGTCATTTATTTCAGATTTATGACATTTTTATGGGTCATTGCATTAAGGTCAATTTGAGATTGAATGTTAATGTTGTTTTATTTTGAGATTGGATATTATTGTAACTATTCTTTGAGATTGAATATTCTGAATATTTTTGGACTTTGTGGAAGGTCTTTGTGATGTGATGATCCGGATTTGAGATTATAGTGTTGTGGTGAATTATGTGTGATGCTCATGGTTTAAATCAGACATAAGAAGATTGGGAATATCTGAATTATATGTCGTGGAATATGATAAACTCTATGAATATTTCAATTGTTTTAGAAGGGAAATTCTTATTTAAGAAATTGCGTATGAAATTACAAAGTTAAAGGGAAGGGTTTTATATCATACATTTTCAAGGAAATTTGTTTTGAAATTATTTTGTTTAAAAAGGAAAAAGCTGTGCAATACACTTAACATGAATTCGAAAAGGGGGAAGATTTCGAGTGTGTGAATGGTGTAAGCTTAGGTGGTATGTTTATAAGATCGTTAAATCTATTAAATTTTGTTAGGCACATCTAAAATTTGGAAAAAAAAAGTGTTATCAAAATTGTAGTATGATATGATTGACCTACTGTAATTGTATAATGTATGCTTAATTAAGTATGAGATTTATGTTATACAAATGGCATGGAAACTAGGTAACGAGTCGTTACTATGCCGATCATGGGTCCAGGTAACGAGTCGTAATAAAGTTGGTATCAACTTTAAACCATAAATCCTAATTAATAATAATAATAATAATAAGGAAAAGAGATGAGTAAAATAAATAAATAGGAGGGCCTTTTCCAAAATTCCCTTTGCAAAATTTTGCCAAATCCTTTTGAGGAAAGTAGAGAAAATCCAAAAAATATTTCTCAAAATATCTTTTCAAAAACAAAAATCATTTGTAGAAATCAATGAAATACATCTTTTCACTTTTGCTAAATTGTTGCTACTTATCTTTTCTTAATCTCAAAATATCTTCTCAAAAAGCAAAATTATATCATTAACTCGATCACTTTTACAAAGTTGAAGTACTTTGACTTTGATCCCTAATGGCGAAGTATATAGGACGCTTAAATTATCATCTGAGGTCATTTCTCCTTGGTTTAAAAATTTGCTTTATTTTATTTTCTTAAACCATTAAAAGCCACATAAAATAATTAAATCATATAGGATACTCATATAAGCGAAGAAACTAGGGTGTCTAAAACTTTCTCTAAAGCCAAAATAGACTCCTGAATCCTCAAGATCTGTAAAGCCTTATTCGATTTTAGGGTTTTTCCTAATTTTTGCCATTAGATATAAAAATAAGTAGCAATTCTATTAAGTTTAGCTTTCTTTTAAGAAGTTAGATCTAGATACTTTTTAGTTCATATTTATGAGGGTTACATGGACTATAGTTGAAACATAGGTGAAAGTTAAAAGAAAATTAATTTGTGTAAAAAAAAAAAAGCAAACACTGTGATGGGAAAATCATAAATATGTAAGTTCATTAATAGAGTTTATGTAAAAGCAATTTACTACAGAAATAAAATATACTTTTAATGGCAGTCCTAAATACCAATAATTTTAAAAAATATTTCTACATATATTAAAGTAAATATGACAAACGCTAATTGTAACATTCTTTTTACCTTCCTTTTTTAATAAAAGACTTGTTTTCTATTTAATTTTTGTGAAATTATAACTTTTGATATCTTTTCTTTTTCATTTTTATAAATATTATTAACTGATTTGTACTAATTCATTTTATCTTATTAAAATTATAATTATCTTAAAAACTTTTATTTCAAAGAATACTTAAATCTTATTTTCAAAAACTACTCTTGCAATTTTTTTTAGTTTTATAAAATTTAAAGATTATTTTCAAAATAAATTATTTAAACATTTTTATTTTCAAAATGAAGAGACAACACGGATTCTGCGTGCCTGCTCTTCGGATTTACAATCATCAAATCAACTTAGGGAATGATCTAGATTGAGTTCTGGTGAGAGAAACTGGACAAATCGCCCAGAAATGTTTAATGAAATGCACCGTTTTACGTTCTCTTTTTTTGAACACAATGATCAACACATGTCCAGCTTTTGGCCCAGCACCCCACATCCTGATCTGATTTACTCATACATAGTGGCTCCTGTTTCACTTATTTTAAAAATAAAACTCTCCCCAACTAGGGCTTCCCACATGTCTGACATTGGGCCCACGTCCTTCTTTTCTTCCTCAAGCTCCAGCCTTATTTCATGCGTGCCATATCCTCTCCTCCATACCGTATGGCATTGCTCCTCCGTCTGTCGTCTGCTGTTGGTTCATACGCCAGAGGAGTTCTTCCCCTCGTCCTCTTCCTCTCTTTCTCTCTCCTTTTCCATCTTTGTTTGTCTTCCTCCTCTCTCTCTCTCTCTTTCTCTCCCTATTTCTCTTCAGTTCAATATTTATCTCTATTTCCCATAGCCCATTTAGTGCAGTAACTACTAGAATTAAGCAAAAAGTTTTAAGTTTTTTTCCCTTTCTGGTAAACAAAAACTAATTAACACTACCAGGATTCCATAGTTATTCTTTCAATTTTTTCCCTTTCTGGTAAACAAAAAGTACGCAAATACAACACATCTATAAATTTTTTCCCTTTCTGTGAAGTGCCTCATTTGAGTCTGTCCTGGTTCCAAGCTACCTCTATTCCAAGGACCTCATCAATAGCTTTGTACACTCTTTTCATTGCTCCTTTTCCTAGAATGTCTCCAAACTAATCACAAAGAATAAAGACCTCTCATCAACAAGGCTTGGATTTATTTTTCATTTCTTATTATAATCTTGATTGCACCTAGAATGGCATGAATGCACAACAAACTTGGTAATTAGCAATCTGGAGAAAATTTTGGTGAATGTATTGTAGAAGCTTATTTATCAAGACATTCCCGGTCTTCCTAAAGAAAAAGAGTAATCATATATTGAACACCACAAATATGCAGAATACAGGTGAGGCCCCTCTGAACCATGACCATTATTGATTAGTCTCACCAAGCATACACAAAAGATTTCTAATGCTTAAAGGCTTAATTCCAATAATTAATAGGCATAGAGCCAGCTTAGTTCACTCAACCATAAAGTAAATGGTAAAACAACCAACAAATGCTGCTTATTCATACAAATCTGACTCTGAACAACTTCAGAGTATGATACAGTTTGCTTCAGACTTAACAACATTATACAAGAGACAAACCCCATTTATGATGTACTCAGTGACTCCACTGATATTTCTCCATGTTATGTAAAAAAGAAACAAAATCAGCTCTATTGTTACAAAATGAATAAGTGACATGCGTGCAAAGGCATAACTCTTGATTACACATATAAAAATATTATTCTTATATTCAAGAGGTGACTTGAATATTTTCAGTGGCCTCATACAAATCTCCAAAAGGACTATCTGGGTGTTGCACGTGTATAATCAGCTGCTATTTAAACCAAATCCATATGGTGTGACCAATGAAGCAATGCATTTGGTAGCAGTAGAGCTATAATCCAGGCATGAAAACAGTAGCAGAGATAAAATAAGCCAGTTTAATCATTCATATGGTTGCTTGGAAAAGAAGTGGCACTAGATTGATTTATTAAATCGTACACAACTTTAAAATTCAGATGAAATGCATCAAATGTCATGACAAGTATCTGTTCCAACTTCCAGACGCAATAACATTATGATTATTGCTAATTAATACTTGTTTTCTTTATTTATTTATCCTTATTTAGTCACAATTATGAGTCTATCCTACGCAAATTCCATGTGCCAAGCATTAGTTTATAAAGTACTTGAGGGAGCATGACATTGGAATAGGAATTATAATATCGCAAATTTAATTACCTCAGAAAATAAGGCTAAATAAATAAATCAATAAGTAAATAAGAAGAAAATAGTTATAATGAATTTTTAAGAGGCAACTGTACAAATTGGCTAAGCTTATATAGTATCCATCAATGATAATAATGAAGAAAAGTAGTCAATAATCGCTTATATAGTATCCATCAATGATAATAATGAAGAAAAGTAGTCAATAATCGCATGCATCCAACAAAACTAATATCTGTTCATACATAGAGCATAAATAATACAACTATGACAATTCTGTATTTTAAGTCATACCCTCCATTTTACGAGGCGGTCTCTGAAGAAAGAGACCCAGAAACGAGATGTTGATACAACTTCTCAAAGAGAATATTTTTTATTTATGTTTTTGAGGAACTTGACTTCTAGGACCCTTGAAATTCCAAGCATTAAATGCAGTCAAACTGAAGTCAATTATAGTCTGTTTTGAAAAGAAAATCAATTTTTTACAATCAGAATCATGATAAAAGATCAAATTGAGAAGCTTAAAGATAAAACGCTATTTATGGAAAGATTCGGGATCCTACTCAATGCCAATTACTCTCCTTGATTCTGCATTAATTGCGAGCACGCTGATTTGAAGTCTGGTGCATACTACAACAATCACGCATTCCCTCTGGATAGAAAATAAGGAAGATCTCGTCTATATAATTATAGATTAAAATAAGATATATTCGACCTTTTATAGGTCAATCAAGGACCCTAATTGATACCATAATTACATGAGCTATTTAAATTAGAAGATTTACAACAGCTACTGATATGTGACTATAAGAGGCTACTGAAGCAATTTTTTGAAGATTCCAAGAGAAAAGAAAAGAGCTTATATCCTATATTGCCTGCACTTGTGTTGCTGCGCTTTCTATTCATTGTGTTTTTGTGAGAGCTTGTAATAATACTCATACATCCTGTGTGAGGAAGCTCTAATATATTTAGTTTTTGTGAAAACATCTCTCTTTGTGTATTATAACTTGTCCTGATAATGGACTGTCAGTTTGAAAGATCCTGGTGCTTGGATTCCTGTTGGTAGGTCTAAAAGTCAAGGGCTGACTTTTTCTAGAAGAAAGGTTGTTGGTTTAAAGGTTTGCTGGGACCTGGGAAGTCTTAGTTTTAAGTATCGTAAAAGCAGGTGTTTGCTGATCCAATCGTGAATGTTGCTAAGTTATCTAGCATAGAAATGCTATGTTGATCCTCAAGTTGGTTGGTTCTGTACTTGTTATTCGTTATCCTAATAAAACTCTCAATACTGCGTGTTTTGAAGAATGGATGTAGAAGTATCTTATTGATACATCCGAACCACTATACTTTTCTAGTATGTTTGATTTACTGCATTATATTATTTTGTACAAAATTTGTCTTTAAACACAAAAGTTTTTACAGGACTCTGAAACCTATTTCAAGTACTTGAATCATTTAAAAAAAAATTATTTTCAAAAAGATTTTATAGACTCAATTTACTCTGTTCATCACGGCACTAACAATAAAGTACATATATCTTAAGTATAGTTCAAAAATAGTTGGTTCAATATTGGGAGTATACCTAGAAACCCAGAAATCAGAGTACAACAAAACTAACACAGAGAACGCAATGAGAGGATGCTCTGGTGCTGGCTGAAGAAGATGGTTGGAAACTGTGGCAACTGGTGCTTGGAGATGAAGAAAAGAGCGAGAACGGGTATTGGTATTAATGTGAGTCACGTGACAAGCACTGATTGGGGGTTTTATTTTAAAGAAAGTCAAACATGAATAATCAGGTCGGGTATGCGTAAACTGGATCAGAATATGGGCGGGCGGGCCAAGAGCTGGACACTTGTCAGCATTGATGTGTTTAAAAAAAAAAAAAAGCCTTGGACGGTGCATTTTATTGGGTGCCCTTTCGCAGCCGAGGCGCAATCTGAACTGTGGAATCGCGTTGATCCAACTAACAGCTTCTCCCACCAGAACGCAACCTCGGCCGTCCCCGTCCCTAAGCTGATCCGACTCCGAAGAGCAGGCACGTCGAATCCAAACAACACCAAGCAATTGCTCCGTAACTCTACATCGTGCTCTCACCTTACTCACCTCTCTCAATTCAGCTTCCTCTTACTGTCCGCTCTCGCAAGCCCGTTGCCCGCCGACCACTGCTGCCTCCGCTCTCGCCGGCCGCCGTCGCCATCTGCTCTCTCCGACCTCCGTTGCCATCTCCGTCGATTTTTGCAGCAAGTGGGCTCCTTTTCTCTTTTTATCTTGTAAATTTCAAATCTGTTAGTTTTATGTTAGTTTGCTGTGACTTGTCACTTCCTGGAAAATTTCACTGCTTCCTTCTTCGTTGTTTCATTATTAGTTTGCTGTGACTTATCACTTCAATCCCTGGTTGTTACCTAAATGCATATATAGTTTTCAAACACACCCATTTGTCCTGTTTGTTGAACTTGGGTTTTGAGCTCGGAGCGTGGGTTTTCTGAGAATGATGTAAATGAAATGGGCGTAAAGATTACAGCTTTCTTTGCCCTTCATCTTCTGTATAATCTGACTCTCTGTCTGTAGTCTTGTAATCCTTTTGATTGTATTTTAGATGAGCTAGAAAGGCATCGAAGGATTCATCAAATTAGGCCTTGGTCTCAAAATTTTACCACATTATGTAATTTCAATGTTGCGCCAACTTATTAACTAAACTTACACAGTTGCACAATTACAATTGGGATAATTAAGGATGCGATACATATTGATGGCTCTTGGGTCTTGAGACATGAGAAAGAATCCATCTTATCCTCTTAGATGAGTGTTTCAAAGCTTAAATGTGTTGAAGTATAGATTCTTACCCATTATAGGACATATAAGGATTTGTTTATTTTTTTAATGACAAAATGCAAATAATTTATCTTCACTTCAGGGCATCTCCAATGGTTGTTCTTAAAGAATTGTTAAAAGGAACCGATTCTTATTGAGTTTCACCATTGGAGCTCGCCAGTGTAACTGCCACACGTAAGAATTATTTTTATATAAGAACTGGTTCTTAACAAAAAAATAAAATAAAAAAAAGACAATTGACGGATGCCGAGCTAGCCAAGAAGTAGGAATTGGGGCTTTGTTTCAGATGCAATGAGAAGTACAGCCCCACGCATCAATGTAAAAACAAACAATTGCAGCTCATGATTCTGCAACCTGCCAAGGAAGAAGGGGCCGAGGAGAACAAAGATGAAATTGAAGAAGTTGAGCCACCCGAAACCAAGGTTCAGATGGAATTGTCGATGTGTTCGGTGGTGGATCTACTGAGAAATGACACAATGTAGGTTACGGGTAGGATTAAAGGAGAGGAAGTGGTAATTTTAATTGATAGCAGGGCTTCACACAATTTTATATCCAGTGAAATCGTGAGCAAAATGAAGTTATCTACTGAGAAAACACCAGCTTATGAGGTGTCACTAGGTGATAGGTATCCATTAAAAGGGGACAAAGTGTGCAACGGGGTTGAAATAGAAATACAAGACCTACGGGTTTAGCAACCATTCTATATGATTGAGCTTGGTGGGGCAGATTTGGTGTTGGGAATTGAAAGGTTGAAAAAAGGGGGGCAGAGGTTCTTATTGGAGTTTGGGGAACGTTCAGTGAATAAAGGTAGTGTAAAAGAACTGGCGGAGGATATTCAGCAGGTCCTTAAAGAGTTTTCCATGATCTGTGAGGAAGCTACTAGATTACCCCCAGTCCCCCACAACGGAACAGGGATCATGCTATTGTTATCATACCAGGCGCTCAACCTCCGAATGTAAGGCCATATAGATACCCCCACTCACAGAAAGAAGAAATAGAGAAGTTAGTCAGTGAGATGATCACTGTTGGAATTATAAGGCCCAGCTGCAGCCCCTATTCCATCCTGGTCTTGTTAGTTAAAAAAAAAAAAAAAGATGGGAGTTGGCGATTTTGTGTCGACTACCGGGCTCTTAACAAAATTACTGTACCGGATAAATTTCTGATACCTGCCATAGATGAACTCTTGGATGAATTGGGAGGTGCTAGGTGTTCTCTAAGTTGGATCTCAAGTTTGGTTACCATTAGATTAAATGAAGGATCGAGATGAGGAGAAAACAGCGTTAAGAACTCACCAGGGGCATTATAAGTTTATGGTGATGCCATTCGGTCTCACCAACGCCTCGGCGTCATTCCAATTTCTGATGAATGACATATTTCAGCCTCATTTACGGAAGTTTGTGCTGGTGTTTTTTGACGACATACTAATTTATAGCTCGGATTGAGAGACACACATGTTACATTTGAGGGAAGCGTTCAAAATTTTGGAAGCAAATAAGTTGGTGATTAATAAGAAGAAATGTATTATTGCTTGGGATAAAATAGGGTACTTGGGGCATATTATCTCACAAAAGGGAGTTGAGGCAAACCCAACAAAAATTTCAGCCATGGTGGAATCGCCTGAACCCAAAGATTTGAAGGCCCTAAAGGGATTTCTGGGGCTCATTGGATATTATCGAAGATTTGTCAAGAATTATGGCAAGATAGCTGCTTCCCTCACGGAGTTATTAAGGAAGGACAGTTTCACGTGGGGAACAAGGGCCCAAGAAGCATTTGAAGCTTTAAAAAAGGCAATGACAACGGTACTAGTTCTTGCAATGCCGGATTTCTCCAAGAATTGGAGACAGACGCTTCGCGGGTAGGTGTTAGGGCTGTGTTGATGCAAAATGGAAGACCTATTGCATTCTTTAGCCAAGCCTTGTCACAAAAGGCTAGATTGGGATCTGTATACGAAAAAGAATTGATGGCTATAGTGCTTGCTGTCAAGAAGTGGCATCACTACTTGCTTGGCGAGCACTTTGTCATTAAGACTGATCAAAAGGCCTTGAAATTTCTGTGGGAGCAGAGGCAAATAGCGGCTGATTACCAGAAATGGGTTACTAAAATGATGGAGTATAATTTCGAAATACAATAAAAGCCCGGGAAGGATAATAGGGTGGCGGATGAGCTATCAAGGAGAGAAATGAGTATGGAGCTAAAGGCAATCAGCGTGTGGCAGTATGAAGACTTGAATAAATGGGAGGAAGAGGTAGACAAGGACAGCAAGCTTGCTGCCATCAAACAGCAACTTGTGACCAACCAAAACCTACCCAAGGGATACACCTTGAGAAGAGGGTGCTTGTTGTACTGTGGTAGGTTGGTTCTCCCCATACCATTACTCTTGGCTGAATTTCATGTAACTCTGATTGGGGGACATTTGAGATACCTACGCACCTACAAGAGACTCTCTTCCTTCATTTATTGGGAGGGAATGAAAAGCGATGTTCAAGAGTATGTGGCAAGATGTGACACTTGCCAAAAGAACAAATACGAAGCCATGAGTCCTGCGGGACTACTACAACCACTTCCTATTCCCTAACAAGTTTGGGAGGACATTAGTATAGATTTTATATACGAATTACGGGCTGTAAACCTAAGGATGAAGGCGGCTTGGGTATTGGGAACTTGGTGTCTAAAAACACCTCTCTTATGGCGTAGTGGTTATGGAGATTCCCCTTAGAGCTTAATTCCCTTTGGCATAAGGTAATCAAAGCCAAATACGGGCTGCAGCGGAATGGATGGGACGCTGGTTCGGGGGTTGTCGTTACGCACGCAAGTCCTTGGAAAGCAATCTCTCAGGTATACCATCTTTTCTCTCCCTCAATATCTCTTATTGTAGGTGATGGTTCTCGTTTTCGTTTTTGGGAGGACTGCTGGACTGGCCCTACCCCCTTCAAAGATAGATTCCCGCGCCTTTATTCTTTATCTTCCCTCCATGATGGCCCCATTTCTGAGTTCCTTTGCTTACAAGGGGAACACCCTTGTTGGAATTTGCATTTTGCTAGGAATGTTAATGATAGACTCTTACCAGACCTTACCGTGATGCTTGACATCCTTGATCCAATATGCCTTTCTCCTGTTCCTGATAAGAGACTGTGGAAGCTCGATCCTTCAGGCTCTTACACCTGCGCTTCCTTCCTCAATTCTCTCACCCGTAACCCTATTGTTTCCTCCCATTTTAAAAAGTCTTATTGGAAAGTTAAGGCACCTTTAAAGGTTAAAGCCTTTTTGTGGCTTGCAGTGCTCAACAGAATTAATACAAATGATCAGTGTCAGATCAGAAGGCCCCTCAAGGCTTTATCCCCTGATGTTTGCGTAATGTGTTTCAGACATTCTGAGACAAATAATCATTTGTTCTTGCACTGCGACGTGGTTTGGAGTATTTGGAACAGGTTATTTGATCTCTTTGACGAGAGTTGGGTTTGTCCAAAGGACCTTGGCATTTTCCTTGCGACCAAATTTACTGGCTCTGGCCATAGGAAGGACAACAAAACTCTTTGGAATACAGCTATGTTCGCAACCGTATGGTGCATTTGGCTGGAAAGAAATGCCAGAGTTTTTAACGATCGATGTATGCCTACTCAGCTGTTGTGGGATCGAATTCGTTATGCAACCTCATTGTGGGTTTCGGCCAATGGCTTGTTCAAGGGGGTGCCTATATCTGATGTTTATAGGGATTGGAAGGCGTTATTGTACTAATACTTTGTTTGGGACTTTGTGGGGTGTTTTTGTACTTTTAATTTACATTTTGTCTGTGATTTTTCTTAGGAGGATCCCTTGTCCTCCACCTTTTGTATTCCTTCCCTCTGTACTTTTCTCTTCTCCTTAATAATATTTCTTTTTCTATCAAAAAAAAAAATTACCAAAGTCTCATTGATGTGAGACCATCCTTGTAGTAGTGGATCGTTTGACTAAGTACGTCCACTTCATCCCTTTAACTAATCCTTTTTCTGCCAAGGATATAGCTGCTGTTTTTGTGAGGGAGGTAGTCAAATTACATGGTTTGCCTAAGTCAATTGTGTCTGACTGGGATAAGATCTTCATGAGTTTGTTTTGGCAAGAGTTGTTCAAACTCTCAGGTACCTTACTCAAGTATAGCTCTTCTTATCACTCAGAAACTAACGGCCAAACTGAGGTAGTGAACCATAGTTTGGATACCTATTTGAGGTGTTTCACTGATGACAAACCAAAGAAATGGTCGGATTGGCTCCCTTGTGCAGAATTTTGGTTCAACTCTCCCTGTAACCAATCCTTCGAGATGTCCCCTTTTAAGGCTTTATACAGTAGAGAGCCACCCACACTCTTCAAGCTTGAAGATGTGTCTTCACCGGTAGAGGAGGTGAACTAGAGGATTAAAGAAAGGAATGCCATAATCGAAGAGCTTACGTGTCATTTAGAGAAGGCACAAACTGTTATGAAGCAGCGTGCAGACAAGTCTAGAAGGGATATCAACTTTAATGTGGGGGAAATGGTATATTTAAAGCTCAAACCTTAACGTCTTAGATCTTTAGCTCAAAAGATCAATGAGAAATTGAGTCCTCGATATTTTGGGCCTTTTAAAGTGACAGAAAAGATTGGGCAGGTTGCTTATTGCCTTGAACTTCCTCCTACTGCTAGGATACACTCGGTATTCCATATTTCACAGTTTAAAAGAGCTGTAAACCCAGCACAGCAAGTGCAGCAACTTCCCTCAGAACTGACAGAACACATGGAGCTAATAACTACCCCCGAGGTGGTCAAGCAAGTGAGGAAATTAACTGATGGCAGCACAGAGATTTTAGTGGAGTGGAAGGGAATAGCTGAATGTGACAATACCTGGGAAGATTATGCTGTCATAAATCAACAATTTCCTGAATTTCACCTTGAGAACGAGGTGAAACTTGTGGAGGGAGGTAATGTTGGGCCCTTGAAGCAATACACTAGGAAAAGGAGGGGCATTGGGGGAAAACAAAAAATGAAGGAGGACGGACATAAGGTTGAAGGTACTGATGTGGCAGAAGGTAGGGGTGGTGGAACGAATGAGGGGGCAGGATAAATAACCTATCATTAGGTCAGCTGAGTTGGCAAGGCGGTTTATAAGGGTCTTTCGGAGAGAGAGAAAGGCAGGGAACAACTTGGGAAATTACTGGCAGAGTATTAGTCTCTCGAATACTAGCAACTATGTTATGTTTCTGCATTTGAATTGTCTTGGCTGCTGTTTTAGGAGTGTGAATCAATGTTGAGTGTTTAGTGTGTTGTTATTTCATCTGTGAGTGTAAAGGGCTTCTACCCCACTGGTAGTGGTCTTTTTTTAATATATATTCAGAGCATATTTTTCAGTATCTATTAATCTTTCTGCTGCTTGCTATCACTGTAAGGGAAGGGTTCTCTCTCTCTCTCTCTCTCTCTCTCTCTCTTTATTATAGAAATATTATTTTAATTTAACACTCTTGTTCGTCTTACAATTTGATTATAAGGTCATTAGGCAAAAACTTCTTATAAGAAGAATGAAAAGTATTAAGACAATTGTAACACATTAGTGCTACTTTGACACCTTACAGACAACAAGGTTCATGTGGAAGCTCTTTCTTTTACTCCCTCTGTCTTTAGTTTTCTGGAATCTCTCCTTTCTGGCTGTTCTCATTATATAGGTAGCCTTTTTCTGTTTTTGTATCACTACATATTTTCCAACTATAAAAATTATCCTACTGTGTTATGGTGAGGATAATTTTTATTTATCATGTATTACCTTCCAGGCATTGTGGCACTGATTTTTTGATGTTTCTTTAGATTGAATTTCCTATTCTTTTATTGCAATTCACTTCCTTTCAGTAAGTAAATGTATTTGAAAATGATTGTGTCACTTAATTTACTGTAAGATTAACTTCTATTTGTATTAATAACTAACTATATTTGTGTTAATAATAACCCAACGAAAATCTAGGCCAAATATGTACTGATTGTCAGTGATATATATATATATATATTTATATATATATTGGAGTTATATATTATTCTTGAAGTTCTTGGAGTGTTTTAAAGTTTTAAATTTGTAGGGTGCATATTGTTTGTACTCGTAATTAAGCTGTTTGTTAAATTTACTGAATGAGTGATATGCTTAAAAGTTTGTGCATACATCAAACACCTGCAGGATCAGCAACCAGCACTCTGAAGTCCTTTTTTTCCCCCTAAGATGGAGTTGTGGTTATTGAGGTCAATAATTCACTTCAGTTTATTCCTGATCAGCTATCTTGATGTGGCTTACAACTGATAATAACTTTGGTGGTCATTTGGAATATATTCTGTTTATTTAATTATTGTCCCTTTGAAACCGTGCTCTCTGATCTTTTTTGTTATGTGTCTTTTGCATAACAATGTTACCCATCCAGTAACTCAATGCTCATATCCATATCCATTATCCTATTGCTAACAATTGGTTCATTCTGCAGAACGTCGGAATACATCGTTCTCATCAGTTGATTGTCTGTGGAGTGAAATATGATACATGTGGTTGCTGCTGCTGCCTTTAATTAATTAACCGTTGCATCTTTTGGTTTAGAAAACATGAACAATAATGCTGAAATACCACTTAATGGAGAGGTAGAAGAAGATGATGATGAGGATGAAGCAAATGGCAGAGGCCTTGATGCCTGGGAGAGAACTTATGCAGAGGATAGATCATGGGAGTCTTTGCAAGAGGATGAATCTGGTCTTCTTCGTCCCATAGATAATAAGGCCATTTACCATGCCCAGTATCGCAGGCGTCTTCGTTCCCTGGGTACAACAGCAGCTGCTGCTCGTATTCAGAAGGGTCTCATTCGTTACTTATACATTGTTATTGACCTTTCTAAGGTATTCTATTGATTACATAATAGTTCCTGTGTAAATACTATATTTTATACTGATTTTTGCACCTTAGCCATTTGTCAGATGGAAAAATGCATTTATCCCTGATATGAAAATTGGGTTTTAATCAGAGGACATGATGCTTATATTAGAACACTTTATATGTATGTTTGCCTACCTTTCTTGAATAAATTTCTAAAGTCAAGTTAATTTTCTTGGCTGGCATCATTTTTAATCTGTGTATCTTTGGCAAACAGGTTTTTTAAAAGGGTGTCTTTGTTAGATGTTCATCAGGATTTGACGGCTTTGTTGTATTAGCCCTAAATTCGGGTTTCTTTTCGATTTCTTTGTTCTGTTTTTTGTTTTCTTTAAGAGGATTTCTTGTCCTCCTCTTAGCTAGCGTTTCCTTTCCTTTTTTTTGTATCTTTCTCTCTCTTTAATAATATTTCTTTTTCGCTCAAAAAAAAAAAACTTATGCCTTAGACGCTTGGTTGTTTTGTATATTTATGGCTTGGTTTTTTTTATTTTTGTTTTTAATTGGCATATTTCTCCTTTTTGAATATATCCATCAGATTCCTCTCTGAATTTGGACTTAAGTGTTATAAATTTAAATATGAACTTTAATGTTCATAAGCAAATCATATTCACGTAAGATTTTCCGTGTTCAGCAATAATGATGCCTGAAAGGACATTAGGAATTGTGTATGGCCTCAAATATTTTATTTAACTCACTTGAGGTAATAATTGTATTGTAGCAGTAGAAGGCTTTGAGCGAAGTGAATAATAAAATGTTGTTACTTCGACTTGGCAAAAAATAACCAAAAAAAGAGCATTTTGGTTATGTACTTGTACAGTTAATCTTACCCCTGATCTCTCTCCCCAATCTCTAATTCAGAACTTGGTTTCTGTCGTTACATGAAGGCAGCTGCAGAGACAGACTTTCGACCGTGTAGGATGGCTGTGATTGGAAAACAAGTTGAGGCATTTATCAGGGAATTTTTTGATCAGAATCCACTTAGTCATGTTGGTCTTGTGACTGTAAAGGATGGAGTTGCTCATTGCTTAACAGAACTTGGTGGCAGTCCTGAGTCCCACATTAAAGCTTTGATGTGTAAAATGGAATGCTCAGGTGATGCCTCTCTACAAAATGCACTAGAGCTTGTTCATGGCTATCTAAATCAAATTCCAACATATGGTCATCGAGAGGTTCTGATGTTATATTCAGCTCTCAGTACATGTGATCCTGGTGATATCATGGATACCATCAAGAAATGCAAAAAGGGTAAAATAAGGTGCTCGGTCATTGGTCTTGCTGCTGAAATGTTTATATGCAAACATATCTGCCAGGAAACTGGAGGAACATACTCTGTTGCACTGGATGAGGTTAGTTGAACTAGTTGGTTTAATGGGGCCCATATATCACAAACAAACCCCGTCTACAAAAGTGATTACATTTTCTATACCCTTGAAAAGCCTTAGTCTAAAGACTCTAAGCAAGGATTTAGAATTTCACATATTGTCTTTATAGTGCTGCAGAGTATGATTCACATTTTCCAGATGTTGGTTTCGAATATTCTATTTATTATTATTATTTTATGTAGATGAATTTTTTTCATTCATACAGTTACTTACATCTCATGCAGGCTCACTTGAAAGAGTTAATTCTGGAGCATGCTCCACCACCTCCAGCAATAGCAGAGTATGCTACTGCCAGTTTAATCAAGATGGGTTTTCCGCAAAGGGCAGCTGAGGGTTCCATTGCAATTTGTACTTGTCATGAAGAGGTTAAGGAAGGAGGGGGATACACTTGCCCAAGATGCAAAGTACGTGTCTGTGAGCTTCCTACTGAATGTCGTATTTGTGGATTGACCCTTATCTCATCACCCCATTTGGCAAGGTCATACCATCATCTTTTTCCAATAGTGCCTTTTGATGAGGTGTCTCCATCACCTCGAAATGACCCCCACCAGAGGTTTTCCAATACTTGTTTTGGCTGTCAACAAACTCTCCTAGGTTCGGGTAAGTTCTACATAAAGGCAATTAAGTTTTTTCCATGTGCATGATGATAAGCAATCATTTTTGCAAGACACAAAGCTTAGCTTTCTTGTCATCAGGGTGATGCATCTGTGGTTAGATGGTACATTTGATGGGAAATTTATGTGGGTGATCCTAAAATTGATAGACGGCTGCTTAAGGAATACTTGGACGTGGTTATTGAGTTTAGGCATTACTTGAGAGATTTCTGAAAATATTCTATTATGCATATGCTTAAATACAATTGATAAAATATTTCAAAGTCTGAAGGAACTTTTGGTGGACTTGTCTAGATCTGTGATTATCTGGCAGAAAATGTTTGATCGCTTTTTAGTTCAGGGTATTTATACTTTATGTGAGCTTCATTGAACAACATAAACTACTGAAATTTTACAAAAATTTCAGTTAACAATGTTGTAAAATTTCATGTGATCTCTCTTTTTCTTCAAAATGGTATTGCTATTTTATGTGAAATATCTTAACTCGACATATGCGCTTGCCTTTTGGTTCAATTTTTTAATATCCCGTATGCCCTATTGGTTGTGGCACAGGAAACAAGCCCGGACTTTCTGTCATTTGCACAAAATGCAAACAGCATTTCTGCCTTGATTGTGACATCTACATTCATGAGAGCTTGCATAACTGCCCAGGCTGTGAGAGCTTCAAGCATTCTAAGATGCTTGACGCAGAATGATTGCCAGCCTTTTATACACTTGCCATAACATTGTTGTCTAAAATAGGCTCTATTGTCTCCCTCTGAGTACCTTGTTGCATGAACTTCAAGGACTCGTGCTACCTCAAAAAAAAATTAAACCTATCCATCTGCTCTTTGATCACCATGATTTGGCCTCGAGGCAAGCCGTTGAATGCAGTATACTTTTCAGGCAGGAAAGTAGATGTGAGATTATTTATACTAGTATGACATTTATTCATCATTTTAGACCATCACATTTTCCAATATCTGTCCCTTCCTGTGAATAATTCAGACTCATGCTCAGAAGCTGGTTGTATTGCCTTGCTAGCATTTTATGTTTGAGCCAACACAACCGTTTTTGCTAGCTGATAGAATTTGATCATTAAAACAAATTTATTTTTCTCTTAGAGATTGCTGTTGCGGACCTCGAAATGTCTCACAGGACTTATAGCTACTTTTACATTACAAAAGTAACTTTCCATTGCTTGCAAATGTACTTTTTATAGATTAAAATAGCGGATGGTTTCTTATATTGTTATTGTATCTTTAAAAAGTTGAGGATCATAATTAGGTCTATCGGATGGGTTTCCTCAAATATAAGGTAAGTTTTTGATTATTTAACTAGACCTAATAGTGAACTGTACTTTTGAGTATTTTGTTTTCTGTTAGAAACTTGTGTTTAGATTTGAGTTCTTTAAAAATTGGCAGAAGATAAGCTTGCAGCCAGCTCATGTTCATGCTCAATCTTTATGGAGGACATAAATAAGGAGTCTATGTAGGAATATAAAAATTCATAAGCTCTGTAATTGATCTGAATGAGGGTCTACAGAAACCTCAGAAGCATCTTTAACCTACTTTAAAAAGAAAAAAAATTGTGTCCTTATGTTATTTCCAAGCTACCAACTTCCTTCATATGTGCAGTTTTGATCAAAATTGATCTTTGGCAAATACTGTTTTTAATTCTTTCTAAAGGGTCACCATTAATGGCCCTTCTTCGCTTTGCAATAAAATAACCTGATCTTTTTTGTGTTCTTTCCAGAGATGGAGAAACGATTTACTTATTTATTTTTTCTCAACCTAAAAGTCAGTTTTTGTTGTGGCCAATGTGATTCATTCTTGTTCACAAGATCATAATGCATCAAACTTATTGAGATAAACTTTATCTGTGAAATGTATATTACGACTCGTTATTGAGATACTCATCTCTTTTCTTTATTATTATTATTTTTTTTAATTAGGATTTATGGTTTAAAGTTGATACCAATTTTATTACGACTCGTTACCTAAATCTATGATCGGTATAGTAACGACTAGTAACGACTCGTTACCTAGTTTCCATGCCATTTGTATAGCATAAATTTCATACTTAATTAAGCATACATTATACAATTACAGTAGGCCAATCCTATCATACTACAATTTTGAGAACACATGCCTAACAAAATTTGATAAATTTAGCGATCTTATAAACATACCACCTAAGCTTACGTCATTCACACACTTGAAATCTTCCCCTTTTTGAATTCATGTCAAGTGTATTGCAACGCTTTTTCCTTTTTAAACAAAATAATTTCCAAACAAATTTCCTTGAAAATGTATGATACAAAACCCTTCCCTTTAACTTTGTAATTTCTTACGTAATTTCTTAAATAAGAATTTCCCTTCTAAAATAATTGAAACATTCATCGAGTTTATCATATTCCACGACATATACTTCTTATGTCTGATTTAAACCATGAGCATCACACATAATTCACCACAATCTCAAATCCAGATCATCACATCACAAAGACCTTTTTGGAATATTCAATCTCAAAGAATAGTTACAATAATATCCAATCTCAAAATAAAACAACATTAACATTCAATCTCAAACTGACCTTAATGCAATAACCCATAAAAATGTCAAAATCCAAAATAAATGACTGAAAGCGAAAATAACGAAAACAAGTGTCCCAATATCCCCTCTAAGTGTCCTAAAAAAGTTGCGTCTTGTTAGGTTGTGTAATCTTTCAGATAAAAATAGGATTGTTGATCATTAATCCCAAAGTCATATTCTTGTGCTTAAATAAATTAAAATTTTAATATAATAAGTTAAATTTCCTCTAAATAATATATGAAGTTAAATCATCTTTCACTATTTTCATTATTTATAAAGTATAAAATTACTATAATATAATTTTGTATTAAAAATTTATTTAAAATAAATTAAAGAGAGATAGCATACCATTGCCTAATTCAAACTTCTAATAAAAAAGTCCACCCACATATATAATGCTCTTAGTTCAATATCTCATAGTTATTGTATCATAAAAATAACACGTCTAAGTGTTCTTATACCGAATGATATAACTAAATCAACTTGTAAAAGACGTAAAATTATTTTAAAGAAAATCGAGATACTCGAACAACAATTCAATACTACGCAATTTATATTTTTTAATACTAACTTTCAATTCTTCTATTTTGTGTTTATTCTTATTTTTTAAGTTTATGCTCTAACATATATATATTTTCCATCTTTCAGTTAGTAAAATAACTTGGAAAAATAAGCGGTTAAAAATTGTGCTTTTCTCTTAAGATAGCAAGAAACTTGTTTGGATCTCCCTTTGGATAGGGAAAGTTATAAGTCATTATCTGCCTAATAAACAATAACCCCCTATCTTGGAACAAAGAAAACAAAAAATGAATCCTATCTTGGGACAAAGAAAACAAAAAATGAATCCTCAAGCAGACATACATAAGTCCTATAAAACAAATAAACTAACTTGCGTAGGCAATCTTACAACCCTTAAAGCAGACATAACATTGGAGTAACAATGCCTATAATTCCTTCAGTTGCAGACACATTGTAAGTCATCAAAGAGCATTTATCATCCTCTTCATCTCAGCAGACCTCCTGGGGTCTGGTTCATCAATTGCTCTCTCAGTAAGTACTTGCTTGATGCGGCACATTGACTTTCTCACCTGATTTCACATAACATAAATCAACAAGAATGAATGATAACCAAGCAATAGTGAGTTTTCAGTAATTGGTGAATCAAGGGAAACCTACATACTACGTAGTATTCAATATTGCAATTTCCCTCTAATTCTCTCTTCAAAACATAACAGGACATGGTGGAAATTAGAGAATCCACAAGGCGTCCTCATGGTATGCATGTAACAATAATTGAAACAAATTGTATAACATTAATTGAAACAAATTGTTCTTTGGTGAGGTCTCCAACAGTTAATTTGTTTTGCTTAGGAACAACGAAATTAGTATCTAGCAACCATACATACTTTTTAAACCTTCTAATGAACAATCATAGACTGATAAAATCATAGACTGATAAAATCATATGCGCCACACATGCATAATAGCTACATAATGGGAGTTCAGAGTATAGAATTTAGCGCACACAACAAGGATGAGGACTTTAAATCTACCTTCATCAAGTACAGAGAAACTACCCACTATTGCAAAGTGCATAAATCCGGCAGGACTCCAGTAAACAAAAAAAATATTGATCATCGAAAGCTAAGAGCAACAAAACTAAATTATGATATTGATAGAACCCTGTGCTAAATACTGAAATAACACTCTAATCTTACAAATTCAACATCTACCACTGGGGTAGAATGTTTAGAAGCAAGAAAAAAGAACCCAAACAACACTAAACAACAAATAAAAGCACATGCCAGCACTCGAGAGACTAGCACTCTTCCACCAAGACACTGAAACTTTCCTTAGCCTTTACACGAACAACACTGCCCATAAAACCCCTCCAAACCTCACATCCTCTGCTGCAGGTTAGTTGGGTAATTCTCTCTCCTCTGTCAGCTCGTCTTTTTTACTTTTCCTAGAATATACCCTTAGGTAATTTGATGATTGATTCTTGGACCCATTTCCCCCCTCTGGTTCTTTCTTCTTTGGTATTGCCTTTTGGATTGTATGCCCAACAAATATAAATGAAAATAAAAAATGGGAGACAAAGAAAGGATTGAAGATGGTGACTCGTGTTCATGATCGCTGCAAAGGAGATTAAGTTGATAGGAACTAAGTAAACCACAAAGGAAAGGTTATATATGACTCAAAAGCAAAAACTGAGTACATGTACAACTACCAGAGTTGCCCAAGTCGTACAAATTAGTATTGAACGCCATCATATTGGTGCTATAGCATGATTCCTGTATTTGGAATACCACACATTGATCAATCAGAAAGAGATTCGACAGCTAAATTATCAATCGCTAATGACACTTAATAGCTATTCTCAAAGTTTAAAACTTTTAGAGTAAATTACTTATTTGGTCCTCAAAATTAAAGTTGTCTCAATTTCGTTTATGAAAAATTAAGTGTCTCAATTTAATCCTTAAAAGATTGTGTCTGTCTCAATCAAGAGTCCCAATTTAGACCTTGAAAGATTGTGTGTCTCAATTTGGCCTTTGTATTTGTTGAAATGATTTTTGGCAACAAAAAATTTGAAATTTCGCAGTGATAAATTTTGCCAACAAAAATGACCAAATCAAGAGTTTAAGACAATATAATATCTCAGGAACTAAATTGAAACATTGATCTTTCAAGATCTTCAAGGATTTTATCATTACTTTACTTAAATTTTTACTGCATAAATGCATGCATGATTTATGCTCATTTTCTTGTACATTAAATAAAGAAGGGCACATTAACAGGGAAAAAAAAAATCTAGGGAATCATACAACCTTCTACATTGTTGCTTAGTTTCAACTACTTTGCCAATAATAAATAGTTCCTAGAGTTGTAAGTTCTATTCTGCATTGACTTTAGAAGATTATTTGTTCTATTTACCCAAGCAAATGCAATTCAAATCATCTCCTTAGTTCAATACTATTGTTAACTGTTGAAATATTCTTCAGCTTTCCAATATTCCCCCACCTAATCCAGCATGTTCTCCCACCTAATCCAGCATGGTGTTGTCTGCAACTTTACATGTTATTCTCTTCCTCATAGTTGTCTACAGAGTGTATTTTGCTGTCACATAATTATGTCTTTCTCTTTAGAATCTTTCACAATGTACATATAGGAAGTCTTGTTGTACAGATATTGAGAATAAGAGATTATCTTTCTCTCTGAGCATTCTGGTTTTCACATAATTCCCTAAAACTGACATGGTATCAGAGGCCAGTGAATCCATTAAATATTGAGTGATCTGTAAAAGTGAGTTTGATATCTCACCGCCCACCTAGGAAGTCTCCCCTCCTCAATTCCGGCCCGTCCCCGAAGTCCGGCAGCCCATTCCGGCGCGCGTGAGTCTCACGCGCCACCACCATCTTTTACGTGAATCTCACGCGCCGGCGCGTGTGGGCGCGTGTGACCGCCGTTCAGGTTCCTGTTCGTATTTCCAGCGTCGACTCCCTGTCTCCGGCACATCCCTGGTATCAGTTTGGTTATTAGAGCATTTTTGCATTTCTGGTATCTGCAAGTTCACGTATTGTTGCTGCTGGTTCTCAGAATAACCTTGTAAAATAACGTGCTTTGGCCTTAATTGCCATTTTAAGTGAACTTCATTACCATTACATGTCTTAGCTCTTTCTTGGCCTTAATTGCCATTTTTAATATTCAGTGAGCTCATTTATTGACCTTAATAGTCAACTTTGAGTGGCCTTCCTACCATTTCCTTCTCATCTCACCAAATTTTTCAAGACCCATTGTATTTATTTCCTTTAATTATGTCTGGAATTGAACAAACTGAGGTTAAAATTCAACATGAGGAAATTACCCGTATAGGGGAATTACCAAATATTCTTGCTTCCTATAGATTGGATGGGAAGAACTACCTCAAGTGGTCTCAACTTATACGTACAGTACTAAAAGGAAAAGGAAAAATCAAACATCTCACAGGTATGGGTCCTAAACCTGAAGATCCTAAGTTTGAAGCATGGGATGAGGAAGACTCCATGATTATGGCATGGTTATGGAGCTCTATGACACCTGAGATCAGCGACACCTGTATGTTTCTAGCTACTGCCAAAGATATATGGGAAGCAATTCAACAAACATATTCCAAAGCTAGAGATGCTGCCCAAGTATATGAAGTAAAAGTGAAAACTATGGCTGCAAAACAAGGTAACAAGACTGTTACTGAATATGCAAATCAATTAAAATCTTTATGGCAGGAACTAGATCATTACAGAGTCATAAAAACTAAATGTCCTGAGGATGCTGCTATTCTAAAAGAGTATATTGAGCAAGACAGAGTATATGATTTTTTGGTGGGACTCAACCCAGAATTTGACCAAGTCAGAGTCCAAATTCTAGGGAAATCAGAAGTTCCATGTTTTAATGAAGTAATTGCCCTGATTCGAAGTGAAGAAAGCAGAAGAGGGCTGATGCTTGAACCTAAAGTCACTGATAGCTCTGCTATGGTGGCTAAATCAACTACAAATCAAGAGAGGGTCACAAGTCTCGAAAGGGAAAAAAGTGGCCAACAGAAAAATCAGAATCGGGATGAGTTATGGTGTACATACTGCAAAAAGTCTCGTCATACACGAGAAAAATGTTGGAAACTTCATGGAAAACCACCAAGTAAAGAATGGGGTCCAAAAGGAGGGCAACAACGAAATAGAAACCAAGCACATGTTGTAACATCACAAGAGCAGAACAACCTTAATCAAGAAGAGATCGAGAGGATAAAGGCTTTTATCAACAACATGGAAAAACAAGAGGGACTCTCAGGTACATGCTCCATGGCTTATTCTGGTAAGTTTCCACTCTCTATTGGATTAAATGCCTCAGATATTACTTTTTCCAACTCTTGGATCATGGATTCAGGAGCAACCAACCATATGACTCATTCATTTAAACTTTTCTCAACTTATTCCCCATGTCCCAGTAATAAGAAAATAGCTATCGCTGATGGGTCTTTGACCACTGTGGCAGGACAAGGTGATATCAAAATTAGCCCAACTATTATTTTAAAAAATGTCCTACATGTTCCTAAATTAACCACAAATCTGGTCTCTATTAAAAAACTCATTGAAGATTTAGATTGTAATGTGGTTTTTCATAAAAATTACTGTGAATTTCAGGACAAAGGGAAGATGATTGGACATGCTAGGGAATGGAATGGCCTCTACTACCTTGAGACGTCAAATACAGCTAAGAGCAAGATGCCTTTTACTTTTGTTTCACAGTTTGCCACATCCAATAAAGAAAGAATTTTTCTTCATCATTACCGTCTTGGACATCCATCTTTTTCAATTATTAAAACTTTGTTTCCTTCATTATTCAAGGATTTAGATGTTGAAAATCTTCACTGTGAAGTGTGTGAATTTGCCAAACATAAACGTGTACCTTTTCCAGTTAGCAATAAAAGAAGCCTTGTTCCATTCTACCTTGTTCATAGTGACATTTGGGGACCAGCTACTGTTTCTAATGTTTCAGGGGCAAAATGGTTTGTTACTTTTATTGATGATTGCACCCGAGTTACATGGATATACTTGCTCAAACAAAAATCTGATGTCAGCTATGTTTTTCCCAAATTTTATTCTATGATAAAAAACCAATTTGGGGTTAATATCAAAAGACTTAGGTCTGATAATGCTAGGGATTATTTCAATCAGATTCTTAACTCGTTTTTTGAAAAGGAGGGAATTATACACGAGTCATCATGTGTTTATACGCCACAACAAAATGGAGTGGCTGAGAGAAAAAATGGTCATCTTCTTGAACAAACTCGGTCAATGTTATTTCAAAAGAATGTGCCTAAAATTTTTTGGGGAGAAGCTGTTCTTACAGCGACATACCTAGTAAATCGTTTACCTTCTAGAGCTTTGGGTCTCAAAAGTCCAATGGACATCCTTTCAACTTTCTACCCGAATCTGAAAACTACAAACAATCTTATCCCTAGGATTTTTGGGTGTGTGTCTTTTGTTCATATCCATCATCAAAATAGAGGAAAATTAGACCCGAGGGCTCTAAAATGTGTTTTTGTAGGATATTCATCAACTCAAAAAGGGTATAAATGCTATCATCCACCCACAAAGAAAATCTATGTCTCAGTTGACGTCACTTTTAATGAGCAAGATTCATATTTTGCTACCCCCTATCTTCAAAGGGGGAATACACCTGAGGAAGATAATGGGTGCAAAGAAAATGGGTGCCTCCTTGATTTTTCATCAATTCCCTTGACAGGGTCTAAACTTTTACCCACAAAAACAGTAGAAACAGTGGCTGAATCCATGTTCAGATCTGAAACACAGAATGATAACCATGAAACTGAATCTGAAACAGTAATTGAACCCATGTCCAATGTCCAAGAATCTAGGCCTAAAGAAGAGGATATTTTGAACCCTGCTCCTGAGGAAGTAAGATTTGGCAAAGGCAAGGTGTATACAAGGAAGAAAATGGTCATTCCAGAACCTATGCATGTCCAAGAATCCAACTCAAATCCTTCAAATGAGGTAATGATCTCTAACCATCCATTACAAAATAAAAATGAGATTTTTGAGAATAGTGACCAGGATTTTCATTTACCCATTGCTCTTAGAAAAGGAACCAGAAAAAGTACAAAACAACCTTTATACCCCCTTGCACAATTTTTATCCTTTGATAACTACTCACCATCTTTCAAAGCTTTTCTGACAAGCTTAAATGCTATCACCATTCCTAAAAGTTTATCCGAGGCTTTATCTAATAAAAAATGGAAACAAGCTATGAATGTAGAAATGGAAGCTTTGGAGAAGAATAAAACTTGGGAATTAGTGAAATTACCTACTGGAAAAAAACCAGTAGGATGCAAATGGGTGTATGCTGTGAAATATAGAGCTGATGGATCAATTGAGAGATATAAGGCCAGGTTGGTAGCCAAAGGTTATACCCAAACCTATGGTATTGACTATCAAGAAACTTTTGCCCCAGTAGCAAAAATGAACAGTGTTAGAGTATTATTATCAATTGCAGCTAATTTTGGTTGGGAATTGCAGCAATTTGATGTCAAGAATGCCTTTCTACATGGAGAGCTAGAAGAAGAAATTTATATGGATATTCCACCAGGATATGGAAAGAATTTGGCTACAAATACTGTATGCAAATTGAAAAAGGCATTATATGGCCTTAAACAATCTCCACGTGCTTGGTTTGGGCGTTTCACAAAAGTTATGATAACTATGGGGTTTAAACAAAGCCAAGGTGATCATACTTTATTCATCAAACACTCTTCTTCAGGGGGAGTCACAGCCTTATTGGTATATGTTGATGATATAATAGTAACTGGAAATGATAAAAAGGAACAACAGGCCGTGGGTCAATGTCTAGCTAAGGAGTTTGAGATCAAAGCGTTGGGAAGATTGAAGTACTTTCTTGGAATAGAAGTGGCTCATTCAAAGAAAGGAATTTTTATCTGTCAACAAAAATATACTACAGATCTCCTCAAGGAAACAGGTAAAACAGCATGCAAGCCAGCAAGCACTCCAATAGATTCTAACTTTAAACTTGGAAAAGCTGAGGATGACATCCCTGTTGACAGAGAGTCATATCAACGCTTGGTAGGAAGGCTTATTTACTTATCTCACACTCGACCAGACATAGCATATGCTGTAAGTATGATCAGCCAATTCATGCATGACCCAAGGGAAACTCATCTACAAGCTGCTCATAGAATATTACATTATCTTAAAGGAACGCTTGGAAAAGGTATCTTGTTTAGAAGAAATGGAGGTTTAATACTTGAAGCATATACTGATGCTGACTATGCTGGATCAATTATTGACAGAAGATCAACATCAGGGTATTGTACGTTCCTTGGTGGGAATCTTGTGACATGGAAAAGTAAAAAACAAAGCGTAGTAGCCCGTTCAAGTGCAGAAGCTGAATTCAGGGCAATGGCTCATGGTGTATGTGAACTACTCTGGTTAAAGATTATTCTTCAAGACTTAAAGATAAAGTTGGATGGCCCTATGAGACTCTATTGCGACAACAAATCAGCCATCAACATAGCCCATAATCCAGTACAACATGACCGCACAAAACATATTGAAGTGGATAGGCATTTCATCAAAGAAAAATTGGAAAGTGGACTGATTTGTACACCATATGTCTCTACACATGACCAACTTGCTGATATTCTAACCAAAGGATTGAATAGCTCAAACTTCCAGAATATTATATGCAAGCTGGGTATGGAAACCATCCATTTACCAGCTTGAGGGGGAGTGTTGAAATATTCTTCAGCTTTCCAATATTCCCCCACCTAATCCAGCATGTTCTCCCACCTAATCCAGCATGGTGTTGTCTGCAACTTTACATGTTATTCTCTTCCTCATAGTTGTCTACAGAGTGTATTTTGCTGTCACATAATTATGTCTTTCTCTTTAGAATCTTTCACAATGTACATATAGGAAGTCTTGTTGTACAGATATTGAGAATAAGAGATTATCTTTCTCTCTGAGCATTCTGGTTTTCACATAATTCCCTAAAACTGACATTAACCCTCAAATTTAAGTTCAACAAATATTGTACTCTTCAAGATTTGCTAAAGTATTATTAATATAAATGCAGTGAATTTGTTGCTGCATAAACCAACCAAGCAAACACATTCTACATGAAAGTATTACTATAAATGAAAATTAGGAAACTAAGATAATCACAACTTTCACCTTTCTAAAAAGTATTATGAACATATTAAAAAACATGTAAGGTATATAGAAGTGAAACTATTGCAAACTGTTAACTCCAAAAAAATGAATACCCAAGATCAATATTTCAAGATTTTACTAGCTGAAAAGAGAAACTCGAGTCCAAGAGATGCACATGTTTGCAGGTAAAATAAACTTACATGGAAAATAAACAAAACAGAGATACCATATTACCATTGTTACAAAACCAAATATCCATGTAGCCAACGGTAACAACATAAGAGAAAAAGCTTAACAAGTGAAGAGAACTTAAGTAATACCTTAGGGATGCGCTCTGGGTTAGGAAATCGAAAGTTCTGTGCATGAAGCATCTGTCTTTGAGTCATCAACATGTTTTTCTCCTTTAACAACACATACCACAACTTGTGAAGGTCATCCCAAGACTTCAAACGCAGTTCAGAGGCCTTCCAACTCCGACCTAAAGATAATAGATAAAGAGAACAGCTTGTATTAGAAGAAAGTCTAGAGACATAAACTAGAAACTCCATAATGCATAAGACAGCCATGAATTGTGAACCACAATTAGTAGACTATAATATGTTAGCATCAAAATATCCTCAATTTGCCCCATCATATCTGGCGTTAATCATGCTTGAGTGATTTGTGCAAATTCGTGATTATGTAAAGTTATTACAATTTAGTGCATGTTTGGGAGGGCGTTGAGGTGAGGTTGAACCACTTTTGAATTGTCCAAATATGCATTGAAGAAAAATGCAGTCGTTTGGTAGCATGTTGAGCCAGGCATACGAATGTGGTTTCCTCATTCCAACGTGGTTACCCTCACAGTGGGCCTCACAGTGCCCATGGGTAGCTTCCAATGTGATTAAACGTGGTTTCCTATCATTATTGCTCTATTTTCCTATGCTACCCTTCCCACCCCATGTGTCCATCGTTCTCTTATGTGTTTCTCCCCTGTTTAAGAACGAAAAAAACAAAGACGACGATACCTTCCATGTTCACTGTGGATACGAAATACACAGTTTTCATTGTGTTATCTAAGAGCAGCAATAGATGAAAGGGACATATCTATGGACTCGTTGTACAGGAATGAACTGTAGAATGTGATAGGAGGCAGCAATACTGTGAGGTTGCCGGAGGTGTTCATAAAGGGAAAGCATGTGGGAGGTGCTGATACCCAGTACTGTAAGAAAAAGACCAAAGAACTTGTGGAATTCGAAAAAAACCAGAAAAAAAAATGAGAACAGAGCAAGAACGTAAACTTGTAGAATTCGAAAAACTTCATTCTTTTTTTTTTTGATAGAAAAAAAGAATTTTGTTAGATGAGAAAAGAACAACAATACATTAGAAGGGGAGGACAAGAGATCCACCAAAGAGAAAACTAAAAAAAAAAAAGGGAAAAAAATAAAGCCAGAAGACAGCCCACAAAGCCCCTAAAGGAGATTAATGTAACAAAGCCCTCCAATCCCTATAAACATCAGAAAGAGGCATTCCCTTGAAACACCCATTGGCTGAGACTCACAAGGAAGCCATAAAACGAATACAACCCCATAACAATTGAGGGGATAGACACCGATCATTAAAAACTCTGGCGTTTCGTTCCATCCAAATGCACCATGCAGTTGCAAACATAGTTATTTTCCAGAGTTTTGTTCTCCTTCCTATGCCCAAAGCCAGTAAAGTTGGTCGTAAGGAGTGTGCCAAGGTCTAAAGGGCAACCTATTTCTCATCATAGAGACCGAATAGCCTGTTCTAGATGCCCCAAGCCACAGCACAATACAGGAACAGATGATTGTTTGTCTCTGAATGCCTCATGCACATCACGCAAACATTAGGAGATAAAAACTTAAGAGGTTATCTGATTTGACACAGATTATTTGTATTAATTCTATTGAGCACAACAGTCCATAAAAAGACCCTAACCTTTAGGGGCGCCTTAACTTTCCAAGTAGCCTTTTTAAATTGCGAAGAAGCAATAGGATTACGAATCAGGAAGTTGAGAAAAGAGCAAGTGTACAAGCCTGAGGAATCCAACTTCCACATTCTCTTATCAGGAGAAGAATAAAGGCGAATCGGATCCAAGATGTCCAACAACGAAGAAAGATCAGTCAAAAGTCTGTCATTTACATTTCTGGTGAAATGGAAATTCCACCCATAGTGATCCCCTTGCAAACAAAAGAAATCAAAGATACAGCCATCATGTAAAGAAGACAAAGAAAAAAGTGGCGGGAATCTTTCTTCAAGGGGAATAGAGCTAATCCAGCAGTCCTCCCAAAAACGAAAGCAAAAACCATTACCAACAATCAAAGATAACGAAGGAAAGAAAAGATGGTATACTTGGAAAATCACTTTCCAAGGACTTGCATGCGTAACGACACCTCTAGAACTAACGTCCCATCCATTTCGATTAAGCCGTATTTAGCTTTAATCACCTTATGCCATAGGGAGCTAGGCTCTAAGGGGAATCTCCATAACCACTTAGCCAAGAGAAAGATGTTTTTGGACACCAAATTACCAAGACCCAAACCCCCGTCTTCCTTAGACCTACAACACACCTCCCAACTAACCAGGTGCTCCCTCTTATTCTGCCCACCATCAAACCACAGAAAATCCCTCATGATTCTCTCAATCCTTCTAGCCACCCCAACTGGGATCTTGAACAACAACAACAACAACAACAACAGTCTTATCCCACTAGGTGGGGTCGGCTACATGGATCGCTCGACGCCATTGAGCTCTATCAATGACTAACTCTTTAGGGATCTCATTTACCAGAAGATCTCTCTCAATAACCTCTTTAAGTGTCCTTCTTGGTCTTCCTCGACCTTTTTTCACAGGGCTCCAAACCATCTGCTCAACTCTCCTTACTGGCGCTTCTAATGGTCTTCTTTGAACATGTCCAAACCACCTTAAACGGTTAACTAGGATCTTGAACAAGGACAAGAAATACAATGATATATTAGATAAGGACGCTTGAATTAGAGTCAATCCTCCCCCTAAGGAAAAGTAGGAACCTTTCCAACTACTAAGTTTGCAGGAAATTCTTTGAATGACAGGATCCCAAAAAGAAACTGCGCGCGGGTTACCTCCTAGAGGAACACCTAGATAAGTAAGAGGCCAATTGAGCACCTTGCAACCCGCAAGCTCGGCCAACTGCCCAAGAGAGTCTCGCTGAATATAATGCCAGCTAAACCACATTTACCCATGTTAATGTGGAGACCCGGCACCAACTCAAATATCTGAATCAGCGAAAGCACTCGAAGGAAATTATCCCTATCCTTAGGCAAGAAGAGAATAGTGTCGTCAGCAAAATGCAGATGAGTGACTTCACAACCATTATCCTTTATCGATAGACCTCTAAGAATCCCTCTATCAGAACCCTGCCTCAAAATGCGGCTAAGGACATCGGCTACTAGGGTAAAGAGAAAAGGGGATAACAGGTCACCTTGTCTAACCCCATGTTGCCCCTTGAACCAGGCTTTGGGCTGGCCATTAATAATAACCGAAAAGGCCACCGAAGAAAGACAACCGTTAATCCACCGCCTCTACCTATCACTGAAACCTTTGCAACAAAAGATCAAGTCTAAGAAATCCCAGTTGACAGTGTTGTAAGCCTTCTCAAAGTCCAATTTAAACACAATTCCCTATTGCTTCCTACATCTGACATCATCAACTAGCTCGTTTGCTATTAAGCTAGCATCAAAAATTTTTCGATTAGCAATGAAAGCACTTTGGATCTCTGATATGGTGTTCCCAACAACCACACTCAATCTCTCAGAGAGCACTTTGGTGATGATCTTGTAAACACTAGTTACCAAACTAATAAGTCTAAAGTCCCTCATCTTAACGGAGAAGGTAGAATTCATACTGGTCGTTATACGGCCAGTGTGGAAGAATTCACCAAAGACTTTCATCAAATCTGCCTTCACAATCGGCTAGCAAGTTTGGAAAAAAAGCCACATTGAACCCGTCAGACCCAGGGGCCTTGTCCTTATCCATCTTCCAAATGGCATTTTTAACTTCTTCCACCTCAAAAGGTCTTTCGATCCAATTCCCCTGGGCACCATCAATGGAGGACCATTCCAGGCCCTCAATCATTGGCCTTTTGTACATCTCTTCAGAATATAGTTTCTTGAAGAAACTAGTCACCTCGTCAGAGATCCCCTCATTATCCTTAACTATATTGTCATCATCTGCCTCAAGCTCTTTTATGAAGCTTCTTCTCCTCTTCCTGTTAGCCACCTTGTGGAAAAAACTTGATTTCACGTCACCTTCACAAGCCCACTTAATTCTGCTCTTTTGATGCTATTTGATATCTTCTTTTTTGCTGATGTCATCCAAAGCATTCCTGAAAGACACTTTACGTACGGCAAGACTCGCCTCAAGTCCACCTTGGCTCTCTAACTTGTCAAGCACGTCAAGCTCCTTAAGAATATCTTTCTTCTGAGCTCTAATGTCCCTAAAAGCTTCTAGGTTCCAAATCTTCAACTTCTCCTTCACAAATTTTAATTTCTTCAACCTTCCCATCCAGGAATCGTACATTTCGACCACCACTTCTCCACATTGCTAAGAAAAGTACGATGTTGTAACCACATATTTTCAAATCTGAAGGGGGTAGGGGCCCATTTAACTTTGCTAGTCTCGAGGATAATGGGAAAATGGTCGGATACCAGGCGTGAGCCCACCTCCTGGATAGGATTAGGGAAAAAATCCTCCCATTCAGGGGTGATTAGAAATCTGTCAAGACGCAAAGAGACCACCGAACCCCAATTGACCGACCAAGTAAATTGAGCATTGGATAAGGGAAGGTCCTTAAGCCCATAATCCCGAATAAAATTGTCAAAACCTCTCATGCTAGCATTGATTCTGGAGCCTCCTAGCTTTTCATCAGGGAAGCGCACGACATTGAAGTCGCCGCCAACACACCAGTGAGAATTACAAAAACCGTGAACATATGACAACTCCTCCCAAAAAACAGCCCTTAGCCGAGGATTCGTCGGACCACAAACATTGGTAAATCACCAACTCCCTTTGTCCTTGAAATCAATAACACCGAGAGAGAAAAGGCACCCACAAGCACATTCACTTTGGAAGCGACCCGAGTGTCCCAAATAACCAAAAGACCGCCTGAGGCGCCGACATAAGGCATGAACTCCTAATCCTTGAATTGTGTCCCATATACTATGCACTATAAATCTGTCCAACTCTCCTAATTTAGTTTCCTGTATCAGCCCAATGTCCGGCTCAACCCGCCTAAAAACTTTTCACCTTATTTCTTTTAAGCGAGTTACCTAGATCATTCACATTCCAACTCATTCTAATTCATGTTTTGCCTTGATTTGGGTTGAAAATGATCAAACATGTTCTAAAAACATCTAAGAAGTTTTGGGCAGGTTTGGAAATCAAAAGCATGAGAAAAGAACATCTTGCATGATAGGGACTAAAGTGAAAGAAATGAAATACAGGGATAGATTTAATTTTTGAGAAAAATATATTCTGGATCTATAGACCTATACAAAGCTAAACATGATCTTAAATCATGCAAAAGACAAAAGGAAGATTTTGACCAAGGATCTAAGTGAATATATAGAAAGGTTTTTGGTAAATATTGAAATTAAAGCAAAATTTAGTTTAAATTAAATTTATGGATTGGACAAAGAATGACTGAACTGAACTAAACTTTAATTTAAAACTAATATACCAAGTGAAAACTAATTTATTTTAATTAAATTAATTATATATATTTAAAACTAATTATTTATCTATTGTAATTAAAACTAATTTATTTATCTAATGTAATTCACTAAATTAGCTTTAAATAAATAACAATAAATAATAATGATATATCAAAAAAAAATATATAATTTATACTTTCTTTTTAGTAATTACACATTTCAAACCATGTTTGCACACCAATATCCAAGCATCATGTTTTGCACCAAACCATATTTGACCAAATGTTTCCCAAACATGAATCACGTTCATCCAAATCTAGCTTTTTTCCCAACCACGTTCAATCAAACCTAGTTTGTCCCCACCTACATTTGCCCACCGAGTTACCAAACATACCCTTAATGTTGTTATTGTTTTTTTCCTTTTTTAGGACCATTTTTTCTGTATAAATTTAGGTCTCTCAAAGATACAATTGAATAAGAATTCATATTCTCTCATATCTCTCTCTATCTCTCTACTCTTTCTATTTGGTATTAGAGCAAGGCTCTTTGGTCCTTGCCTGTCAATGACAGACCACGGAGAGAATGAAAGGGAAGTCAAAACCTCTAATAACTGGACAGAGGACATGACTTTCAATGGAAATTTATCCTTTCAACTCACAATTGAGAAATTTGATGGAAAGAATTTCCGTCCATGGGCTAAGTCAGTAAAATTGCTTTTAGAAGGAAAAGGGAAAATGGGTTACCTTACGCACACAACAACACAGAAAACACTCAACACGGATCAATGCTAGACTTTCGAGAGGTCTAGCTCTCTCCCAAACCATTCCCATATATTTCCTCCCTTAATCCTCTCCACTGAAGACCCTTATAAAACCCTTGCCAACTCAGCCCTACCTTATGATATCATGCTCCATGTTTGTTACCCCCATACTACTTCTGCCATATCACTAGTACCCTTTTGTTCCCCACATTCATTTTTTGTTTTCCATCAATGCCCTTCCCCTTCCTAGCATACTGCTTTATATACAAATCAAAATCAAATAAGAATCAGATATCTACAAATAAGGAAAGATTCCAACAAAATCAATAAACGATGAAATCCCATAAATTAGGGCCATAAAAACGATTATGCCACATCCCTCAAACATCTCCAGAAACCAAGCCAAATACAGAAACATCTCCAAACATAAACACAACTTGCAGGTGAATGGAGCTTGCTGTTTATTTCCAGGTAATACATCTCAGACCAATATTACAACTAATGATGGTCTTAATATCACCTATGATTTAAGAAATGATGCAAGATCCTATTGTAGGCATCCAATCTGCAACTATGTTCTTTATGATTATTCATTATCAAAGTATTGGGCATTTGTTGTTAATCTGTGAAATGTATAAATTCCACACAGTATTCATGATACTCTAGCAAAATACGAATGGAGGACTACCATTCAAGAAGAGATAAACGCTCTAAAAGGAAATGGTACATGGGAACTCTCAAACATAATCCAAATGGGAGTATTAGTTGCTAAAAAGCAATGTTTGTTGCTAATAGATTTATTCAGACTCTGTATTGAATACCAACAAAACTTTGCATCTGTTACCAAGCTTAATATTGTTTAGGTTTTACTTACGTTATCAATGAATCTAGACTGGCATCTTAATTAATTAGATGAAAAGAATGTATTTCTCAATGCTGGCTTAGAAGAAATGCACATGGAAATTCTACCAAGAGTTGAGATAGGAAGCAATTTAAGCAAGGTTTGTATGCTCCAAAAGTCATTTTATGGTGTCAAGCAATCTCCTAAAGCATGGTTTGACAGGTTCAATAAAGCAATCAAGAAACATGGGTATTTTCAAGGTATAGCTGATCAAACCCTATACACAAAATTTTCTTCTAATAGGAAAACTGCAATTTTCATTGTTTATTGTTGTGACAGGGGATTATACTGAGGAAATGGGCTACTTAAAAGAAGTACTTGCTAAGGAATTTCAGACCAAGGACCTAGGATCACTGAAATACTTCATACATATGGGGATCACTGGTTCAAAGAATGGTATTGTGGTCTCACAATGCAAGTACATCTTAAATTGACTGAAAGAAACTGTTATATTAAAATGCAGGGCTGGAAAAACTCCTACAGAATTAAAGTAAAAAAATTGTTTTCAAAGAAAACAATCCTCTTATTGACTACTAGCCACTACATCTATGTATGGAGAAACTTGTAGCTTGGAATAGCAAAAAGTTGCCAATGATTGCCAAGAGCAATGCCAAGATAGTGTGTAGAGCTTTGGCTCAAAAGTATAGGTGATGAATTATGACCAAAAAGGTTACTTGAAGATTCAAGGATTTCAACAAAAAAGCCAATGGAAGTGTTTTGTGATAGCCAGCTGCAATAAGTATTGCTAAAAATCCGCATGATAAGACTAAGCATGCATAGCTAGATCATCACTTCATCAAAGAAAAGATTGAAGCAGGAGTACAGAACTTGATTTACACACCTACAACGTACAAGTGGCAGATGTTCTGATAAAAGCTCTTCCAAGAATAAAATTTGAGGAATTAAAGTCCAAGATAGGAATGATCAACATCTATTCTCCAACTTGAAGAGCAGTGTTGAATTAAGAAATTAATCCCTAAAGTTTAGCCCTAATTCTTTATTTTAAGTAATAACATCTAGATTTCCTTGTTTGTGTTAGTTTTCATTTTAAATTAAGAGGTTAGAAATTTTTTCCTTAAAATCTCTCTCGTTTAATTCTCCTTCTGTTGTCCCTTAATTTAAGGGAATTGTTTTTTGCTACTTGCTAGAATCAAGGAGATTCAGTAGCAGACTTTTGCCATGTTTCCCTTATATATTCAAGCATTATTTTGATTATGAATAGGAAGAAAATGTCAAGAGTTTTCCTTTCTGAAAATATTCACAATGAATTCCTGGTAGAGGATGCACCGCATGTTATAATAATCCACACATGTAAATTCAACAAAAAAACGAGCATTTTTTGCGATGCCTTGTCATAATCAGGGCATATACTCACACGTACTAAGTTGCATTACAAACTGTGGTGCTTGTTACTGTATTGGTTTACTATTGTATAATTTCTATATCTATTATTACCAAAAAAGAAAAAATTGGGTTACAACTTCTTTAACCTCCAAATCTGCAGACAAATATCCAAATCATTAAAGGTAGGAAAAACTGAAGCAAATAACAGGTCCATACCATATACAACAGGTTTGTCATCATCTGGGCCCCTGTCTGCCTCAAAAAATTCCTGAAGAGGGTTATATCCTCCCCTGGTGGCACTAGCAGCTCCAGCAGAAGCAGCAGCAGAACTTTCTGATCTAGCAGCAGCAAATAGTGTGCGTCCAAATGCTCTTGATAAAAACATGACTGCAATCAGTCAGATATCTGCATGGTAGTACATTTTCAATGTAAGAAAATAGAAAGGAAATGGCACTGAGTACATATACATCCAAACTGCTAAAGTTGTCAAAACTCAAAACCAATCTTAATATGTAACCAGTAAAGAGTCCATAAGTATCAAAGAATCAGGGAATGCAGGATCGGCTAAAGTTGTCAAAATCAATATATTATATGTAAAGAGTCCATAAATATCAAAGAATCGGGGAATGCATCAGGGCACAGATATGCTGCAAAATCAAATTGAACTGTATGCTAAAGAAACCTAATTAATATGAAAAGAATAAAACTAAAGATACTTACCGTATGGCTTATTATCACTCCAAAATTTGTAAGGTTTCTAAACAGTACTCACATTTGACCAATGACAATAAACAATAATATTACTGGTAAAGCTTCAAGAAAATGCAGCATTTCATATGTTGACACTTGCAAGTCACAATTATAGCACAATGTAAACAATTAGGCAACATCAGCCCGGCCCAGCCCCATGTCTTCACTAATCAATCAAACAGTCTTCGAGACAAACATTAAACATATCATAAATTCTAGGATAAAATCAGCAAAAACACAAAACAATACAAAGACACAAGATGAGAATAAGTCAGCAAGGAATCAGTAGGTGAGCAGCGGGTGGAAGAACAATGAGCCCATAACAATACAAAAACACAAATAACACAATCAAGATTAAACACCAGATAGAGAATTGAATATAGCAAAAGCGAATGGAGAGAAGAGAATAAAGTGGATAAGTAGCAAAGGATTTGAGTAGAGCTGTGAAAGTGAGCTACCCTATAGCAAGCCAGCGAACAGCTCACTTTTTAAACGAGCCTCTACGTTGCTAGCCTGGCTTGCCTACTGTCAATGTCTCCCACTTGCTCCACACAATTATTAAACATGATTTTTCTTGCTTCATAACCTCTCAAATATTTGATACTCTCCCTAATTCGGCCTAAAAACTTTCCCAACCAACTCTATACATGTAGAGGCTCCATTTTACATACAGCAAGAATTTTACTATTTAACTTCTAGTTTTCATCAACAAAATGAGTATCATATTTCACCATCATTACAATAACACTATGTTGATAGTCACTAGGAGATGTCATATTACTGCAAAGGTTCAGAGCAAAAATACACATTACCAACTTAACAAATTAACAACCTCTGAATGTGTTTCAAAATTTCAGAATTAAAACCCAACAATATGAGAATGGATATGTTTAAATATTTCAAATTCAAAACCCAACAAATGAAGTATACATTCACTCTAAAAAACTAGATTTTGGCCACTATCTATTTCCTGCAAATTCAGATATGATTTTTTTTTTTTAAAGAAAAGAGCCCAGACATACTTTCCAATCCAAACACCCTTTCCAATTCAGATATGATTTTTTTAAAAGAAAAGAGCCCAAATCAGAACAAAAAGCAGCATGTCTAAAAATTTACAGGGCACAACTAACACATCATGATCAGTGATCATAGGGCACAATTAAGTGATTAAGAGGGAACGTGCTCTAAAAATTCACATTTGTAGCATAATCCACCAATATTTAAAGCATCATAACAAGAAGTTACTCCAATTTTTCTGGTTTAAAACAATAATAATCACACCCTAAGTTCAGATTTGAACCCCATAGAAGAGGCATAAATAATCCCCAATTCCCAAAAGTCACAAACCTGAACTCAAACGCGAGATGGAAGACGGCGGAGAGAATGAGAACACAGAGACGAGATGCGAGCTGCACGGAGAACATAGTGACAGGACGATTGAGAGGCGACAGAGAACACAGTGACGATAGAGAACTCAGCCGTGAGACGCTAGCTTATGCAACGGAGAGAACTCAGAGACGAGACGATCGAGAGGCGACGAGTGCCGGAAATGCCTCTGCTTGCTGAAGTGCAGGTTGGAGGTGCCCTCCTCTAAACCGTTTCCAAAACGGGTCGTTTTGACTTTTCTTGTTAAATTATAGTTATTTAGATTTTTGACTAAATTACACCTAATGTATTTTTAAAAGAAAAGAATTAAAATTGACTCTTTTGACTCTTTTCTAACTTATAATGCTTAACTAATTTTGTGAAGTGAGTCCGCTCCGTAACAGAGCTCTGTTCCTGTGGTGGTTTTTCTCATCCACAAAGTTATCGTGGCTGAAGTGCAGTAGCATCTGGGTGCCCGTTGCTCTAGCCTGGGTGCTAGGGGTGGCTTTCTTTTTCTTAGTCTGATCCTCGTGATCGGGAATGCTTTCGGGGCTCAAGTCAGAGATAGAGTTCGGTTTTGTTGCTCTGTTTTCCTTATGGTTCCGTTGATTCAGCGCTGGTAAGGTATGGAAAAGGGAAAGAGAGTGTCGTATCTAGGGGACGATCTGAATGTTGTTTAAGTGGCAGAAGAGCTGGACTGTGAAGAAACTAGGAGATTTAATCTATGTCTGTTTGGTAGGCTATGGACGGAATCGACTTTTAATGTAGGGGCACTGCAAGCAACAACAACAACAACAACAACATCATAGCCTTATCCCACTAAGTGGGGTCGGCTACATGGATCGCACGACGCCATTGAGCTCTATCAATGACCAACTCTTTAGTCCTAGCATTAGCAAAATATTGTCGTTGATCCATGTTCATGAGAGATTCGACACAGTTTTACGTTGGCTGTCGAAGGCCTAACACAACCCTCCTCCTTTCTCCGGGCTTGGGACCGGCTATAAAGCATAGGCGGAGTTAGGGGCACTGCAAGCAACAATCAAACAAATATGGAGACTTAAACATGGTGTTGATATAAGGAGTATTGGAGATAACTTGTTTTCCTTCCAATTCTTCAACTGGAGGGATAAAGATAGAGTTTTATGGGGATAGCCATGGTAGTTTGATAAAAAGATTTTGGTTCTTTGTGAAATTAAAGGAAAAGAACAACCTTCTTTCCCTTGGGCCACATAACACACTTTTTTGGGCCAGAGTGTATGATGTCCCTTTTAATATAAGGTCTGAAGTTATGGTTAAACAGATTGGGGGTATGATTGGTGACTTTATGGAATGGGAAAAGAGGGGCGAAGATAAGTGGGGGTGCTTCTTGAGGTTAAGAGTCCTAATTAATTTAGAAAGACCTTTAAAAAGAGGCACTATCTTGAAAATTAAAGAAGGGACAGAATTCAAAATCTTTTTCGTATTTGAAAAACTCCTGGACTTTTGCTAATGTGATAATCAAGGCATTATTCCGATGTTCTACAGAATGAACCAATTGTTAGCAATAGGATAATGGATATGGATATGAGCATGGAGTTACTGGATGGGAAACATTGTTATGCAAAAGACACATAACAAAAAAGATCAGAGAGCACGGTTTCAAAGGGACAATAATTAAATAAACAGAATATATTCCAAATGACCACCAAAGTTATTATTTCAAAGGGACAATAATTAAATAAACAGAATATATTCCAAATGACCACCAAAGTTATTATCAGTTGTAAGCCACATCAAGATAGCTGATCAGGAATAAACTGAAGTGAATTATTGACCTCAATAACCACAACTCCATCTTAGGGGGAAAAAAAGGACTTCAGAGTGCTGGTTGCTGATCCTGCGGGTGTTTGATGTATGCACAAACTTTTAGGCATATCACTCATTCAGTAAATTTAACAAACAGCTTAATTACGAGTACAAACAATATGCACACTACAAATTTAAAACTTTAAAACATTCCAAGAACTTCAAGAATAATATATAACTCCAATATATATATATCACTGACAATCAGTACATATTTGGCCTAGTTTTCGTTGGCTTATTATTAACACAAATATAGTTAGTTATTAATACAAATAGAAGTTAATCTTACAGTAAATTAAGTGACACAATCATTTTCAAATATATTTACTTACTGAAAGGAAGTGAATTGCAATAAAAGAATAGGAAATTCAATCTAAAGAAACATAAAAAAATCAGTGCCACAATGCCTGGAAGGTAATACATGATAAATAAAAATTATCCTCACCATAACACAGTAGGATAATTTTTATAGTTGGAAAATATCTGGTGATACAAAAACAGAAAAAGGCTACCTATATAATGAGAACAGCCAGAAAGGAGAGATTCCAGAAAACTAAAGATAGAGGGAGTAAAAGAAATCAAAGTCTAAGAGCTTCCACATGAACCTTGTTGTCTGTAAGGTGTCAAAGTAGCACTAATGTGTTACAATCCTCTTAATACTTTTCATTCTTCTTATAAGAAGTTTTTGCCTAATGACCTTATAATCAAATTGTAAGACAAGAACAGGAGTATTAGATTAAAATAATATTTCTATAATAAAGAGAGAGAGAGAGAGAGAGAGAACCCTTCTGTTACAGTGATAGCAAACAGCAGAAAGAATAATAGATACTGAAAAATATGCTCTGAATATATATTAAAAAAAGACCACTACCAGTGGGGTAGAAGCCCTTTACACTCACAGATGAAATAACAACACACTAAACACTCAACATTGATTCACACTCCTAAAACAGCAGCCAAGACAATTCAAATGCAGAAACATAACATAGTTGCTAGTATTCGAGAGGCTAATACTCTGCCAGTAATTTCCCAAGTTGTTCCCTGCCTCTCTCTCTCCGAAAGGCCCTTATAAACCCCCTTGCCAACTCAGCTGACCTGATGATAGGTTAGTTATCCTGCCCCCGCATTTGTTCCACCACCCCTACCTTCTGCCACATCAGTACCTTCAACCTTATGTCCATCCTCCTTCATTTTTTGTTTTCCCCCAATGCCCCTCCTTTTCCTAGTGTATTGCTTCAAGGGCCCAACATTACCTCCCTCCACAAGTTTCACCTCGTTCTCAAGGTAAAATTCAGGAAATTGTTGATTTATGACAGCATAATCTTCCCAGGTATTGTCACATTCAGCGATTCCCTTCCACTCCACTAAAATCTCTGTGCTGCCATCAGTTAATTTCCTCACTTGCTTGACCGCCTCGGGGGTAGTTATTAGCTCCATGTGTTCTGTCAGTTCTAAGGGAAGTTGATGCACTTGCTGTGTTGGGTTTACAGCTCTTTTAAACTGTGAAATATGGAATACCGAGTGTACCCTAGCAGTAGGAGGAAGTTCAAGGCAATAAGCAACCTGCCCAATCTTTTCTGTCACTTTAAAAGGCCCAAAATATCGAGAACTCAATTTCTCATTGATCTTTCGAGCTAAAGATGTAAGATGTTAAGGTTTGAGCTTTAAATATACCATTTCCCCCACATTAAAGTTGATATCCCTTCTGGACTTGTCTACACGCTGCTTCATAACAGTTTGTGCCTTCTCTAAATGACCCTTAAGCTCTTCGATTATGGCATTCCTTTCTTTAATCCTCCAGTTCACCTCCTCTACTGGTGAAGACACATCTTCAAGCTTGGAGAGTGTGGGTGGTACTCTACCGTATAAAACCTTAAAAGGAGACATCCCGATGGATTGGTTACAAGGAGAGTTGAACCAAAATTCTGCACAAGGGAGCCAATCCGACCATTTCTTTGGTTTGTCATCAGTGAAACACCTCAAATAGGTCTCCAAACTATGGTTCACTACCTCAGTTTGGCCGTCAGTTTCTGTGTGATAAGAAGAGCTATACCTGAGTAAGGTACCTGAGAGTTTGAACAACTCTTGCCAAAACAAATTCATGAAGATCTTATCCCAGTCAGACACAATTGACTTAGGCAAACCATGTAATTTGACTACCTCCCTCACAAAAACAGCAGCTATATCCTTGGCAGAAAAAGAATTAGTTAAAGGGATGAAGTGGGCGTACTTAGTCAAACGATCCACTACTACAAGGATGGTGTCACACCAATGAGACTTTGGTAATTCGAATATAAAATCCATACTAATGTCCTCCCAAACTTGTTAGGGAATAGGAAGTGGTTGTAGTAGTCTCGTAGGACTCATGGCTTCGTATTTGTTCTTTTGGCAAGTATCACATCCTGCCACATACTCTTGAACATCGCTTTTCATTCCCTCCCAATAAATGAAGGAAGAGAGTCTCTTGTAGGTGCGTAGGTATCTCAAATGTCCCCCAATCGGAGTTACATGAAATTCAGCCAAGAATAATGGTATACGAGTGGAGTTCTTGCGGAGAACCAACCTACCACAGTACAACAAGCACCCTCTTCTCAAGGTGTATCCCTTGGGTAGGTTTTGGTTGGTCACAAGTTGCTGTTTGATGGCAGCAAGCTTGCTGTCCTTGTCTACCTCTTCCTCCCATTTATTCAAGTCTTCATATTGCCACACGCTGATTGCCTATAGCTCCATACTCATTTCTCTCCTTGATAGCGTATCTGCCACCCTATTATCCTTCCCGGGCTTTTATTGTATTTCGAAATTATACTCCATCAGTTTAGTAACCCATTTCTGGTAATCAGCCGCTATTTGCCTCTGCTCCCACAGAAATTTCAAGGCCTTTTGATCAGTCTTAATGACAAAGTGCTCGCCAAGCAAGTAGTGATGCCACTTCTTGACAGCAAGCACTATAGCCATCAATTCTTTTTCGTATACAGATCCCAATCTAGCCTTTTGTGACAAGGCTTGGCTAAAGAATGCAATAGGTCTTCCATTTTGCATCAACACAGCCCCAACACCTACTAGCGAAGCGTCTGTCTCCAATTCTTGGAGAAATCCAGCATTGCAAGAACTAGTACCGTTGTCATTGCCATTTTTAAAGCTTCAAATGCTTCTTGGGCCCTCGTTCCCCACTTGAAACTGCCCTTCCTTAATAACTCCGTGAGGGAAGCAGCTATCTTGCCATAATTCTTGACAAATCTTCGATAATATCCAATGAGCCCCAAAAATCCCTTTAGGGCCTTCAAATCTTTGGGTTCAGGCGATTCCACCATGGCTGAAATTTTTGTTGGGTTTGCCTCAACTCCCTTTTGTGAGATAATATGCCCCAAGTACCCTAGTTTATCCCAAGCAATAATACATTTCTTCTTATTAATCACCAACTTATTTGCTTCCAAAATTTTGAACACTTCCCTCAAATGTAACGTGTCTCTCAATCTGAGCTATAAATTAGTATGTCGTCCAAAAACACCAGCACAAACTTCCGAAAATGAGGCTGAAATATGTCATTCATGAGAAATTGGAACGACGCCGAGGCGTTGGTGAGACCGAATGGCATCACCATAAACTTATAATGCCCCTAGTGAGTTCTTAACGCTGTTTTCTCCTCATCTCGATCCTTCATTTAATCTAATGGTAACCAGACTTAAGATCCAACTTAGAGAACACCTAGCACCTCCCAATTCATCCAAGGGTTCATCTATGGCAGGTATAAGAGATTTATCCGGTACAGCAATTTTGTTAAGAGCCCGGTAGTCAACACAAAATTGCCAACTCCCATCTTTTTTTTTTTTTACTAACAAGACCAGGATGGAATAGGGGCCGTAGCTAGGCCTTATAATTCCAACAGTGATCATCTCACTGACTAACTTCTCTATTTCTTCTTTCTATGAGTGGGGGTATCTATATGGCCTTACATTCGAAGGTTGAGCGCTTGGTATGATAACAATAGCATGATCCCTGTTCCGTCGTGGGGGACTAGGGGTAATCTAGTAGCTTCCTCATAGATCATGGAAAAATCTTTAAGGACCTACTGAATATCCTCCGCCAGTTCTTTTGCACTACCTTTATTCACTGAACGTTCCCCAAACTCCAATAAGAACCTCTGCCCCCTTTTATGACAATGTCGGATCACCCTTAAGACACCATTCCTTAGTTCCTATCTTAATCTTCATGGTCAACTCTCCCCAATTCATTTTTAACTGCCCCAACTCTTTCAACCATTCAATTCCCAACACCAAATCTGCCCCACCAAGCTCAATCATATAAAATGGTTGCCAAACCCATAGGTCTTGTATTTCTATTTCAACCCCGTTGCACACTTTGTCCCCTTTTAATGGATACCTATCACCCAGTGACACCTCATAAGCTGGTGTTTTCTCAGTGGATAACTTCATTTTCCTCACAATTTCACAGGATATAAAATTATGTGAAGCCCTGCTATCAATTAAAATTACCACTTCCTCTCCTTTAATCTTACCCGTCACCTACATTGTGTCATTTCTCAGTAGATCCACCACCGAACACATCAACAATTCCATCTGAACCTTGGTTTCGGGTGGCTTGACTTCTTCAACGTCATCTTTGTTCTCCTCGGCCCCTTCTTCCTTGGCAGGTTGTAGAATCATGAGCTGCAATTGTTTGTTTTTACATTGATGCGTGGGGCTGTACTTCTCATTGCATCTGAAACAAAGCCCCAATTCCTACTTCTTGGCTAGCTCGGCATCCGTCAATCTTTTGAAGGTGACACTGCCCTTGTTTGACGAAGCTGATGAAGTGTTGCTCATTGTCTTATTTTGTGTGGCACTCCTCGATTCGAGTTGCTTAATGGAACTCGAGTGGCTGGGCTTGGGTTGCTCCTTCTCACCCACAACCCTTATCCATGGAGTTTTGACTCCATTCCATTTGGTCTGTATGGCAGTCTTATGGTGTCGGGCCAAAACGTCTTCCCTACTCTGTTCAAGCAACTAGTTCCTTTCTTCCACTCCTTGGGCTAGGCCTGGGCTAGGCCCATTAAATCTTCTAATGACCTAGTGGGTAAAAGCCTCAATTCGGCTCTGACTTCAGGTTTCAACCTAGTTCGAAATGCTCCAATCAACATATCTTCAGGAGCGTTGTGCGGTGGAGCTGAGAGCTTCAAACTGCTCTATGTACTCTACCAACGTCCCATCTTGCCGGAGACTCATCACCATCTCGTACGAGTCGCCCCATTTGTGATTTGTGAACCAGTTCAATAGAGCTTGCTTGAACTCCTTCCAAGACCCAACTGGATTCCTCGCGTCAAGCCATTGAAACCAATTAATGGCCTTTCCTTCCAAGCAGACAACAACTTCATTCTCTTCCTCTGGTGTGCGATTGGTGGTGAAATAATATTCAACTCAAAAAAGCCAGCCAATGACATCCTTTCCGGAAAAAACATGCAAATCTATTTTTCGTTGGTTGTTAGGTTCCCGCTCCTTCTCCCTCTTGTTAACTTCGTTTCCATTACCTCCATCTTGAGACACTTCTTGCTCTCCTTCAACATCTTTCCTGCGCCATTCATTGCGAGTCACGGCTTCCCTAATCTCCTGTACCCAATCCTTTATAGTTCCTACTTCACCCTTCAAGTTTTCCAAATCCCTCTCTATTGATTCCCACTCGTCCTTCCATTCTGGCATTGACCATGCCCAAGCTCAAACTGCTTTGATACCAAAATGATAGAACCCTTCCCTTACAATGATAGCAAACAGTAAAAAGAATAATAGATACTGAAAAATATGCTCTGAATATATATTAAAAAAAAACCACTACTAGTTGCCTAGAAGCCCTTTACAATCACAGATGAAATAACAACACACTAAACACTCAACAATGATTCACACTCCTAAAACAACAGCCAAGACAATTCAAATGCAGCAACATAACATAGTTGCTAGTAGTCGAGAGACTAGTACTCTCCCAGTAATTTCCCAAGTTGTTCCCTACCTTTCTCTCTCTCTGAAAGACCCTTATAAACCCCATTGCCAACTCAGCCTACCCGATGATAGGTTAGTTATCCTGCCCCACTACCTTCTGCCACATCAGTATCTTCAACCTTATGTCTGTCCTCCTTCATTTTCTGTTTTCCCCCAGTGACCCTCCTTTTCCTAGTGTATTGCTTCAAGGGCCCAACAAAAAGGTTGAAGATTCAAGTGCATACGTGTGTTGCAAATACAATAGATGTATGAGTGCATGTCTAAGGATTGAGTTTAAGTATTGTAGTAATATTAGATTGAAGAAAAAAAAGGCTCAAATCTGAATTGATTGTACATACATATAGATATTTCTCATAAGTCCACTAGTAGTCATGTGAAGGACAAACTCTTATAACTACCTTTCAAATTAAATCTAAAGATGGAAGTATTTTAAATTTTGCTTATACATAATTTTAACTGAAAATGAAGTTCTCATAATTTAAAATTAACTTTCTTATTTACATACCCACTAAACTTTGTGATCTCTTATAACTTGCTTAATTAACTTGGACAGAACTTTAAAACCACGATTCTGCAACCATCTCTCATATAATATCCAAGAATATGCTCTTTACAACAAGTTTTCTATCATAGCTCTATATATAACACTTTATAAACACAAGTTATGATTTTTAAAATTAAATGAGCATTTCATATCTAATTAAATTACTAGATCAATTTGAAAGTGTAAAACAGTTCAGAGATACTCAGTGTAAGATCTTATATCATAAATAATAAGTGTGGTTGGAGGTATTCCTTTTGTTATGCTTCATTGCATTATATTGACATTGAAATGAAAGACATTATTACCTTTCAAACTATTAGCAATTCAAAAATTAAAATTAACAATATTTTATTGCTAACAATTAAAATTCAGCGAGTAAATTGCACAATCCTTAAAGCATCTCCAATGGTGCAACTCTAATGAGTTGCTTATTGTAAGTCTCATTATGCCACATCACCACTTTTGGCTTTAAACACTCTACTACTTTAAACAACTCTTTACTCCAATAGTGCGTGCAACTCTTAAGAACTTACAAATGGATCCCACAAGAAGCTCTCCACTACTTTGATTTGATTAATGCAGGATAATTAATATAGATGTATTTAATGTCTACTTTTTGTTTTTTTTTTATTTTTTTGTTAAGAACCAGTTCTTATATAAAAATAATTCTTACGTGTGTGGCAGTCACACTGGCGAGCTCCAATGGTGAAACTCAATAAGAATCGATTCTTATTTTTAACAACTCTTTAAGAACAACCATTGGAGATGCCCTGAAGGGAAGGGAAATTATTTGCATTTTGTCATTAAAGAAATAAACAAATCCTTATATGTCCTATAATGGGTAAGAATCTATACTTCAGCACATTTAAGCTTTGAAACACTCATCTAAGAGGATAAGATGGATTCTTTCTCATGTCTCAAGACTCAAGAGCCATCAGTATGTATCGCATCCTTAATTATCCCAATTGTAATTGTGCAACTGTGTAAGTTTAGTTAATAAGTAGGCGCAACATTGAAATTACATAATGTGGTAAAATTTTGAGACCAAGGCCTAATTTGATGCATCCTTCGATGCCTTTCTAGTTCATCTAAAATTCAATCAAAAGGATTACAAGACTACAGACAGAAAGTCAGATTATACAGAAGATGAAGGGCAAAGAAAGCTGTAATCTTTACGCCCGTTTCATTTACATCATTCTCAGAAAACCCACTCTCCAAGCTCAAAACCCAAGTTCAACAAACAGGACAAATGGGTGTGTTTGAAAACTATATATGCATTTAGGTAACAACCAGGGATTGAAGTGATAAGTCACAGCAAACTAATTATGAAACAACGAAGAAGGAAGCAGTGAAATTTTCCAGGAAGTGACAAGTCACAGCGAACTAACATAAAACTAACAGATTTGAAATTTACAAGATAAAAAGAGAAAAGGAGCCCACTTGCTGCAAAAATCGACGGAGATGGCAACGGAGGTCGGAGAGAGCAGATGGCGACGGCGGTCGGCGAGAGCGGAGGCAGCAGTGGTCGGCGGGCAACGGGCTTGCGAGAGCGGACAGTAAGAGGAAGCTGAATTGAGAGAGGTGAGTAAGGTGAGAGCACGATGTAGAGTTACGGAGCAATTGCTTGGTGTTGTTTGGATTCGACGTGCCTGCTCTTCGGAGTCGGATCAGCTTAGGGACGGGGACGGCCCAGGTTGAGTTCTGGTGGGAGAAGCTGTTAGTCGGATCAACGCGATTCCACAGTTCAGATTGCGCCTTGGCTGCGAAAGGGCATCCAATAAAATGCACCGTCTTGCGCTTCTTTTTTTTTTTTTTAAACAATCAATGCTGACACGTGTCCAGCTCTTGGCCCGCCCGCCCATATTCTGATCCAGTTTACGCATACCCGACCTGATTATTCATGTTTGACTTCCTTTAAAATAAAACCCCCAATCAGTGCTTGTCACGTGACTCACATTAATACCAATACCCATTCTCGCTCTTTTCTTCATCTCCAAGCACCAGTGGCCACAGTTTCCAACCATCTTCTTCAGCCAGCACCAGAGCATCCTCTCATTGCGTTCTCTGTGTTAGTTTTGTTGTACTCTGATTTCTGGGTTTCTAGGTATACTCCCAATATTGAACCAACTATTTTTGAACTATATTTAAGATATATGTATTCTATTGTTAGTGTAGTAATGAACGGGATGAATTGAGTTTATAAAATCTGTTCGAAAATAATTTCTCTTCTTTTAAATGATTCAAGTACTTGAAATGGGTTTTAGAGTCCTGTAAAAACTTTTGTGTTTAAAGACAAATTTTGTACAAAATAATATAATGCAGTAAATCAAACATACCAGAAAGTATAGTGGTTTGGACGTATCAATAAGATACTTCTACATCCATTCCTCAAAACATGCAGTATTGAGAGTTTTATTAGGATAACGAATAACAAGTACAGAACCAACCAACTTGAGAATCAACATAGCATTTCTATGCTAGATAACTTAGCAACATTCACGATTGGATCAGCAGACACCTGCTTTTACGATACTTAAAACTAATACTTCCTAGGTCCCTAGCAAACCTTTAAACCAACAACCTTTCTTCTAGAAAAAGTTAGCCCTTGACTTTTACACTTACCAACAGGGATCCAAGCACTAGGATCTTTCAAACCGACAGTCCATTATCAGGACAAGTTATAATAGACAAAGAGAGATGTTTTCACGAAAACTAAATATATTAGAGCTTCCTCACACAGGATATATGAGTATTATTACAAGCTGTCACAGAAACACAATGAATAGAAAGTGCAGCAGCACAAGCACAGACAATATAGGATATAAGCTCTTTTCTTTTCTCTTGGAATCTTCAAAAAATTGCTTCAGTACTCTCTTATAGTCTCTCTTATAGTCACATATCAGTAGCTGTTGTAAATCTTCTAATTTAAATAGCTCATGTAATTATGGTATCGATTAGGGTCCTTGATTGACCTATAAAAGGAATTATTTTGCTTCGAATATATCTTCTTTTAATCTATAATTATATAGACGAGATCTTCCTTATTTTCTATCCAGAAGGAATGTGTGATTGTTGCAGTATGCACCTGACTTCAAATCAGCATGCTCGCAATTAATGCAGAATCAAGGAGAGTAATTTGCATTGAGTAGGATCCTGAATCTTTCCATAAATAGCGTTATATCTTTAAGCTTCTTAATCTGATCTTCTATCATGATTCTGATTGCATAAAATTGATTTTCTTTTCAAAACAAACTATGATTGACTTCAGTTTGACCGCATTTAATGCTTCAAGTTTCAAGGGTCCTAGAAGTCAGGTTCCTCAAAAACATAAATAAAAAATATTCTCTTTGAGAAGTTGTATCAACATCTCGTTTCTGGGTCTCTTTCTTCAGAGACCACCTCGTAAAATGGAGGGTATGACTTAAAATACAGAATTGTCATAGTTGTATTATTTATGCTCTATGTATGAACGGATATTAGTTTTGTTGGATGCATGCAATTATTGACTACTTTTCTTCATTATTATCATTGATGGATACTATATAAGCTTGGCCAATTTGTACAGTTGCCTCTCAAAAATTCATTATAACTATTTTCTTATTATTTACTTATTGATTTATTTATTTAGCCTTATTTTCTGAGGTAATTAAATTTGGGATATTACAATTCCTGTTCCAATGTCATGCTCCCTCAAGTACTTTATATACTAATGCTTGGCACATGGAATTTGCGTAGGATAGACTCATAACTGTGACTAAATGAGGATAAATGAATAAAGAAAACAAGTATTAATTAGCAATAATCATATTGTTATTGCGTTTGGAAGTTGGAACAGATACTTGTCATGACATTTGATGCATTTCATCTGAATTAAAGTTATGTACGATTTAATAAATCAATCTAGTGCCACTTCTTTTCCAAGCAACCATATGAATGATTAAACTGGCTTATTTTATCTCTGCTACTGTTTTCATGCATGGATTACAGCTCTACTACTACCAAATGCATTGCTTCATTGGTCACACCATATGGATTTGGTTTAAATAGCAGCTGATTATACACGTGCAACACCCAGATAGCCCTTTTGGTGATTTGTATGAGGCCACTGAAAATATTCAAGTCACCTCTTGAATATAAGAATAATATTTTTATATGTGTAATCAAGAGTTATGCCTTTGCACGCATGTCACTTATTCATTTTGTAACAATAGAGTTGATTTTGTTTCTTTTTTACATAACATGGAGAAATATCAGTGGGTCACTGAGTACATCATAAATGGGGTTTGTCTCTTGTATAATGTTGCTAAGTCTGAAGCAAACTGTATCATACTCTGAAGTTGTTCGGAGTCAGATTTGTATGAATAGGCAACATTTGTTGGTTGTTTTTACCATTTACTTTATGGTTGAGTGAATTAATTGGCTCTATGCCTAGTAATTATTGGAATAAGCCTTTAAGCATTAGAAATCTTTTATGTATGCTTGGTGAGACTAATCAGTAATGGTCATGGTTCAGAGGGGCCTCACCTGTATTCTGCATATTTGTGGTATTCAATATATGATTACTCTTTTTCTTTAGGAAGACTGGGAATGTCTTGATAAATAAGCTTCTACAATACATTCACCAAATTTTTCTCCAGATTGCTAATTACCAAGTTTGTTGTGCATTCATGCCTTTCTAGGTGCAATCAAGATTATAATAAGAAACGAAAGATAAATCCAAGCCTTGTTGACGAGAGGTCTTTATTCTTTGTGATTAGTTTGGAGACATTCTAGCAAAAGGAGCAATGAAAAGAGTGTATAGAGCTATTGATGAGGTCCTTGGAATAGAGCTAGCTTGGAACTAGGTCAGACTCAAATGAGGCACTTCACAGAAAGAGAAAAATTTTATAGATGTGTTGTATTTGCGTACTTTTTGTTTACCAGAAAGGGAAAAAATTGAAAGAATAATTATGGAATCCTAGTAGTGTTAATTCTGGTAGTGTTAATTAGTTTTTGTTTACCAAAAAGGGAAAAAAACTCAAAACTTTTTGCTTAATTCTAGTAGTTACTACACTAAATGGGCTATGGGAAATAGAGATGAATATTGAACTGAAGAGAAATGGGGAGAGAAAGAGAGAGAGAGAGAGAGAGAGGAGGAAGACAAACAAAGATGGAAAAGGAGAGAGAGAAAGAGAGGAAGAGGACGAGGGGAAGAACTCCTCTAGCGTATGAACCAACAGTGGACGACAGACGGAGGAGCAATGCCGGACGGTATGGAGGAAAGGATATGGCACGCACGAAATAGGGCTGGAGCTTGAGGAAGAAGAGAAGGACGTGGGCCCAATGTCAGACACGTGGAAAGCCCTGATTGGGGAGAGTTTTATTTTTAAAATAAGTCAAACAGGAGCCATCGAGAATGAGTAAATCAGATCAGGATATGGGGTGCTAGGCCAAAAGCTGGACATGTGTTGATCATTGTGTTCAAAAAAGAGAACGTAAAACGGTGCATTTCATTAAACATTTCTGAGCGATTTGTCCAGTTTCTCCCACCAGAACTCAATCTAGGTCGTTCCCTAAGTTGATTTGACGATCGTAAATCCGAAGAGCAGGCACGCAGAATCCGTGTTGTCTCTTCATTTTGAAAATAAAAATGTTTAAATAATTTATTTTGAAAATAATCTTTAAATTTTATAAAACTAAATTTTTTTTGAAAGAGTAGGTTTTGAAAATAAGATTTAAGTATTCTTTGAAATAAAAGTTTTTAAGATAATTATAATTTTAATAAGATAAAATGAATTAGTACAAATCAGTTAATAATATTTATAAAAATGAAAAAGAAAAGATATCAAAAGTTATAATTTCACAAAAAATTAAATAGAAAACAAGTCTTTTATTAAAAAAGGAAGGTAAAAAGAATGTTACAATTAGTGTTTGTCATATTTACTTTAATATGTGTATAAATATTTTTTAAAATTATTGGTATTTAGGACTGCCATTAAAAGTATATTTTATTTCTGCAGTGAATTGCTTTTACATAAACTCCATTAATGAACTTACATATTTATGATTTTCCCATCACAGTATTTGCCTTTTTTTTTAACACAAATTAATTTTCTTTTAACTTTCACCTATGTTTCAACTATAGTCCATGTAACCCTCATAAATGTGAACTAAAACGTATCTAGATCTAACTTCTTAAAAGAAAGCTAAACTTAATAGAATTGCTACTTATTTTTATATCTAATGGAAAAATTAGGAGAAACCCTAAAATCGAATAAGGCTTTACAGATCTTGAGATTCAGAGTCTATTTAGGCTTTAGAGAAAGTTTTAGACACCCTAGTTTCTTCGCTTATATGAGTATCCTATATGATTTAATTATTTTATGTGGCTTTTAATGGTTTAAGAAAATAAAATAAAGCAAATTTTTAAACCAAGGAGAAATGACCTCAGATGATAATTTAAGCGTCCTGTATACTTCGCCAGCAGGGATCAGAGTCAAAGTAGTTCAATTTTGTAAAAGTGGTCGAGTTAATGATATGATTTTGCTTTTTGAGAAGATATTTTGAGATTCAAAAAAGATAAGTTGCAACAATTTAGCAAAAGTGAAAAGATGTATTTCATTGATTTTTAAAAATGATTTTTGTTTTTGAAAAGATATTTTGAGAAATATTTTTTGGATTTTCTCTACTTTCCTTGAAAGGATTTGGCAAAATTTTGCAAAGGGAATTATGGAAAAGGCCCTCCTATTTATTTATTTTACTCATCTCTTTTCCTTATTATTATTATTATTTTTAATTAGGATTTATGGTTTAAAGTTGATACCAACTTTATTACGACTCGTTACCTGGACCATGATCGGTATAGTAACTACTCATTACCTAGTTTCCATGCCATTTATATAACATAAATGTCATACTTAATTAAGCATACATTATACAATTATAGTAGGTCAATCATATCATACTACAATTCTAAGAACACTTTTTTTTTTCCAAATTTTAGACGTGCCTAACGAAATTTGATAGATTTAACGATCTTATAAACATACCACCTAAGCTTACGCCATTCACACACTCGAAATCTTCCCCCTTTTCGAATTCATGTTAAGTGTATTACAAAGCTTTTTCCTTTTTAAACAAAATAATTTCAAAACAAATTTCCTTGAAAATGTATGATATAAAACCCTTCCCTTTAACTTTGTAATTTCATATGCAATTTCTTAAATAAGAATTTCCCTTCTAAAACAATTGAAATATTTATAGAGTTTATCGTATTCCATGACATATAATTCAGATATTCCTAATCTTCTTATGTCTAATTTAAACCATGAGCATCACACATAATTCACCACAACACTATAATCTCAAATCCGGATCATCACATCACAAAGACCTTCCACAAAGTCCAAAAATATTCGGAATATTCAATCTCAAAGAATAGTTACAATAATATCCAATCTAAAAATAAAACAACATTAACATTCAATCTCAAATTGACCTTAATGCAATGACCCATAAAAAATGTCATAAATCCGAAATAAATGAGTGAAAGCGGAAATAACAAAAACAAGTGTCCCAATATCCCTTCTAAGTGTCCTATAAAAGTTGCGTCTTGTTAGGTTGAATGTAAATCCTATTTCTGAAATTTTTTTAATGGGTAGATGGATCATTCATCAAAATGTGGATTTATTAAATGATTTAGAATTGTCAGTTTCAGTAAGGTAAAAAATAACTTAAGGTAATCTTTCAGATAAAAATAGGATTGTTGATCATTAATCCCAAAGTCATATTCTTGTGCTTAACTAAATTAAAATTTTAATATAATAAGTTAAATTTCCTCTAAATAATATATGAAGTTAAATCATCTTTCACTATTTTCATTATTTTTAAAGTATAAAATTACTATAATATAATTTTGTATTAAAAATTTATTTAAAATAAATTAAAGAGAGATAGCATACCAATAATATGTAAATATATTTTATATCTTAACATTGCATAATTCAAACTTCTAATAAAAAAGTCTACCCACATATATAATGCTCTTAGTCCAATATCTCATAGTTATTGTATCATAAACATAACACGTCTAAGTGTCCTTATACCGAGTGATATAACTAAATCAACCTGTAAAAGACGTGAAATTATTTTAAAGAAAATCGAGATACTCGAACCTCAATCCAATACTATGCAATTTATATTTTTTAACACTAACCTTCAATTCTTCTATTTTGTGTTTATTCTTATTTTTTAAGTTTATGCTCTAACATATCTATATTTTCCATCTTTCAGTTGGTAAAAAAACTAGGAAAAATAAGCGGTTAAAAATTGTGCTTTTCTCTTAAGATAGCAAGAAACTTGTTTGGATCTCCCTTTGGATGGGGCAAGTTATAAGTCATTATCTGCCTAATAAACAATAACCCCCTATCTTGGGACAAAGAAAACAAAAAATGAATCCTTAAGCAAACATACATAAGTCATCTAGACAAATAAACTAACTTGCATAGGCAATCTTACAACCATTAAAGCAGACATAATATTGGAGTGACAATGCCTATAATTCCTTCAGGTGCAGACACATTGTAAGTCATCAAAGAGCATTTATCATCCTCTTCATCTCAGTAGACCTCCTGGGGTCTGGTTCATCAATTGCTCTCTCAGTAAGTACTTGCTTGATGCGGCACATTGACTTTCTCACCTGATTTCACATAACATAAATCAACAAGAATGAATGATAACCAAGCAACAGTGAGTTTTTAGTAATTGGTGAATCAAGGGAAACCTACATACTACGTAGTATTCAATATTGCAATTTCCCTCTAATTCTCTCTTC
>CM073500.1:997500-1165000 GCA_037074585.1 Biancaea sappan | reverse complement strand
CCGTGGCCCCGCCGCATCCACCCTTATCACTCCATTTATATTCTCCACCCTTATAGCTTTACATAGATTTCTCCATGGGGTGCACCACCATGCTTTTCCTTTCTAGTCAAACACAATCACAATCACATCTAAGAGCATCCTCAATCATAATCATGAGCCACATACATAACTCAGTCATTTACAATTCAAGTCACAACATAATCAATATTGTTCCAACAACATAGCATGTATACAACATAACCCATAATATAGATCAATTATTCAACAATAACATACTTCAACTATCCGCATATGTATGAACTCAATAATCAGAGTATGACACATTTCAACTCAGTTCACATGCCATTCACAATCCATCATATAACCTCCATTCATGAGAAAATAAGAATCACCAGGCAAGTTCCACAATTGTTTATGTCTCATCATCCCATTCAAGCACAATATAATTTAAACATATAAATATATATATTTGAGTCATCATCCTCTTCAAACTTAGATATACAACATATTTTCACTATGATGCATAACAAAGATATTTAATCATAGCAAGTATTAACCCACTCACCTCAGATCTGAGTAATGTTCCCACACTCCAAACTAAAGGAACATACCAAAGATCTCATAGGAGGCCTAGAAAATAAGCCAAGAAGGAAATAACAGTAATTTAGAACTTAGGTTACCAGGCATCTAACATTGTTCCATTTTTTTTTCTGCTAGTTTCGAAGCCAAACTTTACAAAATTTCTGGTATTAATCCATAGCTCCAAAAATCATAAAATTTAGTACATAGCCTTATTAGTATGTTGACATTCAAGAATAAAAATTTCAAAATTTAATTCCACCGTTAGACCCCAAAAAGATCTTATTAGTGATTATAGGTCAGAGTTATCTGAATTCTGAATAGGTACAGTGTTATGTGTTTTAGACATAGTTAATCATGTCCAAACATGGTGAAATTTTGTAGATCTTTAGATATATATCTTATCTATGGGCCATAAAAAGTTTAGATCAAAAAGAGGTCTTTAGCTATTAAAACCAAATTAATTTCCGAAACTGTCCAGATTTGCTCAGTATTGAATAAAGTGTTGTTCTCATGTTTATTTGACCAATCAAACCAATTTTGATGAGTTTGAAACTTTCCAGATCAGAGTAATAACATGTTAAGAGTTTCCCATAAAAATTTCGTGATTTTTGGAATTAATTTTAGGTATATGAAGGATACCAAACCAACCCAGAAAATTCTGACATAATTTAGGTATACTCTTAGACACCATTTCTGGTTGTGTACCAAGTTTCATGACCATTGAAGTTCGTTTGATACCTCAAACAGTCCAAACAATTCTTAGCAGTAAAGAAAAATTCTGTAGAAACATAATCAGCTCTGTCCTTTGTCTCCTTACCATTTCTTTCGATTTTTGCTTCTTGATTCATGTCTTATGTTTGTTTTCTTCATTTTTAATCTGTAATAGTTTGTATAATCATCTCTACCCAAAGGCTAAATAAAAGGAAATGAATTAAACTCATGGATTCAAGCTTATTGTTACCTTGCTCTATTTTTATGGTAAGAATCACATCCATGACCATGTTTCCATCAATTTGGTCTCTAGGGTTCTTAGCTCATGATAGAAAAATAGAGAAGAGCAGAGGAAGCTGAAAAAACAAAAGAGGAGAAGAAGATGAACCTTACTTCATGACAGAATAGGAACGAGTGATTTCTGTAGCAAGAATTCTCCTTCCTTATCCCTAGCTCTTGGTCTCTCTCTCTCTCTCAACTCTCCTTTGTAGACATCCTTTCTCCCTTAGCACACACACTTGACGGAAATGATAGAGAAGACAACAGTAGGTGTATGATTGAGAAGACAAGAGTGGGTGTGTGTGTGTTGTCTCCTTCTTCTTTTTTTTTTTTGGATGATGAGTCACCCTATCTCCAAACAACTTAGGAAAATTTTCATCTAGGTCCTTATAAAATTAAATATTCCAATAAATTTCTAATTTAATTTTTTTAATAAATCTTTAGGATATTACACTCCAATAAATTTGCGATCAAGATTCAAAGAATTCTATTTTTTGTGAATTTTTGAATAACTCATAAAAATCAAAAATTCATAATAAATTGTGTGGGTCTCCAAAAGTCATGAAATTTGGATGGGGATGTTATCATGTTGTTCCTAGCCATCCCTCCAAAAATCACGTGAAAACTCCATCTCTAGGTCCTTGTGTTAACGCTACCTTGATTTTGGCTAGCTGGAGTTCAGAAAACGAGTCATCAAGGGAAAACACCCCTTTCCTCACATATTTGCTCAGTCATATGGGGTACCAAACTAAAACATGTGTTTCAAGGGAGCTCCCCACGAAATTTGGGGTCAAAATTCGAAAAGTGTGATTTTATATGATTTTTTGAACTCAGAAAATGTAAAAATTCATGAAAAATTCTGTGGGTGTCCAGATGTCATGAAATTTGGATGGGAATGGTTCATGTTGATCCTAGATAGCCTGCAAAAAATCTTGCAAAAATTCAATCTCTAGGTCTAAAAACTAGTGAGACAAGTGCCATGACAAAGATCGGAAAACTGAAAACTTGATCCTTATTAAGTTTTTGGCTTGCCAAGGTGCTGAAAAGTGAGTCAGGATCAAGTTTTTGGCTTGCCGAAGTTCAGAAAACGAGTCATCTTGGGAAAACACCTGTTTCCTCACATAATTCACCGGCAGGATGTGGTACCAAACTAAAATATGAGCCACAAGGAAGCTCTCCAAGAAATTTGAGATCAAGATTCAAAGAATTCTATTTTTTATGAATTTTTGAATAACTCATAAAAATAAAAAATTCGTAATAAATTGTGTGGGTCTCCAAAAATCACGAAATATGGATGGGGATGTTATCATGTTGTTCCTAGCCATCCCTCCAAAAATCACGCGAAAACTCTATCTCTAGGTCCTAGCGTTAACACTACCTCGATTTTGGCTAGCCAGAGTTCAGAAAACGAGTTATCAAGGGAAAATACCCCTTTCCTCACAAATTTGCTCGGTCATATGGGGTACCAAACTGAAACAGGTGTTGCAAGGGAGTTCCCCACGAAATTTGGGTTCAAAATTCGAAAAGTGTGATTTTATATGATTTTTTGAATTCATAAAATGTAAAAATTCATGAAAACTTCTGTGGGTCTCCAGATGTCATGAAATTTGGATGGGGATGAGTTCATATTGATCCTAGATATCCTGCAAAAAATTGTGCAAAAATTCAATTTCTAGGTCCAAAAACTAGTGAAACAAGTGCCATGACAAAATTTGAAAAACTGAAAACTTGATATTGACTAAGTTTTTGGCTTGCCAAGGTGCTGAAAAGTGAGTCAGGATCAAGTTTTTGGCTTGCCGAAATTCAGAAAACGAGTCATCTTGGGAAAACAGCCGTTTCCTCACATAATTCACCAGCAGGATGTGGTACCAAACTAAAATATGAGCCACAAGGAAGCTCTACAAGAAATTTGAGATCAAGATTCAAAGAATTCTATTTTTTTATGAATTTTTGAATAACTCATAAAAAGAAAAAATTCATAATAAATTGTGTGGGTCTCCAAAAATCATGAAATTTGGATGGGGATGTTATCATGTTGTTCCTAGCCATCCCTCCAAAAATCACGCGAAAACTCCATCTCTAGGTCCTAGCGTTAACGCTACCTCGATTTTGACTAGCCGGAGTTCAGAAAACGAGTCATCAAGGGAAAACACTCATTTCCTCACATATTTTCTCGGTCATATGGGGTACCAAACTGAAACATGTGTTGCAAGGGAGCTCCCCACGAAATTAGGGGTTCCCCACGAAATTTGGGTTCAAAATTCGAAAAGTGTGATTTTATATGATTTTTTGAACTCATAAAATGTAAAAATTTATGAAAAATTCTGTGGGTGTCCAGATGTCATGAAATTTGGATGGGAATGAGTTCATGTTGATCCTAGATAGACTGCAAAAAATCGTGCAAAATTTCAATCTCTAGGTCCAAAAACTTGTGAAACAAGTGCCATGACAAAGTTCGAAAAACTGAAAACTTGATCATGACTAAGTTTTTGGCTTGCCAAGGTGCTGAAAAGTGAGTCAGGATCTATTTTTTGGCTTGCTGAAGTTCAGAAAACGAGTCATCTTGGGAAAACAGCCGTTTCCTCACATAATTCACCGGCAGGATGTGGTACAAAACTAAAATATGAGCCACAAGGAAGCTCTCCAAGAAATTTGAGATCAAGATTCAAAGAATTCTATTTTTTATGAATTTTTGAATAACTCATAAAAAGCAAAAATTCATAATAAATTGTGTGGGTCTCCAAAAATTACGAAATTTGGATGGGGATGTTATCATGTTGTTTCTAGCCATCCCTCCAAAAATCACGCGAAAACTCCATCTCTAGGTCCTAGCGTTAACGCTACCTCGATTTTGGCTAGTCGGAGTTCAGAAAACGAGTTATCAAGGGAAAAAACCCCTTTCCTCACATATTTGCTCGGTCATATGGGGTACCAAACTGAAACATGTGTTGCAAGGGAGCTCCAACGAAATTTGGGGTCAAAATTCGAAAAGTGTGATTTTATATGATTTTTTGAACTCATAAAATGTAAAAAATCATGAAAAATTATGTGGGTGTCCAGATGTCATGAAATTTTGATGGGAATGAGTTCATGCTGATCCTAGATAGCCTGCAAAAAATCGTGCAAAAATTCAATCTCTAGGTCAAAAAACTAGTGAAACAAGTGCCATGACAAAGTTCGGAAAGCTGAAAACTTGATCCTGACTAAGTTTTTGGCTTGCCAAAGTGCTGAAAAGTGAGTCAGGATCAAGTTTTTGGCTTGCCGAAGTTCAGAAAATGAGTCATCTTGGGAAAACAGCCGTTTCCTCACATAATTTACCGGTAGGATATGGTACCAAACTAAAATATGAGCCACAAGAAAGCTCTCCAAGAAATTTGAGATCAAGATTCAAATAATTCTATTTTTTATGAATTTTTGAATTTTAAAAAGTAAAAATTCATAATAAATTGTGTGAGTGTCCAAAAATCATGAAATTTGGATGGGGATGAGATTATATTGTTCCTAACAATCCCTCAAAAAATCATCCAAAAATTCCATCTCTAGATCCAAAAAAAACTTATGCTAGCTGGGCAAAATCAATATCTCTTCCTGCCAGGAAGGAAAAAGCTCATTAAGCTCTATAGGGGGGAGTACTAGTTGAGCTTGGGTGCCATCCTCCCCCCTGGCAGGCCATTGGCAAGACGTGTATGCGATATTGCCCATGACCGGTCTTGTCCCCCTAGATGGCATCGTGGTGGTGGCCGGCCGCCGCCGGCCGCCGGATTCCGGCAACCGAAAATTTTTTTTTTCAAAAGCACCCCCGAAACTTGTTTTTCAACTAAACTAGCTTTCAAAACAATGTTTTCTCATCAAAATCATCGGTTTTCAACACTTTTTCTTCATCCAAAGCATCGTTTTTCAATCAAAATTGTTTTTCAAAGAAGGCGGCGGTTGTTTTTCAATCAAAATAGATTTTTCTTCCGGGTGTCTTCCATAGTCATGAGTTATCACTTCCTTCACTCGCTAGCGGGCATTTGCGTGTCCATGACCTCCCAACTTCATGTGTTGCAAAGGCATCCGCCCCCAATTGCTTGATAAGCTTGCTTGTGTTGGACTGCACGGTGGTACTGAAATTTGGCTGACACCCAATCGGTTTTCAAAATTGTTTTTTCACTAGAATCATGGATTTCCAAGAAAAATTGTTTTCAAAAAAAAGGATCGCGGTCGTTTTCCAATCAAAATAGATTTTCCTTCCGGGTGTCTTCCATAGTCATGAGTTATCACTATCTTCACTCGCTAGCGGGCATTTGCGTGGCCATGACCTCCCAACTTCATGTGTTGCAAAGGTATCCGCCCCCAATTGCTTGATAAGCTTGCTTGTGTTGGACTGCACGGTGGTACTGAAATTTGGCTGACACCCAATCGGTTTTCAAAATTGTTTTTTCACTCGAATCATCGATTTCCAATCCAAGCAAAAAAGTTTTCACAAACATTTTTTCACAAAAAAAGCTGGATTTGACGGATAATTGACGAAAATACATGCCTAGCAATGCTAGAGCGATGCAATTCGATGATTCTATTTGCTCATTTGCAAAATTATTCCTCTAAAGAGGTGTCTCGATTGTTCCTTGTTGGTTTGACGGATAATACGGATTGACGAAAATACATGCCTAGCAATGCTAGAGCGGTGCAGTTCGATGATTCCATTTGCTCATTTGCAAAATTAGTCCTCTAAAGAGGTGTACCGATTGTTCCTTGTGGGTTTGACGGATATTACGGATTGACGGAAATACATGCCTAGCAATGCTAGAGCGATGCCATTCGATGATTTCATTTGCTCCTTTGCAAAATTAGTCCTCTAAAGAGGTGTCCCGATTGTTCCTTGTGGGCTTGATGCATAATACGTATTGATGCGAATACATGCCTAGCAACACTGGATCGATGCCATCTAATCTTCCATTTGCTCGCATGCTCCTTTGCATGCGGGATGTGGTTTATTTGGTGGTGCTGTGATGGTGTCAGCGTGGGTGTGTGAGTGGTGTTATGATTGTCTGTGTTGGCTGGCTCCATGCTTGCGCATCGAACGGTCAACCTGCAATCCTTCTCATTCCTTCCCATGATTGCAAGGCCATGGGTGGCTCGGGGATGTCCTTGTGTTGGTTGCCAAATGAACGGAAACGGATCCCCTGCTCGTGCCCCTTTCCATCCGATGCCTTGTGAGGGGTGTCGGAGGACAAAAAAAGCAGCCCTTATGTTCCATTTGAGCCCTCTTATTGGCGAAGATGGCCCATGAGGACGTGTTGTTCTCTCGGATGCAGTGTATGCTATGGACTGGTGGGTACACCCCAAGAGTCCTCGAAAAAGATTTGTTGCCTTAACGACGCTCGTGCTCGCATCACCCCGGCTTGCTCGTGGAGCACCGGGGATCGGGCGATCGCGGTGTCTCGAAGGATTACTACCTGGTTGATCCTGCCAGTAGTCATATGCTTGTCTCAAAGATTAAGCCATGCATGTGTAAGTATGAACTAATTCAGACTGTGAAACTGCGAATGTAATTAGGTTTTATATGTTAATTTTAGATTTTTCATAAATTAATTGGAAACTTATGCAATTTAATTTTATAAATTTTTAATTGAAAATAGAATTAAATAATTGTATTACTTATTACACAAAATAATAAATTGAGATATTTGAAATATAAATATTTAAAATAAAAAATAATAATCTTTGTATCTTTTTAATTTTGAACTTCAAGTTCAAAGGATATATTAAAAAGAAATTTTGGAACATGTTAAGAAAGTAAGATTGGGTTATATTTTTAATTGAAAAACTAATTAATTGTTTTAATAAAAGACTTTAAGATAAAAGATTAATATAAGAAATTGTTAATGATATTTACAAATTAGTTGTAAATTTTTTTCGTTTAGCATTTCGAATGATATGAATTATTTAGATTATACATTTTAATTATTTGATAGATTATATATTTTAATTAGTTTTTATAAATTAATTGTAAAGTTATGAAATTTAATTTTATAAATTTCTAATTGAAAATAGAATTAAATAATTATATTATTTATTATGTAAAATAATAAATTAAAATATTTGACATATAAATATTTAAAATTGAAAATAATAACCTTTGTATATTTTTAATTTTGAACTTCAAGTTATAAGCATAAATTAAAAAGAAATTTTGGAACGTTTTAAGAAAATAAGATTGAGTTATATTTTTAATTTAAAAATTAATTAATTGACTTTAATAAAAGACTTTAAGATAAAAGATTAATATAAGAAATTGTCAATGATATTTAGAAATTAGTTGTATATTTTTTTCTTTTGTATTTCGTATGACATGAATTATTTAGCTTGTATATTTTAATTATTTGATAGATTATATATTTTAATTAGTTGTTATAAATTAATTGTAAATTTATGCAATTTAATCTTATAAATTTTTAATTGAAAATAGAATTAAATAATTGTATTACTTATTATGCAAAATAATAATTTGAGATATTTGACATATAAATATTTAAAATAGAAAATAATAATCTTTGTATCTTTTCAATTTTGAACTTCAAGTTAAAAGGATAAATTAAAAAGAAATTTTGGAATGTTTTAAGACAGTAAGATTGAATTATATTTTTAATTTAAAAATTAATTGATTGACTTTAATAAAAGACTTTAAGATAAAAGATTAATGTAAGAAACTGTTGATGATATTTGAAAATTAGTTGTATATTTTTTTCCTTTTGTATTTTGTATGATATGAATTATTTATATTATATATTTTAATTATTTGATAGATTATATATTTTAATTAGTTTTTATAATTTAATTTCACATTTTTTATAAATTAATTGTAAACTTTTGCAATTTAATTTTATAGATTTTTAGTTGAAAATAGACTTAAATAATTGTATGACTTATTATATAAAATAATAAATTGAGATATTTGACATATAAATATTTAAAATAGAAAATAATAATCTTTGTATCTTTTTAATTTTGAACAAATAGTTAAAAGGATAAATTGAAAAGAAATTTTGGAACGTTTTAAGAAAGTAAGAGTGAGTTATCTTTTTAATTTAAAAATTAATTAATTGACTTCATAAAAGGCTTTAAGATAAAATATTAAAATAAGAAATAGTTAATAATATTTAGAAATTAGTTGTATATTTTTTTCATTTAGTATTTCGTATGATATGGTGTATTTAGATTATATATTTTAATTATTTGATAGATTATATATTTTAATTAGTTTTTATAAATTAATTTCACATTTTTTATAAATTAATTGTTAACTTATGCAATTTAATTTTATAAATTTTTAATTGAATATAGAATTAAATAATTGTATTACTTATTATGTAAAATAATAAATAGAGATATTTGACATATAAAAATTTAAAATAGAAATTAATAATCTTTGTATCTTTTTAATTTTGAACTTCAAGTTCAAAGGATAAATTAAAAAGAAATTTTGGAACGTTTTAGGAAAGTAAGATTGAATTATATTTTTAATTGAAAAATTAATTAATTGTTATAATAAAAGACTTTAAGATAAAAGATTAATATAAGAAATTGTTAATAATATTTAGAAATTAGTTGTATATTTTTTTCCTTTAGTATTTCGTGTGATATGAATTATTTAGATTATATATTTTAATTATTTGATAGATTGTATATTTTAATTAGTTTTTATAAGTTAATTTTGACATTTTTTATAAATTAATTGTAAATTTATGCAATTTAATCTTATAAATTTTTAATTGAAAATAGAATTAAATAATTGTATTACTTATTATGCAAAATAATAATTTGAGATATTTGACATATAAATATTTAAAATAGAAAATAATAATCTTTGTATCTTTTCAATTTTGAACTTCAAGTTAAAAGGATAAATTAAAAAGAAATTTTGGAATGTTTTAAGACAGTAAGATTGAATTATATTTTTAATTTAAAAATTAATTAATTGACTTTAATAAGAGATTTTAAGATAAAAGATTAATATAAGAAATTGTTGATGATATTTGGAAATTAGTTGTGTATTTTTTTCCTTTAGTATTTCGTATGATATGAATTATTTAGATTATATATTTTAATTATTTGATAGATTATATATTTTAATTAGCTTTTATAAATTAATTGTAAACTTATGCAATTTAATTTTATAAATTTTTAGTTGAAAATAGAATTAAATAATTGTATTACTTATTATGTTAAATAATAAATTGAGATATTTGACATATAAATATTTAAAATAGAAAATAATAATCTTTGTATCTTTTTACTTTTGAACTTCAAGTTAAAAGCATAAATTAAAAAGAAATTTTGGAACGTTTTAAGAAAGTAAAATTAGGTTATATTTTTAATTTAAAAATTAATTAACTGACTTGAATAAAAGACTTTAAGATAAAAGATTAATATAACAAATTGTTAAATATATTTAGAAACTAGTTGTATATTTTTTCTTTAGTATTTAGTATGATATGGTGTATTTAGATTATATATTTTAATTATTTGATAGATTATATATTTTAATTAGTTTTTATAAATTAATTTCATATTTTTTATAAATTAATTGTTAACTTATGCAATTTAATTTTATAAATTTTTAATTGAATATAGAATTAAATAATTGTATTACTTATTATGTAAAATAATAAATAGAGATATTTGACATATAAAAATTTAAAATAGAAATTAATAATCTTTGTATCTTTTTAATTTTGAACTTCAAGTTCAAAGGATAAATTAAAAATAAATTTTTGAACGTTTTAAGAAAGTAAGATTGAGTTATATTTTTAATTGAAAAATTAATTAATTGTTTTAATAAAAGACTTCAAGATAAAAGATTAATATAAGAAATTGTTAATGATATTTAGAAATTAGTTGTATATTTTTTTCCTTTAGTATTTCGTGTGATATGAATTATTTAGATTATATATTTTAATTATTTGATAGATTGTATATTTTAATTAGTTTTTATACGTTAATTTTGACATTTTTTATAAATTAATTGTAAATTTATGCAATTTAATCTTATAAATTTTTAATTGAAAATAGAATTAAATAATTGTATTACTTATTATGCAAAATAATAATTTGAGATATTTGACATATAAATATTTAAAATAGAAAATAATAATCTTTGTATCTTTTCAATTTTGAACTTCAAGTTAAAAGGATAAATTAAAAAGAAATTTTGGAATGTTTTAAGACAGTAAGATTGAATTATATTTTTAATTTAAAAATTAATTAATTGACTTTAATAAGAGATTTTAAGATAAAAGATTAATATAAGAAATTGTTGATGATATTTGGAAATTAGTTGTATATTTTTTTCCTTTTGTATTTTGTATGATATGAATTATTTATATTATATATTTTAATTATTTGATAGATTATATATTTTAATTAGTTTTTATAAATTAATTTCACATTTTTTATAAATTAATTGTTAACTTATGCAATTAAATTTTATAAATTTTTAATTGAAAATAGAATTAAATAAATGTATTACTTATTATGTAAAATAATAAATTGAGATATTTGATGTATAAATATTTAAATTTGAAAATAATAATCTTTGTATCTTTTTTATTTTGAACTTTAAGTTAAAAGGATAACTTAAAAAGAAATTTTGGAACATTTTAAGAAAGTATGAACTATAATTGTGGAGAATTAGGACATATATCAACAAACTGTAAAAAACCAAAAGATAAGAAAACTGTGAAAATCTTAGAATTAGCAGAAGAATATGATTTAGAACCATTAGAAGAATATGGAAGTGAAATAGAAGAAAACATAGAAATTTACAAAATATACGAATCAGAAGAAGAACTTAGTAGTAATAGTGATATAGATTATTCTGACATAGAAGAACAAACTAGTATTTATATGATGAACACAGAATTAGAAGAGATGAGTAGCGCAGCAGAAGAATATGAATCATATAACCAACAAATAGAATCAGAAGAAGGAATAATAGAAACTAGAATAACATTTAATGAAAAACAATATGACAAGATATCAAAAATTAATCTAGATTTACAAGAAACAGATTGAAAACATGAAAATATTTTCAATAGAGTAAGTAAGATAATAAAGAAGAATCACAAAGAAAAATATCATTGCGTAATATTAGATAAAAAACAACCAATAGAATCTGAATTAGCAATAGGAGTATTGAGAATACCACTAATTAATAAAACATTAATAGGAAACGAAATAACAAAAATACCATTTAAAGATGAAGTATCAGAAATATATATCCAAGGAGTACAATTATTAGTAAAAGCTTATTTCAGAGAAGGAATAAACACACCAATAGAATTAGTACTAACAGATGGAAGAATAATAGACGATGTAAGAAATAGTATTCTAGGAATACTTAGTGGAAATCTAATATACCAAAAATTAAAGTTTACAATAAATACAAATTTTGCAATCAGTAGAGCAGAAGGAAATATGGATAAAACATTAAATGTATATCATAAAATAAAAGGAATAAAAATGCCACCTCATAGTAAAATTATTAGTATACAAGTAAGAGTAGGATTAGTATTTACAAACCAACACAAAATTTATAGAAAAAGACAAGGAAGAATATCAATAGATAGATATTTTGCACCAGTATTAAGAGAAGTACCTTTAGATAATCAAAGAATAACTTTGCCATCAGAAATTCAATTTAATATAGATAATACTATAACAAACCAAGAAGCATTAAGAAGACAACTAGAATTTGATAACAGAATAGGAAATAGATCAATAAACATAAATTTAGGACAACCAAGATATAGTATAAAATATGAAAGACCACAAAGCAGTTATAGTAATAGACCTATAACGAGATCACAAAGTCATAGAAATTATCTAGACCTAGAAAGATTAAGATTATCAGAAATACCAATAAGCTCTAGATTACAAGAAATAACAACCCCTCAAATAGACTTAACTAAAAATAGACATTTGATATTATTAGAAGTTAGAAAAAATAATCAATGGCAACAAATATTAGCTATTATAGATCCACCAGAAGAAACCAGTAATATGCAATTACAATTAGCAGATGACAATATAATAATTGAAGAAATAGGAACAACTACAAATGCAACAATAAGATTTAATAAAAGAGATGTAATTCAATTAAAAATATGGGTAGATAATATGATAAATAATAATGCAGAACACAAAATGATATTAGGAAAAGAATTCTTAAACTCAGTAAAACCTTATAAAATTAGAAATAAATATATACTTATAACAATTAATAACCAAACAATAATAATTCCAAAAGTACAATTAATATAATGTTATATTACATTTTAGTAAAATTAAATTATAAAAAATATAGATCAAGAAAATATCATGCCTTAGTAGATACAGGAGCAAACATAACAACTTGTAAATTTAATGTATTACCACCTGAATATTGGAAAAAAGAAAATACACCATTAAGAATGACAAGTGCAGGAAATGAAATAAATATGCTAGAATTAGCTGCAAAAGAAGTATATCTACAAATAGGAAATTATGAATTAAAAATCCCAAAAATATATCAGTATAATTAAATTACTTGTGACATATTATTAGGACTAGATTTCTTAGAACAATATTACCCTTTAACATTTCACAACAAAACCTTAATTTTAACAACACCATGTAAACACCAAGTATGGGGAATCAGAATAACTAGACCTTATAAAAGAAAAGATGAAGCATTTCAAAAGAAACATCAAGAAAATGAAATACAATTTGTACCAAATAATAAACCTATAAAAGATAGGAATTATATAGAACAAAGAATTAAAGAAAAATATAGTAAAAATCCATTAATTCATTGGAAAAAATCTAGACAAATAGTTAGAAAAGAATTAAAAGATTATATAACAAAATTAGTTAGAAACTTTCCATTAAATTTAGTTTATACTATTGAATATATTAAAGGAACAAATAATCTGATAGCTGATTATCTGAGCAGGTATTATTATGGCAAGTAACCAGCCAACAAGTCCAATAAGTGAAACCAGTAACCAGGAATTAATTCCTGTTGACACAGAAGTATTGAAAATTAATCTCCTAGAATCCCAAATATTTTATTTGAAAGGATTAATGGAGACAGAGATGTATCATCTAACGTCAAATATTGACGAAATATTAAGCCAAGTAAAGACTAGTCTGAATGGACTAGAAAAAAGAATTACAAGTATTGAAAGAATAGTATCGGACCTTTCGTCCAAACTTGAGCCCAATAAAAACAAAACCCAAGAACCAAAATTAATTACGCCAGCAATGGTTGTATCACCCACAGTAACACCACTCTCAAAAATTATCCAAGAGCAAGCCCAATCCAGTAAAACCCAAACACCAAAGAGAACTATACCAGACCCAAATATAGCCAATTTCCAAAGAAAAGAACAATATGAGTTTCTTTTAACTCTTATCAAAAGAACCAGCAAATTAGCTATCCCTTCAAAAATCATAAAGTATGCTTCACATTATGCTTTGAATAAAGCCATTATTATGCCAGGTACTAACCCAAAACTAGTAAAAACCTTATTCGACTATGGATTCATCCAAACTATTTATCCCAGTAAAGACCTTACCGAATTAACAGATTTACCAAAACATTTATTAGAATCAGCCAAACACTACTCCAAAATTATAACCCAGTATCAAATATACATTAGATTTTATTCAACTATCTGTGAAATAACTCCAGACAAATATTATCCCCCTATCAATCTTATTAAGCTTGGAACAACAAGGAAACCCTACGAATGTGACCAACAAATGAAGGACATTATTGAAGATCAAGAAGACCTTGAGTATCGACTGCATAATATCCGAGCTCAAGAAGTAGCCACTATCATGCAAGAAATATCCAGATCATTAACTGAAAAAGACGAACAACAATGGCCTATTTTACCGGTCCCACTACATGTATTTATTCAGTAGGAAGAACAAGTAGATTACCCAAAGAATTCCAATTATGGGCTGAAAAAATAAGAAAAAATGAAATGAATTTATCTGAGCCCACTAAAAGACGAACTTGTGAACTATTATTAGACAATTTAGGCCATCGATGCAAATATTGTAAAGAAGAAAAGGCTCAAGATTATGATGAGCCCAGTATCGATTTATCAGTAATTTAAAAAAAAAAAGAGAAAGAAAGAAAAGAGAAAAAAATGAAAAAATGAAAAAGATGCCACAAAAAGAAATATTGGCACACCAAACAAAAATATCTGAGGGCAGAAATTATCACAAAGCCACGAGAACCATCGGCACAAGAAGACAAAGAAGAGATAAGAAGGAATCTCCAATAGTAAAAAGCAAAAGCAGACTGAGAAGATTAAAGCAAGATGGACGTGACTAAAGCAAAGACATAAAGATGACATAAAGAAAAGAAGACAAAGGACAAGACTAAAAGTCGACTGACGAAGACTAAAGGCGACAAGAAAAAGCAACCATAGTTTAGAAAAAGAAAACCATGATTTGTAAACCTGAGTTAAATTAACTCAGAACCACCATTATAAATAGACATGTAAATGAGTATGAGAGAAGATATAGGCATAAGCAGAAATCCTCTCTCCTTACTCTCTCAACCATCCTACTACCTTCTTTGTAATATTTCTCTGTAATCCCCCAAACACTATTGTAACCTTCAAACCATCAATAATATTTGAAGTTTCAAGTATCTAAGGCTGTGTGCTCTCTCTCTCTCTCTCTCAAATAACAGAATTTTTAGAAGCTGGAAAATAAGGTAATGGCCTGCTAAATTTCTTTTGGGTTCAAAGGGCAATTAATTTCTAGCTTAAAGATCCAATGGTATTGTAAGGGCCGATTACTGGTTAGTATGTTATTAGGAAGATGTTTATCGATGAACTATGATTTATCATAGTCTTTAGATCCATGAAGTACGTATGTATGTTCTGATAGCATAGTACTGAAAGAGGCCTGGAGGGCATAATGACCTTTGAAGGCGTGTGATGCCGTGTGTGGTCGCAGCCCATGAGGATGATCGGTACATAGCTATAGGATATATATGCATATGGAAGTTCTATAATTTGACAAAAAACATCTCCTCTTAGCATTGTAAACAGTCTGACAACTATTTTTAAAAACAATATATATATATATATATATATATATATATATATATATATATGTTTTACTTGCTTTTGAAAACATGAGTTTGAAAACTTTTAAAAAAATGAGGTGACATTTTAATAATTAAATAAGTTTATTAATGATATTCATGTAAAAATAACATAAAAAATAAATAAATACTTTTAGCGGCAGTCACAATGTCTGCCAAAATCCAAATACAATATTGCAATGGTCAACTATCACAGGATATGTAATTTTCTTTTTCTTTTTTCCATGTTAATCAAGATCCACAATTATATCTCACTCTTAGATCCTTGTTGGACCCTTACATTTGAAACTTTCATGACCCAGAGTCGGGGCTAGGAGTTTTATCACTTCAGGAACTGAAATCGTGACTGGTATGGACAGATGTAAAATCCTCACTGCTACAAGCCTAGTTCTTTTCTGATTAACCCTAATCGTATATGTTATCTCCTAGATGGCCTATATGATTACATAGCATATTAGAAAAATAATATAATTATAAATTACCATATCCTCGATCCATGAGCCCTCATTTGAGCCCTCAATTCGTGACCCCACGTCTGACCATCCTTTCGTATATTTATATATAAAATACACTTGGGAATTCATCTCGTGTGACACTAAGCTACCTAAACGCATGCATGTGGTATTACGTCTCTAGCTCTAATAGAGCATACTCTGAATGCCACCACGCATCCCATCATATACTCCCATAATCATGCTTATCCTACACACACATACTACCTCACACTAAATGCACACATCCTTCCTCATGGGTCTACATTCACATGAGGCCACATCTCAAAAGTTTAATCAACGTGAGTCTACATTTTCATACATTATCACTCAAGAGTCTTGTCACGTGGGTCTACATTCTCATGGACTCAACGCCAAAATATTACCTATGGATCTACATTTCCATGAGCTACCATGTGGACACTATGTCCACTAACTTTGTGGTGTGATTCTTATTCTGAGTCTTAGCCCACGCCCTAATACAGCACCTACCAGTTATGACTCCAAGAGTGCACCACTAGGCCTCATCCCCCATGGGTCTACATTCCCGTGGAATAACCAATCCATCTGTTTGGTCTCTTGGGTAATGCCCTAACCATAACAAGTATCTGGCCTCTCGAATTATACCATCAGCCATAACAAGTATCTGGTCTCTCTGGTTATGCCCTCAACCATAACATGTATCACATACAAATAATACAAGTATGCACAACCCCCCTTTGTGCTAGTTCCTACTACATCCCTTGCCTGAGTACATATTATAATATGTATCGGCACTTTGCATTGGACATTACTTGGAAATGGTAGCACTCATACCATTTCCAATTATGCCCTAGGACTTCCCTCCGTTTATAATATGTACGCCAGATATATTATAAACCAAAGATATAGATGTATACATACTGGTAAATAAGATTACGAGATGCATACATTCCTCGAATTTTATAGTTGACATTCGAATGAAGTGGTAGTACTCATACCATCCTCAGTCATACCAACTAGATCCTAAACAACCCCCACAAAGCACATAAAGCATATATATTTAATAATTAAATGTATATAAAGCAATTTAGGAAAATAAATCCTAAAATATAAATCTATATACATATATGTACATATTCATACAGAGGAGAGCTAGATTCCTCACCTGGGTTCTACGCTTGCCATTGCATCCCAAAAGTATGGAAGATGCATCGAAGAAACCATCCCTATAAAGTAATCATACAAAAACATGTCAAGATTACAAAATAGAGAAATTCCCTACCACAATCCCAATATTTGCCCATTCTTTTGATCATAACTCTTAAACGGTAAAGAATTTTCAAAATAATCTCATATCATTAGAAAATAGACTTAAAGAGCTTTTCAACGATATAATATTTGCTAAAAACAAAGTGTGGATGAGAGAATTATGACCGTTCAAATTCTGAAAAATTTCATGCAGGAGTCCCATCACTAAGCTCCCTGACTGGCACTGAGCACCCACGCTGGGCACTTAAAGGTTGGTGTTGAGCGCCCAACCCTTTCTCTGTCACGCTAGTGTTGAGCGCTGGCTTTACAGCACTCAGCATTGCCACGATGGTTTTCATTGCAGCGACGAGTACTATTAGCCACCCCCTGTTTCATAATTTTTCGCCCATCTTAATTTTTCACGATTTTGGGTTTAAATCTTCACTATTTAACTTGATTTCTTCCATGGCATTTCATCTTTGATGTCTAAGGACTGCTTAGACACTGAAAGCCCCAATAATTTCTAACAATCCAAGCCCCAATCATCAAATTTTCATCTAGAACCCTAACTTTTTTCCCATTTTCGTGTTTTTGTGTTCTTCAGTCCAAAACCATGAATTTCTCTTCCTGTTCTCCAAATTTCTTGTTCAATTAAATCATTAAACATGTAGGAATATTTTAAATTACTACCAAGCTTCAAAACTCTCTAACAGTTCCAATTTCTACCCAAAACCCCTTAAATTCGAAGAAAAAGGGGAAAATGAGATGCCTACCTCAAATCCTTGCCCTTCCGGTGGTGGTTGGCTGCCGGAGACCTGCACCCTCGCCAGAGAATAGTTTCCAAAAGCTTGGGTATTGAGTTTAGGTGGAGTGAGTAGAGAGAAGATGGAGAGAAAGAGAGAAAAGAGAGTGAGGAGAGAAAGAGAGAAAAGAAAGTGAGGAGAGATAGAGGGAAATGAGCAAATGAGGAAAAAAGAGGTGGAGTCACTTAGATATACTGCCATGATGAAATTGATATTTTACCCTCCAGTTAACGCTATCCATTGAAAACTCGTAATTTTTCCAACTCGGTATTTCCCAAACCTTTGGTACCCCATAGTTTTTCCTTATTACATTTTGGTCCCTCATTGGACTTAGTAATTTATTTGACTATTTCAAGTCCCCATCACTCGTCATTTTGTACACCTTGTTATTTCTTAATCCCACATTTTTTTTATTATCCAACGATCCCTGTATACAAATTATCCCTTAATATAAAATTTAAATAATACCCAAAAACCACGGATATTACAATACTTCCCTCTTACAAAAATTTGGTCCCCGAATTTCAACATCCTTTAAAACTTGTCCTACATAGACCTGTCTTGTGTACTAATAACTATCTCGTAGGTCAAACCCTTCGTGGCCTCACACTCATGCTCTGAACACCCAGATTTTCTTTCCTTCCCTTCGAGGAGCTTCACTATATATTCACAGATAAGACTCCCTGAAGGGATAGAGTTGAGGGGTCTCATACCACATTTTTACTACACAAGAACATATATCTGAGCCCGAGCATCCATCTGTATATTTACCTCCACCAGGAGGGAGGAAATTGTACCATTCCTGCTACCCCTTAACATGTGTAACATCTCGATAATATTTAATATTTTTTAAGAATTAGGAGAAATTATTACTAAATATTAGACATTCAATATTTAGGAGGAATTTTTATACAAAAAAAAAAATTTAAGAGAAAAAATATTTGACTAAAAAGGAAAATAAAATATTATTAAATACTGAGTATTTAATATTACCTCATTTTCAATTTAGTCCTTACTCAAAGAATTATTTATAGAAATTTAAAATAACTATAATATAATAATTATACTAATCTATATAATTGGTCTTGTGCATGAAATAGTTTTGGTGTTAATAATAATATGTATATATATAATAATGATACACATAAATATATATTAGTGGGATTTAAAATAACAATATATATATATATATATATATATATATGTATGTATGTATGTATATATATGTGCGAATGGAGATGGTGTAGTCCATCATTTTCGGCCAAGAGGGAATGTATTAACAAACAAAATATATATTTAAAGCTAGAACCAGTAGTATAAGTGGCAGCCCATGATAGAAGGAAATATGATAGGTTTGAATCAAGGGGCTTCCATACTTTTGGTCAAAAAGAAAAAAAGCAAATGAGAATTTGAATACGCAACCCATGCTCATGTTCTCGGCTGAAAAGAAAGAAAATTTGTCTACAAATGATAAGAAAAGGAGCAGTCAAGCCTGGATATGGTGGAAGTGAAGTCAATATGGAGTATGGAGGTGCAGTCATAATAGACTTTAACAGAGAGATATGACAACAAAAGCTTCATGATTTTAGTCAACCTTTTCACCTTGTACCATGACCACTTGCCTCCCCATTTTCAATTATAAATAGCAATACCTTTCTCCCCTTTCCATGCACCATTCATAGCCGAGAGTGAGTGAGAAATGATTGAACCCTAGGAGTAACAAGATGGAAAACTATAAAAGCATTCGAATTTATTAAATGTTGCAAGTTTTAGTCTTTTACATTCAAAAGTTGAATTACTATGTATGACAAAATTATGTTTTGTATTATGAACAATTGTAGAATGTTCTTTACTATTTAAAGAATATAAGTACGAGTATTAAGCATTTGAATATGAATTTTTTAAAAAAATTCATCTCAAATTTTAGTATAGTAAGATTAAGGACGTTACAGCATATCCCTCTCCTACCCTTGGAGTGTTTCATGAACATGCCATAAAAGCTGCTAGGACTAACATCCCTATTTTATCCTGCCACAAGCAGGGAAGGAGAGAAATTGCCATCACTGACCAATATGTGTCTACCACTTAGGTGAATAATATTTCATCCATTTTTCCTTGTATTTCCTCCAATATTCAGACTCTACATCTTCATCTCCAATACCTTATTGCCCATCAACACTTCCATTCTTTAAGCCTTTCCTAATCGATTTTTGTGAGCTATTGAGTGAGAGTGGGTCAGCCAACCATTAATCCTCGAACTCTTCTTGTGATGTGATTCATGCGTGATTGACCTCCTCTCAGTCATGTTGCCTGTGACATCTTGCCAATAGTGTACTTCTTGGAATATTTTCAACTCCCTTGAGAGGTGGGACTTAGAAGTCCATCTATAAATCTCATCCTCATCCTACTGCCTTTAACCACTCCACAAGACCTACACAGTAGCCCTCCTAGTGCTTACCTCGTCTAACCAAACTATCCAACGTCCTTCCTCTTCCTATAGAAGATGGTAGTAATGTTCCTTCAGAACTTCCCCCTTTAGGCTCAAAGCCAACCCTCAAGGCAAATCTCACTTGTCTTGATCACAATATCTTTACGGTCTTGATTTTAGGTACTGAGCCTGAAATATGTTTTGCCTACATACCAAGTCCCTTGTCGCCTCAAATCGGCCAGCATCCCCTCTCTCTTGAGAGGTGTCACCTCCTCGTGGTCTCCCCTACCTAAAAGAGTCTCGAAAGGACTAGAGACAAGGATGAGGTAGATTTTTCAACAAGGTAATTCAGGAAAGAGGATTGGAATCACACTCCCAATTTTGTGAGTCCCCATCCTCAAAGAATATTTTAATAATTTATAAAATTATTAAAATCCATATGCCTTTATAATATATATAATATTTATATAGAGGTATTTTAGTAATTTCATAGCTAAAATAATTTAAATTAATTTAATTAATATAATTAGAAATCTCTAATTCCCAAATCCCAATCCAATTCCTTATCTCTCAGTCCTAGCCCTTTTGGCCTTCTCTTTGCAGTCCGCTCGAGTAAATGACTCATCTTGCTAATCGTTGGTCATTGTCTCCGTCTCTCATGTCACGTCGTCATCTCCCTTTGTTGCATCCCTCACTTTTTGTCTCTCATCGACGGTAAGCATTTATTTTCTTTTACTGCGAGAGGAAACCAAAGAAAGAGACAGAGAAGGAGGGTGAGGGAGAGATAGAATGACCTTAGAGAGATGAATTGAGAATGTAATAAGAGGAGAAATCAAAGCACAAGGAGTAAAATCAAGCAATCTTCGATATTGGTTAGTACCTTGTGCATATGTTGTGTCAGTTTTTTCTCCTGATTTTTTTCTTCCACTTTAAATCCTTTCGATTTTCGTTCTTAATATTCACATTAATCTTGAAAGAATTTTGAAATCTCTTTATAATAGATTCTTTTCCTACTTTGTATAATGCGTGATTCACAAATTCTAATTCCCATCCTCTATTCTTAAATTGATTGGTTTGCAAATCCATTGTGTTTCTCTAATTTATCATTTGGTCCGTCATGGATTCATGACTAGCATATGAACCGGATCTCCTGTTTAAACAATGTATGCTTGATTGAATCTAGAATGATTTGTTTTTTGAGATTGCCTAATAATCGAATTGCCCTACTTGGAAGTCCTCTTTTTGTGGCTAGAATAACAGTCTTGGATCAAATGCTTGATTGAAAGATTAATTATTGGCTCTAGATTATTTTTTTCATTTCACCAATTATTGTTCTTCTGCTTTTGAATAGCAATCTTGGACCAAATACATGCTTTCACTTTTGTTCGTATCATGTTAATAAATATCAGTTGAGAGTGTAATTGAAAGGATAAATCTTTGTTTCTTAAATTTAGTTCTTGCTATCATTAGTATTCATATCTTGATGATAAATTTTGGCTAAGTGATATGATTAAACAATTAAACCATTTACCACAGATTGTACTTTCTTGAGTTTTTCATGGATTGTCTCCTACTTACCTTTTTGGTCCATGTTGATTGTAATGTTTGTGTGTCATTTGGTATGAGTTCAGAAAGTGATTTAGGTATCACATTTGTTCTAGTTCATGTGCTATATTTTAGAAGAATAATCTTATCAATGATAATAAATGTAATTGGAAAAATAAGGGGTACATACATTCCACTATGCTTTGCAGCCACATACAACTTAGGTGATATTTGCTTTGGAACCATATGTTTGCATTTCTAATGCCAACAGAAAAAGTGGTCACATTACTCCTTTCTGTGGCTTTTTTTTCCTTGGTACATGCAAAATTCATGGGAGAGGTTAAATAAAGAAACTGTAGGAGCAGTAGAGTCTATTCAAAACCACGAACAGAGCTCTATTGAGGATGTCCACATTTTCAGTGTTTGGATTGTTTGACATCATGCATTCTCTTTGCCCGTATTTTGGATTAATTTATCCAATCATTGTATTTCAAGTTCCAATTTAGTTTTGGCTTAGTGGTTTGACCAAGAATAATGAAGTGTTTTAACTTTGATCTTATATTTGAAGTGTTTTAAACTTTTAACTTTATTATGGGTCAATTTATTTGTATTTTTTTTTTTTGGTTTTATTGAACCTAAACTAAGTTGTTGATGTTTTGTAGAAGTTAAATGAGCTTTTTAATCTTCTAATTTACCTTCTTATGGATAATCTTATATTTTTTTTATGTATTATTAACTCTTTTCTTTTCTGATATTCTTAAAAATTATTTATCAAACTCATTGGGATCTCACAGAGATAGAGAGTAAGGGAGTAGGGATGGAGGACATATTTTCCCCATGAGGGGGATCATGGATGAGGACCCTTGCCGCTCGTCCTGCCCTACCTCATTGCCATTTCTCATTCTAATTAATTTCTATAACGAAATTTATGTTTTCTATTTAATTTTTATGGAGTTATTGTATTTATTTTGGTCACGCCCCAAAATCAAACATGTGGTTAGCACAAACAGCGAGCCTTACCTCCCTATTGTAAGCCTATAAAGCATCCACACATACTTTATTTCACATATATATATATATATATATATATAATATTTATAACCTGCACTGTATGGAAAGAAAGGGAAAATAACATTTCTTATTATTTGAAAACATTTACATAGTTCATGCTTTATTAGTCTGCATTCGACATCATTTTTTAATACATACATTCATCACCTATTACCGCTAACCATCTTTAAATATTTCATTACATACAATCCATACAATATGCCCTAATACCACCTACTCGATTACAAAGCAACTAAAATATATATAACTATAAAAAATATATGTATCATACCTCGAATAATGGGGAGGTGACCTCAGTGTGCGAATCATCTTTCTGAACTCCTTTTTATATCTATAGGGTGATATTGGGGTGAGTCCACTGACTCAATGAGAAAACACTACCCTACTACAACCACACACAATATAGATATGCCATATATATATATGATCATGCATAAGAACTATGACCATGCGATCATGTATATGCACAACATGGGAACAAATTCATTTCATTTCACATAACATATGATTATATCATTCAACACACAATCACTCAATGCATAAACATCACCATTATCAATGCATACACAGGTGCAAGTCATTCATGTCATGCTGATCATTACACATAGTCAAACAAATGTCAGCTTCACCCATTACAACTCCCTTTTTTATACCACATCCATTATCTCATCATCCACCCTTATTTCATCATACGCCATCAAGAGTCATTCCCCTTAATTTCCTCACACATGGCATTCCACGAATCTCTCAGTATCTCGCCATTACAACCATGTTTTCATCAACCTATGTCATTTCTATGGCTTCTATTGTTTATGTCATTATCTGTGCTCTATACCCCCTCATGAGTACCAAGCCTTTAAGGTATTACCCCTCATGAATGTTGTCCATCCTTGGTCATAGCCCACAATAGGTAATATCATAACACATGCATGTATATGAGCATTCTTTCACAAAAGCAATTCATATAACCAACTAAAATTAACATCACAAACACTTGCATGTGTCATCATATGCAAAATTGTACAACCTTTCCTTACACATTCTATCGTTTTCTTGTTTGGTAGGATGGCAATCATGAGGTATACATTTTGCATTCTCCATTTGCAAACACATTTAGAAGCATTCGCACAACCCAATATCTAGCCACATGCATGCATATCAATATAACAATAGAATGGGCAATCCACTTATTCCATCAATGAATGCAAGACAATGGTTGAGTGTTGTTCACAATGGGCAATCATATGTCAATCAAGATCATTCCATATGCACAACAATCCACATAGGGTATCAACATGGCATTAGCAATTAATACTATGTACTTATAAAATGCATATAAATAGTTATCCTTCAATCATACTTCTAAACATGTAGGGTTTCACTTGCATAGAGATACATATATATGTAAATCATGCATTAATTACTAAACACAATATTTTATTAGTAGGTTTATACCAAAAATACACACAAGGTAAGATAAAAGTCCCCTCACCTCTTCTCCAAACTAACATCTACTATAACCTTGGGATTTGAAGTGAAAGAGTCTAAGAGATTCTCTAGAATAGAGGCCTAGCAATTCAAAAATGAAACAAGGATGAAGAAAATAAAAAAAAGCCCATCTTTTGCTTCAAGAACTCAGTCAGTTGACTAGCTGCTCTTGTTTTGCTTTCCAGAGGGCTACCAGTCGACTGGTCCCTCGAGGCAATCGATTGGCTCCATGCTTCCTACATTGGAAAGTCACCTCGAAGGCCATTGGTCAACCATAATCCTTCAACAGACAACTAGCTGCACTTGGATCCAACCCAAACAACATCCCAACTCACCTAAATGCACTCCAACTCGATTTTTAATCCTTTCTTAAGCTTATCCTCATGATTACAACTTCCATAATCCATAATTTAAATCCAGCAAGCATGCATAAACCATTAGAAAGCAAGGAACTTAAATATTTAACTCAAACATCATTTCTTTTTCCTCCAAAATTTGGTACAAGTTAAATCCCTAACCAAATATGACCTTTTCTTATTAATCACTCTAGATTTCTTATTTCAAAATCATCAATGTTCATGGATGAATGTTAGAAAACAAGAACCAAACCCAAACATTCTCGTTTGAGACCATTTCAACCCTAAACTTCCCAAGATTCAAAAATATGTAGAAAAGAAGATGAATCAAGAAGCTTACCTCAACTCCACCCTATTCCATTGACCAGAGAATGGTGGTTAGTGAGCTTTAGTGGAGAACTTGGATGAAAATGGAGATGAGGGATGGAAAGCTAGGGCACAAGAGTAAGGGACATGCAAGAGAAAGGAGAAGTCTGATGTGAGTCTCATATATATATATATATATATATATATACGTGGAGGAAAATTTGCCAAAATGCCCTTGAGTCAACACAAGGTGAAACCTTAAGTGAGGACAAACTTGTAACTTTACCCTAACTCAGATTTTTTTTTTCCACATACTAAAGCCACTACACATTCCCATCATTTATTTCCCATTCTTGGCACATATATTTTCCCAACACTTAATTATCCCCCTTTCACTCAAGGGTACTACACAATCATTTTATTTCAATTTAGTTTTTCCAAGGACTCATCGTTCATCTAACCATCCTCGTGCCACATGTACTCCCTCACCCCTTACCATTTATTTAGATTGTATTGTCAGCATATCCAACCATGGATTTTCCTTCCACATAAAAGAAAATTTTCCCTCACACCAGTACACACTCTTCATCACTTTAACAACACTAATAGACCTTCTAGCATTACAATACTCCCCCCTTTAAGAAATTTGGTCCCCGAATTTCCAAACCGTGGGATCTCTAACTCTAAGGGGGTGAAAGTTCACATTCCTCATTTGACTTATCAAGAATACCACCTTTCCAACTCAAACACTTCCTCGAACATATTCACATACTTCGACCCATAGTATAATGTCGACATATTCATTTCTACGTTATGGGTTCTCATCCATCCTCGGTTCAATAGGGTTCCTAGTATTAGTAAGCACTAGGCATATACACATGTAGTGTAAATGAATGCCAACGTCATTAGATACACGTTTCTTACCCAACCTAGTATGGTCTCTGTTGCAAATATCCATCAACAAGTTGCAATAAAGTTAGCCCAAATGACAAAATATTAAGCTGGGTTTTGTGCCATATTGGTTAACTCAGTTATGACATGTAGTAAGACTCCTCGAAAGGCCCACACTATGCATAAGGGGCTTGCTTCTATAGTAGCCCTATGATGATTCAATGGTGTTTCTCCACATCATGCTACACCTAAGCATCTCATCAAATTGGCTATCTCGCACATTTCTATCTTCCTATAAAAAGCGAGAGTAGAGCCCTTTTAGGACTCGCCCCTTTTGCTCAAAGTTATTCTTCAAGGCAAGACTTGTTCACCATAACAACAACTCTTTTTTTTTTTTTTGCAAATTCCTTGCCTTTACAACTTACAAGGTCACAAATGTTTGAGTAAGCAAGAGAAAAGGCTCAACATGGTCAACCTCACTCCCTAACGTGATTTATCACTAGTTTTGACCCTATGAACCAAGCTTAGTCTAGATCTCTTCAAACATCTCTCCACTCCATCCTTAGATGGTTTCCTTCACTCACATTAAGAAAGGTATGTATTATAGAATTCATCATTCGATTCTCACTCACTTCACCTCAAAGTGTGTTAAGTCTTTATTACCAATTGCTTGATGTCGGTCATAGTTGCTTAGAGCTCTTCAAGTCATGATTGATATTATATACATAACTCGAAAACTACTCTCCTATGTGTTTCTAATCCATTGTTTGTATAGCCTTTAAAAGATGAGGAGGGCTAATGAATAAGATTTACTCGTTTTCTGGTCTTGCATTTGTTTATCGTGGCTTCTAGAATATCAATCTTACTTGTGTTTTTCAAAGGGTGATCAAAAGGTATGGTGGCAGTTCACCACATAATCTTATTCTCAAGATGACCTCAAGTTATCCAATTTAACCATATTATTCGATCTGGAACATCTCATATACCAAATCTATACATGTACAACACCCATGCTTCCAGAGCATGATCCCCTCCTTAAACCGAGGTTATTATTGAGGAATTCTTTTACCAAACTAATTTCATGCCCATATCGGTAAACTAATGAATCATAAGAGTAAATGAATCCAAGGTCATTCAATACACGCATCACAAAATAATCATAAGGAAAAAAGGAATACCTGTCTTTTACTACATTCGAGATCTGAACATCAAAATAGGGGAGAATGTGAACTCAAATTTGCCCTCGACCCGCCATTGGTCTACCTTTGCCCATGGGTTTGCAAATAGGCCTTGGGTCAGTTTTATTTCCCTCAGAAAACATAGAGGAAACTCTAGAATTGGGGGAAGAAAGTGAGGACCCTTACCTCGACCTTGCCACAGACTGGGGCATTCCCTCTTAATGTGGCATGCTTGCCCACATCAGTTGCATATAAATCTAGCAAGATAACATGTCCCCCAATGGAATTTTCCACATACAAAGCACTTGGGCTTGTCATGCCTAGACCTAGAAGAACTATGAGGGACTAAAGTTTGCTCTGTCTCACCATCTGAACTGGATTTCGTGGTACTATCTGTGAGCCTTATTGATGACTCTCCTACTGATCTACTAGGGCCATCATTATTTCTTCTGTCACCACAACTATACTTTTTCATCTTGGTGCCCTTTTTCTTTTCTCCCAACTCTACGATTCTTACGGCGTCTACTACCATATCATAAGAAGAGTAGACCCCCATATAAGGGGACACCGCTCAATAGTATGGTTGGCAGAGCCCCAAGATGATGTGTCTAATTTGGTGCCTCTCGTCTGGCACAATGTAAGGTGCATAATGGGTGAGACCAACAAAAGTTGCATAATATTCATATCGGGCCCTTGTCTTAATTGTTCAAATTCTCTCTCTCGAGCTGTGTTATATGCTTTTGAGGAGGAAATGTTGCATGAAAACCCCTTTAAATTCATCCCATGAAATTGGGGAAGTCCCTTGTGGTCTTATTGTCATCCAGACATTACACCATTCATTGGCTGCGCTCTTCAACTGGAAGGACAACAACTGCACCATTCGATTATCGTCACATTATAGCACTGCCCAAATTTTCTCAATCTAACTCAAAAACTCTTTTGGATCCTTATGGCTGTCGGTACCAAATTACTCAGGTGGTTGAAGCATCAAGAATTATGCGAACTCCTTATGGCCTACCCTTAAAGAGGAATAAGCTGGATAGGTCTTCCGCCTAAAGTTGTGGTGGGTGTCTTGAAGCTAGATTAGTTGAAGTAGCCACGCTGGCATTTTGCCTCATAAACATGGCCACCATAACCTTAATCGTGTTTTGCATGCCCGGAAAGAAAGCCATCATTGTGGCGTTATCGAGTTGAAGAGGTACCTCATGTTGCTTGGGAGGCATCTTGAATCTACACAAGACAATTTAGACCTTACATCATTCACTAATATTAAACATATTCCTAGAAAAGAATAAGACTTGAAGGAAGGAAGACACATCTTATAAGGCCTTTGGTAGAATCATTTCTCTATAGTTGTGCCTGGGTTCACAACAACAGAGGAGAACCAACTATAATTAGTAGGAGACCCAATGCCAAAACTCTGATACCAACTTTGTTACGCCCCAAAACCAGGCACATCACCAACACAAATAGTGAGCCTTATCTCATTGTCATAAACCTAACTAACCTTAACCCCCAAGCATAAAGCATCAACGCATACTTTATTTCACATATATATAAAATATTTATAACCAACACTATATGGAAAGAAAGGGAAACTAACATTTGTTATCTTTTGAAAACATTTTCATAGTTCATACTTTATTGGCCCACATTCATCATCATTTTTGAGTACATACATTCATCACATGTTAACGCTAACCATGTTTAAATATTCCATTACATACAATCTATACAATACACCCTAATACCGCTTACCAAATTATAGAGTCAATTAGAATATATATAACCATAATAGAATACATGAACCGTCCCTTGAACAATGGGGATGTGACACTGTCTGAACTCCTTTCTGTACCTACAGGGTAATATTAGGGTGAGTCCACTAACTCAATGAGAAAATCCTATCCTGCCATAACCATACACAATATATATATATATATACAAACATAATCATGATCATGCCTAAGGACTATGACTATAACGTCATTACTTCTAAGCTAATTGTCTAGAAAGAATAAATTTTTATCCTATTTTGACAAAAGAAAAATGCTAATTTCATTTAAAAGAATAATGTCCATTAGTGACTCTTCAAATATTTCACAAGTTTAGGATCATATCTCCTAAAAGTCTATCTTTTATCCTCTTCTTGGAACCTCATCAAATATCCTAGTTTCTCTCTAACTATGTTGGTACAACCTTTCCGTTACTGAGAATCCCTGGAATGGTAAGTTAAAAACACAAAACAATGGGATAAAATCCCAGTAACTAGCATTTTAAGTTTAAAAACACTTGTTAAAAGAAAATGCCATTCCAGTCATAAAAGCATAAAAATTTCTAAATAAAATTTACCTTCGATGCAGTATGTCATTTTTTGAAAATCTTTTCTCAAAAAACCAAAACAATTAATAAAAACTAAGTAAATATGACAAGCTCATATTAAGTCAAGCTTAACTTGATAACATGGGGCTGGCCCTTAAGCTCATCTTAGAAATAAGTTGGTGATCACATAACTTCATGGAAGAGGTTTTGCAATCCCTCAATCCAAGCTCAACTTAATCATGAGAGGAAGACCTGCAAATCTTCAACTTAAGCTCATCTTAAACATGAGAAGAGGTCCTGTAATTCCTTAATCTATAGCTCATTTTAATAACATAGGGCTGACCCCCAAGCTGACTTGTTATTCCATATCTTGTTTTGCATGAAAACTTAAAACTTCATCATAACTTGAAAATTTGCCATCATGACACTGACTATCATGAAGTTGTTCTTAAAATTTGCTTTCATAACTTGAAAAACTTATCCTTCATGAGACTTACTTTTCATGAAGTTGATTCTTGAAAACTTGCTTAAAACTTTTGCATCTTGAGCTTGCTTTCATGAAGCCAAAATCTTGCTTGAAAACCATCATGAAAGCTACTCTCAAGAAGCTAAAACTTGCTTTCCTTTATGAACCTTTCTTTGTGAAGCTTTTCTTGAATGAAAAAGCATAGAGTAATGCATAAAAACTTATAGAAATAAACTTCGAAGAAATAACTTGAAATAAAGCATGGAAGAAGTAAAGACTTCATTTAAATTATGATTTTATGAACTAGTTACTTGGAATGACGACTGACTCTTACTCAACTATCCCTTGGATTTTGGCCTATTCAAACAACACATAATTTTTATTTAAAATTCTAAACAATATAAAGACTAAAATTTATCCCTTCCCAATGTCACAATCCATTACACACATGATCAGAGTAGGGGAGATTCATACCTAGAATCCACGCTGCTTTGAAATTATATATTCAATTAACGCACACAATACACAAACACATAAACCTACACACCAGGGAAGATTTGTATCTAGTCTCCATGTCGTATGTAAGCACATATAGATAGAATAAAGAGAAGACATATATATTTTCCATGCCATTTGTATAACATACATCTCATACAAGAATAAGCATACATCATAACTTACAAGCCTATTCCTTCTTATAGTAATTTGATCATATCATAATACAATTTTGAAAATACTTTTTCCCAAATTTAACTTTAAACATTCCTAACATAATTAGGTAGCTTAACAACCACCTAAGCTTAACGCCATTCACACACAAAATCCACCTTCCCCTTTTTGAAATCATGTTAATCTTTTCTAATCAGAATAGCTTCAAACAAGGTTTCCCTTTGAAAGAGTATATGTAGAAATCCGTTCCTTTAAATTTGTATTTTCAAGCATAAGTTCTCAAATCAAATTTCCATTCTAATGGTCACAAAACAAGTAAAATATCCTTTCAAGCCTATCACTTTCTATGCCATATAATCGAATGGTCCCAACTTTCCTTATGTTCAATTTAAACCATAAACCTTATATATAATTCAACACAACACAATATAATCTCAAAGTATGGACCATTGCATCATAGAGACTTTCCACATAATCTATGAATAATCAAAAAATCCAATTTCCTAATGAAAGCAATATATCATACTCAACATAGGTCTTAATGCAATAACCCATAAAAATGTCACAAGTCTTAAATAAACAACTGAAAGTGGAAATAATGAAAATGAATGTCCCAATATCCCTCCTAACTGTCCTAGATGACTACAGAGTGAACCTAGATCATAAACTAAAAATATTTAAGGGCCTACCCGACAACGAGAACGTCACGACAAAAGCCTATTACTCCTAGGGCAGGTGCTCCTCAACAACTAGATCTGTAAGAAAATAATATAGAGTGTGAGTCATAAAACTCAGTGAATGGTACGGCTTTATCGTAACACAACTTAAACAATCAAACATTATATAAAGTGGCTGTTGGGCTATAATCTCAAACCAAATTCAGAAGTGCAGAAAGCGTATCAATCATATAGCATTGAATCTCGTCAAAACAGTGGTTTGTGTCAGTGACAAGATGCCCATTAAGAGTCAAAGCTCACCCGGGCCACCTTCTTGCCATGACGACACCGAATCATCCAACTAAAGGTACGTATCAGTGGCAAGGTGCCCATTGGAAGTCAAGGCTCACCCGAGCCACCTCCCTGCCATTATGCGATCTCACCTCACTGGTCAAGGCACCTATTGGGAATCTGTGATACCCATGGTTAAAATTTCCACGTTTGTCTAACTTTTCTATGTGCCTATGTGAATTTCATTATCTCGTCTGTGTGTGCTAGTTAAAAGCATGTGTTACGTATTTATTTTAGACGAATTATGTGATATGATGGATGCTATTTGATGTGATGTTTATCCTACATGTGAAATGTGACTTAGGCTAATGAGGAACTAAAATGAAAAATAAAATTGAGGGACTAAAATGAAAAATAAAACTTAGTTGGGGTTGGACGAAATTGTCTAAAATGATACCAATAGATAGAGATTAAATTAATAAAAATAATGTGAGGCTTTAAAATTTAATTAAAGGTTCAATATCCAAGAATTTAAATGTAGGGAAAATTAAGAAAAAAGAATTCCCTTAGATACAATTAGAGCTGTCAAAATGGACCCAACCTGAGTGGCTTAGGCTAGCTAAATGCCAGCCCTTATAAGGTTAGGCTGGGGTAACTCGCGAATTACCTATTTGTTTTTTATAAATATATATTATACTCAAAGGGGGGCAGCGACTCAAACCAGAGAGAACAAAGCGATTGAGGGCCAGAGATTCAGAGAAAGAGAGAACAGAGCGACAGAGGGCTAGAGATTCAGAGGAAGAGAATAAAGTGATGAAGGAGAACAGTGCGATAAAAGAGAATATAGTAGTGATTAGAGATCAAGATTAGAGATGAGAGATCTTCACCTTTGAGTTCGTGTTCGTTCGTTTGTATCTTCTCTTCTCTGTTCTTTAAGTTAGTCATCATTCCCCACTTCCCTCCGTCCATCCCTGCATGCATTGACGACATCCATCTCTGCAACTCTGTGTCCATCTATCCTCTCAATCGGCCATTTCCATCTCTCTATCTAATCATAAAAAAACAAAAAAAAAATTACGAATATGGAGAGAAACCTAGACCTCATCACTCATTTACTCTAAGCCCCTATTTTTTTTTTGTTCTACTAGTTAAGACTAGCTACAAAACAACAAACAAGCCATTCAAGCCTAAAAGCAACCAGCACACTAGTTTATGGTAGTAGGAATCAATTAGTGTGTTGATTGATTAAAACAAAAATAAGAAAGTTGGAGTAAAAAGCTAACACTCAAAATATGAAAGAAAGTAAATTAGCTTAGAATTTCTAATGATAGTTTGGATTTATTTCCTATTTTCTTGGTTGTTGAGTGACCAAATGAAGTCTTTAAATCATGAAATTTTTGTGAGGAACTCTTGATATAGTAGCAATCAAATCTGGAAATTTTCAAAGTTATTAAAAATGATTTGTTTGGTCAAAGAATTATGGGAACAACCCTTTAATCAGTTCGGAAAACAAATATGAACAGTTTGAAAATCTACCTCTATTTCAGTAGCTAAAGACCTTGTTTTGATCTAAAATTTTTATGGCACTTAGTTAAGATATGAAACTTATGATATAAAAATTTTCATTGCTTTTAGTTATGGTCAAGCTAGTTTATCAGGCATAAATAAATGCCTATAATAGAATTTTACAGTTCTGACATAGGGTCACTAATGATGTTTGTAGAGGGGCCAAATGAGAGAGTTTTAATTTAAAATTTTTACCATAGCATATTAACATATAAAGAAGGTTCTATACCAAGTTTCATGATTTTTAAAGCTACAAATTAATACCACAAGTTTCTAAAATTCAAACCTGAAAGTGACCTCAAAACAGAACAAGGTTGAGTGTTTGGTAGTCTTTGTTATGATTTAGTGTTGTTTCTTGCTTTACTTTTCCTCTAGGCCTTTGATAATAACTTTGGCATCCTTCTCCAATTTGAAGAGTAGAAACGTAGCTCAGAGTTAAAGTGAGTGAGTTGATGCTTCCTATGGCTAAGTGATTCTTTCTTTATGATCCTTTGCATCATAGTGAAAGCATATAATGTATCTAAATTAAAGAGAGTGATGAATTACATATAAGGGTATGTTGAGCATCATGTTGTTGTTGTGCTTTAAATGAGATGGTGAAACATAATTAATTATGAAACTTGTGTGAATATGTATATATAAATATGTTCTTTCATGAATAGAGTATGAAGGGTATATTTTAAAAATGTGTGTATAATATATATATATATATGTGTGTGTGTGTGTGTGTGTGTGTGTGTGTGTGTGTGTGTGTGTGTGTGTGTATACTCTTATCTACATGTAAGTACATGAATTTTTATGTATTTAATTTAAGAAGATATATGTGAATATATATATATATACACACACATAAGTAAATATACGTAATTGTTTAGTCATAAGCTATATGTTGGAGTTACCATTTATTTTTTTTATCCAGTACCAACATACTTTATGTTAACAAAAAATCTTTTACAGGAAGGTTAGCAGAGCTGTTGACCTCTTCTTCGACTTGAAATGAGATCCCAGTTCAAGACAAACTAGAAAGGAATCCATTTATTCTTCGACCTATTGAAGCAAGAGCGAAATCAGAAGAATTATTCATTCAAGCATATCAACCGAATCGGTATATGACCATGTTGAGCAAAGACGGGGGAGAAGGAAAGGGGAAAAGACAAAGAGCACCCCTATTATATTAAGGAAGCACACCAGCTAAGGTACAAGTGGAATAGACAGGAATGAGAATCAGAGAGTTTAACGAAGTGTTGCATTCCTTAGTCAACTTTAATCCTACCACATAGTAACCCTTGATTTTGAGACCCTTTACTCTCAACGAGAGGGATCACACTTACATTCACTTGTAAGATATTTGTTGGAAGGTTTAGTTTAGTAAATATATATATATATATATATATATATATGCGTATGCACACACATATGCATCCTGATCTTGTGATTGAAGTAAGAAATTGTGGTTCCTCTGTGTATTAAATTCGTTGATCATATTATAGATTGTGAATAATATATGTATTGGACTAAGATGTGTTGATTGTTGAACTTATTCTTCCGTAGATGGTTGTATGAGGATATGATATGTTACTATATTTGTGATGGGTTATGCTGTATACATATTATGTTGTTGGAATCGTGTTGATTACGTTGTGACTTGAATTGTAAATGATTGAGATGTGCATGTGGCTCATGATTGTGATTATGATTGTGATTGGTACAGCATGGCGATGCACCCCATGGGAAATTACATAGAGCCATAATGGTGGAGATTTATTTATAGAGTGATAAGGTTGGATGCAGCGAGGGCCACGAGTAATGATCTATAGGTGTCCTATATGACCCAATTGGTATAGAAAATTTGTGTAACTGATTGATTTGTTTACTATTGTAAATTATTTTGAATTATATTATATTGTGATGTGATTTGTTTTATGGGTGATTAATGCATGTTATCATTATGATGCATTATAATTATTTTTCTTCAAAGTTTAGTGTTGTCCCCTCATTGGGCATGTGTTTGCTCATACCCATCTTATTTACATTTTTCAGAATTGACAATTGAAGAAGAGTAGTCATACAAGAAGTCAGGGATTCTCTCTCAACTCAAGACTCCTTTTGAATTTGAGGGATAATTTAAATTTTTATTCTTGTATCTTTTGTTTGTTATTCTAGAGTCACTTCGTGATCACATAGGTAGCCTAGGATTTGGGTTATTGTCATTATGAATTGAAGAATGATGTGTATGAATAATACAATCATATTGCAGAATATGTTCCTAAACATTTTATTTAATTTACTTGTTGTGATGGAATGATAAAATACACATGATAGTAAGATTATTTGTATTTGACTATTCATGGATAATTAAAAGGAAGATTTCCTTAAATATAAATTTACTTCTACATGTTTATTTTAGAATGTTCTATATGATGGCTTGATAAAATTGATTGGTTTCCAAGGTGAGGTTAGACTCACTCTTGTGTCAGTCACGTGTCTTAGGTGAGACATGATAGTAACAGGTCACAAATTTACCATATCCAACGCCAGATATCTTCCATGTAGTAGGGAGGATTATCGGTGATGATGTATTATAGGGAAATTTAAAAAACTTTGGGAAGAGTTAAATGCATTACAGCCAATACCGCAATGTGAGTGTGGAGCTATGAAGGGTTGCACATGTGCTGCACAAGGTAACTTGCTGAACATAATTTCCCAAAATAAATTGGTTCAATTTCTTATAGGACTAAACGATGTGTACGATAATGTTAGGGATCAGATTTTAGTTATGGACCCCCTTCCCTTTGTTAACAAAGCTTATGCAATGGTTCTTAGAATTTAAAAATAGAGAAGTGTCCAAACCATTTTTTTTTTTGAAAATATGGACAGTAGTGCTATGCTTGCTAAGGTTACATGGGGGGTATGGCCACGGGCAAGGAAATAGGAAAAATTCAAATAAAAAAGAAGATAGGTATTGTGACATTTGTAAGAGTCCATATCATACTAAGGATAGCTGTTTCAAACTCCATAGGTATCCAGAAGGGTTTAACCAATTGAAAAAGGAAAGAAGCAATAGTTCAACAGTTCAAGATAATATGGCCAACAACCCTCTTGAGGAAGAACAATCCGAAAAGGTGAATTTTGCTCATACTCTAGAGTTTGTAGAGTTTCCAAGTAATATTCCTTCCAAATCTTAAATACTTATTTTACTTGTTGGATTGTGGATACTAGAGCTACAAGTCACATTAGTGCTTGTAAAATTTTTTTTTTTAAAATTCTAGATAAGAAAGTCAATATTCATATGCCTAAGGGTAATATAAAAATTGTAAGTCAATTTGGTGATATACATCTTAGTTATAATTTTATTTTGAAATATGTGTTGTATGTTCCTTCTTTGAAATATAATTTGTTATCAGAAGGCAAGTGTTTGCAAGAAGGAACAATGGGTTGTATTTTTCACTCTTATTTCTGCTTATTTCAGGATCTAAGGAATAAAGATATTAATGCAGTGGGGAGATTGAAATGAAACCTTTATGTTCTGGATGAAAAGTCCTTTGGTTATGAAGCTAAGCAATTCTTTGAAAATTTTTCTCTAAATGTAATGGTTTCTTTGAATAATTGTACTGATGACAGTAGCCTTTGGCATTCTAGATTGAGACACTTGTCCAATATTGTTCTTAAACATATCACTAGTATAGAGAATACAAGTTGTGGTGATTTTTTGTGTGATATTTGCCCTTTGGTTAAGCAAACTAGGTTACCATTTCAAAATAGCAATAATACTTCATCTAATCTTTTTGATCTTATACATGTTGATGTTTAAGGAAGTTATAGGCAACCAATCCTTACTGAAGCCTCTTATTTTATAACTGTTGTTGATATTTTAGCATAACAACCTAGACTTTTAAAATGAAGACTAAATCACAAAGTGTTTCCATATTGATTTTTTTAATTATGATTCAAAATCAATTCAAAAGGAGTGTTAAAACTCTTAGGAGTGATAATGGTTTTGAATTTGTTAATAAAGAATGTGGTCAAATGTTGTGTGATTTTGGTATCTTACATCAAAGAACATGCATTTATACTCTTGAACAAAATGGTAAGGTTGAAAGAAAGCATAGGTCTATTGTTCAAGTTGCTAAATCTCTTCTTTTTGGAGCTAATCTCCTTGTTAGATTTTGGGGAAAAGGTATTTTGCATGCTACTTATCTTTTGAATAGATTGGCTAGTATTGTTATTGATTGGCAAACTCCCTATGAGATGTTATTTAAAAACTCTGCTAATTATAAAAATTTGAAAAATTTTGGGTGTTTATGCTATGCCATTATTACTAAGCCTAAAAAAAATAAATTTGCTTCAAGAGAAACACAAACATATAACTTATATCCTTTGTTTCCAGGACTGTGTCCTAAAAAAATACATTTGCTTCAAGAGTTGTCAAATGTATTTTTTTAGGACACAGTCCTAGAAACAAAAGATATAAGTTATACGTTTGTGTTTCCAATAAATTTGTTTTGTTTAGAGCTATTTTTTATGAATAGATTTTTCCTCACAGTAAGGGTGATAAAGAAAGTGCAGAGTCAGTACCTTTGCCTAGTGTCCCAATGTCTCAAGATGATGAAAGTGCTAGTGAAATACAAGTGGTAGAAAGTGAACAACGTCAGATTGCTAGTATAGATAATCAAGAAGTTCCTATCACTGTTAGATGAAGCACAAGAGAAAAGAAAAAGCCCAGTTGGATGAGTGATTTCATTTTCCAAGTTAACTTTGCTACGCAAAACTGATTATACCCCTAGCACATATCCCTTTATTTCTCCCAGACATTTTTCTTCTAAGTATTTAGACTTTACTGCTAATATCTCTAATATAAAATAAAACTTGTTACTTGCTTTGAGGTGAAAAATAGCCCTGAATGGATAAAGGCCATGGAAGTAGAAATTAGGGCCCTTGAACAAAATCATACTTGGGATATGTATGGTTTACCTCATAATAAGAAACCCATATGATGTTGGTGGGTTTACAAAATTAAATTAAAACCTGATGGAACTATAGATAGATTTAAAGCTAGGCTTGTAGCTAAAGGATACAATCAGATTGACGGGGTTGACTTCCATAATAGCTTTTCTCCTGTAACTAAAGTAGTCATTGTTAGATTGGTCTTTGATGTTGTTGTTGCTAGATATTGGGGTTTGTATCACTTAGATATTAATAATGCCTTTTTGCATAGAAATTTAGATAAGGAAGTATATATGCTACCTCCAGAAGGATACAGTAAATGTGTAAAAGGGCAAGTTTGTAAGTTAAAAAAATCTCTATATGGCCTTAGACAGGCTTCAAGACAATGGAATATAGAATTTACTAGGAAAATCCTCGATTACAGTTTTTTTATAGTTTGATCATGATAATTGCTTATTTACTTTGAAGAATGATTATTGTTTCCCTGTCTTACTGATTTATGTCGATGATATTCTTATCACTGGTGATTCTGAAAAGGAAATAAATAAGGTTAAAAATTTTCTTAATCAAAGGTTTACTATTAAGGATCTTGGAAATGTCAAATATTTTTTTAGGCTAGAGGTTGTTAGATCTGAAGAAGGTGTTTTTATCAATCAACGAAAGTATGCCTTAGATTTATTAAAGGATCTTAGTATGACAGGATGTAAGCCTATCTCTATACCTTTTCCTAAAAACCTTATGCTTAATAATGAAGAAGTGACCTGTTGGAAGATCCTCAAGTATACAGATGTTAAGTTCTAGATTTAGCACCATTTTGGTGCTAAATGCCCTATCTTTTTATCTCTTACTTGTCTTAGCTTGTAATTCTTAACCCTTATTTTACATATTTTTATGTTTTATTAGATTTTAGATTAGATTGAGTAATTTCTTATCTTTGGCCTGTAATTTGATGTTATTATTTGTCTTTTGGTGTAGGTTGAAATGCAGAGGAGGTTATGCATGCAAGTACTGCAGTTATAAAGCTCTAAAGCTTGATTTTCTGTCATCCACCACTATAGCGGTAGCCTAGCACCGCTATAGCGGTGATCGTTGGAACCAACAGCTCCAAGAACATTTTTTTCTGCCAACCATCGCTATAACGGTGGGTGTTTACCACTATAGCAGTGGCCCCTAGACAAAATTTCATTAAAGTCATCTTCTCTACCTGCTACCGCTATAATGGTGGGTGTTTACCACTATAGTAATGGGTGTTTACCGCTATAGTGGTGGGTCACGATTCTGCAGTCATTTAAATAGTGTCAGAACAGTAATTTTAGGGGATTCTGAGTTGGAAGGGAGCCAGAAGTCCCCGATTTTGCTGAGGGAAGAGGAGAAATCTAATTCCGATCTCTAGGCCCGATTTCCGTCAACCCAACCTCAGATTCATGAAGTTTTCTCAACTTTTTACTGCTTTTTGTAGTTCTAAGGCCATGAGTGGCTATTTTTCCTGTTCTAGGGTTACTATGAGCCCAATTTCAAATTAGGATTTTGTATTTCTCTTTGAACTTGTGATTCTTTTCAATTTAATACATACTTATCATTCATATTATTATACTTGTTATAAAATTGGCCACTTTATGATTTGTTTGTTGCTTTCATCGAACTTGGGAGAGGGAGGTGTTGGTAGAACACTGAGTGATTAGGGCGAGTGGTTGAACCTTAGTGGTTTTTGGCTTGTTAATTAGTAGGGATATTATTTGATCTCGCTTAATCAAATTAGGTTTACGTTTATTTGGCTTAAACTCATATAAGGGATTATGTTAGAGTTGAGTAGCTTAACTTAGGTTAGGGAGAATCACTTTAAGCCATTAGAAAACCTAAGATTAATGTGTATAATTGATTTGAATCACAAGTGTTAGGGAGAGTTAGCAAATCCTAAGATGAAAGAGGGGGATTAGTAACTCTAGACTTTTTAATTGAATTATTTTCATCTAATTTTATTGTAATTCGATTTTACTTCCCAGTTCTTTAATCAGAGCTACATTTGATCCAAATTGGTTGTCTGACTAATGCATTTAAATTTCTGGAGTACTTAGCACGTTAGTCCTCATGGAAAACAATAATCTTACTCACTCTTTATTATTTGTACGACTGGTATACTTGCCAATTTGCTTAACAGCAGACGTCTTATAGGAAGACTATTGTATCTTAGTTTTACTAGACCAAATTTAACCTATGCTACTCAGCAGCTAAGTCATTTTGTTCAAAAGCCTAGGACTAGTCATTTGAAAGTAGTCATGCATGTTTTGAGATATATTAAGAATACACCGTCTCTAGGTGTTTTTTGTTCTGTAACTAATGCTTTGAAATTAGAAGCTTATGTGATGCAAATTGGGGTTCTTATGTAGATATGCGAAGATTATTGAGTAGATATTGCATATTTTTGGGCACAACACTGGTTTCATGGAAAACAAAAAAGCAACCCATCATCTCTAAGTCCTCAGTTGAAGCGGAATATAGAGCCATGGCAGCAACCATTTATGAGTTGCAATGGATCTCGTACAATCTTCGAGACTGGGGATCTCTATTTCAGATTCAATCCCCTTGTGTTGTGATAATAAAGCTGCTATGCACATAACCACGAACCTGGTCTTCCATGAAAGTACGAAGCACTTAGATATTGACTGTCACATTGTTAGAAATCAGTACAAGAATGGCTTTATTTCTCTTTTCCATGTTTCTTCTTCAAATCAGATTGTAGACTGTTTGACTAAAGGCCTTAGTACACCATGCTTTCATAGGTTGATATCTAAGTTGGGCCTGTTAGACTGTTACCAGGCCTCAACTTGAGGAGGTATTAAGATTCTTAGTCTTGGTCTCTCTTGGATTATTTATAAGTTAAAGGCCCAATCTTGTTTAGTGTGTTATGGGCTTTGTTATTGTTAAGCCTTTCCTTATTTATGTTGCGAAAAATAACCTTGTAAAGGCTTTGTATTTCAAAATAGTGAGCTAAGTCCCACATTACTTAGAACAAGGAGGGGAAAAAGCTTTATATAATAACATGTGTTAGTGGGCTTATAAAGGGCTAATGGAAGTTATGGGCTCGCGTACTCACAATCCCGAGCCAGTGCAATGCAAATCATCAAGTTTGCCCCTGCGTATGTGATAAAATGGACCAGGCTTAGTTTTTCTCTACAGAAATAAAGATAATATTTTTATTTATTTTTATTTGCTTACCTGAACAGAGGCATATTTAACTGTTACGAAATTAACTTGGTCAATATCAAGAAATTAAGGGATGACAATTTTGGTTTCATTGTTTTCAAATATTTTTAATATTTTCGAAATTCCCTATAAATTTCCTATAACTAGCTTTTAATTTTTGTACCTGTATTTTAATTTTGTTTAATTTTTTGTCTGCCTCTGTTGTGATTCAGTAACTATGAAAAGGGCTCTCCTCCCCCTCATTTTACACACTCACATAGTCAGAAGTTGTGTTTTCTCTCTTCTCTCTCTTACTTTCTGGGTTACTCTTTTAATATTTTTGTTATTCTGTGTCTTGATAATATCTAATAAGAATTTGTTTAATCTTGGAGGAAGTTTTGTAGACGTAGAATTATTTCTGTGATCGTGGAATAGTTTTTCTTAAGGACAGTGTCTCTTATAGACATGACTCAGATTATTATTGTGCTGGTTTCCATATTTTATAACAATCATAAGCAAAATTATGGAAACCAATGCTGGTGATGCTTTTGTTCCTACCACTATTGTTCTTACTATTCCATCCAATGCTACCGCTATCACTATACCCTTGTGACGTTCTCCAAGCCATTCCCAGATATTTCAAAAAATAGAAGTTTTTAGTAGTTAGAATTTTCGATGATGGCAAGAACGTGTTCATATTATTCTGGACATGCACAGAATTGCTGTGGCACTGACAAAAAACACAACCGTTGCCCACTGCTGACCAAACCAGAATTGATATATGAAGTTATGCTAATAAGGTATGTAGGCACACCATCATTAGTACTTTATCTAATGATATCTTTGATGTATACTGTACCTACAAGGAAACAAATAAAATTTGGGAACCTACGATTCTCAAATATACTATAGAAGATGCCAATAAGTAGAAATTTGTCATCGGTCACTTTTACCAATGTGAAATGACGGACATCAAGGTCCAAATAAATGAATACTATAAGCTATTGGAGGATCTTCGTGTAGAAAAGATCAATCTACCCGATGAGTTCGTTGCTAGAGTCTTGATTGAGAAACTGCTTGAAAGCTGGAAAAACTACAAGCAACAACTCAAACATAAACATAAACAGTTGGTACTCTCGGAATTGATTACGCACATCATCATTGAGGACACCAACAAAAAGGAGTCCAAAACAGCAAGTGCTAAGGAGTTGATGTCAAAAGCTAACATGTTGTAAGGTACATTTAGTTATAAAAACAAAAAATAAGAATAAGAAGATTGATTACAAGCCTAGAGATCCACTTTCAAGAAAAAGGATAACTGCTTTGTGTGTAGAAAATAGGCACATCATGCAGTGTAATATAGAAGAAGAGCAAGAAATGACAATCGTCCTAAGCCAAGTACAAACTTGGTTGAAGGAGATGATATTATTGTTACGGTTATTTCTAAGGCTCTTCTAATTACCAATGTGAAGGAATGAGTGGTAGACTTTGGGGATAACAGACATATTTGTGCAAATAAAGATGCTTTTACAACATACACTCCAGTCAAGGATAGAGATGAATATGTTTACCTTGATGATTCTAGCACCACTAATGTTCCTGGGAAAGGAAAAATCATTCTCAAACTCACATCTAGCAAAACTTTGCCACTTAATGACGTCCTACATGTGCCTAACATTAGAGCTAACTTGATTTTTGTAGCTCTGTTAGGAAAAGTTGGGGTTAAAGTGTCATTTGAGTCTGACAAGATCATAATGACAAAGAACAATGTTTTTGTGGCAAAGGCTATTTTAATCAAGGACTCTTTATGCTGAATGTTGCTAATAAAAAGATTGCATCTTTTGCTTGCTTGATTGACTCTATTGAATTATGATATTTTAGTTTAAGACATGTTAATATTTCATATATCAAGAAAATGCTTGAAACTAATTTGATTTATGGTTTTAATAACATGAACATGAATAAGTGTGAAACATGCGTTGAATCGAAGTTAACTAGGAAACTTTTTCATAGTATACATAGAGAACAATGATGTTAAGTCTTATTCATACAGACTTGGAAGACTTGAAACAAACCATAACTAGAAGAGGTAAAAAGTATTATGTACCTTTATAGATGACTAATCTAGATATACTAAGATATATTTTCTTAGGAGAAAAGATGAAGTTTTTTATTCTTTCCTCATATATAAAACTGAAGTAGAAAACCTGTTAAATAGAAGGATTAAAAGGATTATATCAGATAGAAGATGTGAATATATAATCTTTATTGATTATTGAGAGAAGGAAGGAATAATTTATGAGATTACTCCTCCCTATTCACTTTAGTCTAAATAAGACTTTAAAAGAAATGATGAATGTCATGCTAGTTAGTTCTTCTGCACCAAAAAATTTATGGGGTGAGGCTTTATTGTCTGCTTGTCATATACAAAATAGGATTCCCTATAAAAAGTCTAGTAGAACACCCTATGAGTTGTAGAAAAACTATAAGCCCAATTTGAAATATTTGAAAGTGTAGAAGTGTCTAGCAAATGTTGCCTGACCCAAAGAAAAGGAAGTTAGGTTCTAAGATATCTAATTGCATGTTTATTAAATATGTTGAACATAGCACTGTTTATAGATTTCTTGTTTTGAAGAGTGATGTGCTTGATTGTAATACTATTGTTGAAACAAAAAATGCATAATTTTTTGACCATGTTTTTCCTTTGAAAAATAGGAATTTTCCAAGTACATCTATGCAAAACTTTGAAAATGAAGTTGAATATGAAAATTTAAGTTCATATGAGAATGTCCATAAGGATTTAAGAAGAAGAAAACAACAAAGGAAGGCAACTTCTTTTGGAGATGATTTTTATACATTTACTGTTGATGATGAACCTAGAACTTTTTTTTGAGGTTGTTGCATTTCCTGATGCAAAATTGTGGAAAGAAGCAATTAAAATTGAAATAGATTCAATTATAAAAAATAAAACTTGGGAGTTGGTTGATTTACCATAAGGAGTAAAAACCATTAGTTGCAAATGGATTTTAAAAAGAAAATATAACCCATATGGGTCTATTGACAAATTCAAAGCTAGATTAGTAGCCAAAGGTTTTACACAAAAACAAAAGATTGTTTATTTTGATACTTTTGCTCCTGTTATTAGAATATCATCTATAAGAGATTAAATTGCTTTAGCCTTAGTATATAAACTTAATATTCATCAAATGAATGTCAAAATAATTTTTTTAAATGGTGACTTAGAGGAAGAAATTTACATAGAACAACTTAAAGGTTGTATTCTACCTAGTAAAGAAACAAAAGTTTGCAAACTTCTTAAATCACTATATGGATTAAAACAAGAACCTAAACAATGGCATAGAAAATTAAATCATGTGTTGATTTGTGATGGCCTTACTTTTGTTGAATGGACAAATGTGTGTATACAAAAATAATTGATGCTAATTGTGTGATTACCAATCTGTATGTGGATGACATGCTAATTTTTGATACTAGTATGAATATAATATATAAGACAAAAAATTTTCTCAACATCAATTTTAGATATGAAGAATTTGGGTGAAGCAAGTGTGATTTTGGGAGTTAAAATCATAAGAAAAGGTGATAGTATCTAACTATCACAGGAACATTATGTTCAAAAACTACTCAAAAAGTTTGGTCATTTTGATGACAAACCAGTGATAGCTCCTTATAATTCTAGCACCCAATTGAGGAAAAACTTGGGTAAGCCTATTGCTCAATTAGAATTTGCATAGATCATTTGGAGTTTGTTGTATCTGATGACCTTCACCCGTCCTGACATAGCATATGTTGTGTATAGGTTGAGTAGTCTTGAAATAGCATATGTTTTGTGTAGGTCGAGCAGGTATACACACAATCCCAGTAAATACCATTGGGGTGCTCTCATGAAACTCATGAGATATCTGAGTAGTACCATAAGTCATGGTATTGAGGATAGTGGATTTCCCACTGTATTAGAAGGATATAGTGATGCTAACTGGATCTTAGATTCAAATAAGACAAAATCCTAGTGCATATTTGTTCACCCTTGGTGGTGGAGCAATTTCATGGAGATTAGCTAAACAAACCCTTATAGCTAGATCCACCATGGAGTCAAAGTTTATAGCTCTAGAGTTAGCTGATGGTGAGACTGAGTGGTTGAGAAACTTCTTGGCATGCATACCATTAGGTATAAAACTAACACCATCTGTGTCTTGTATTATGAGCCAAGCGACAATAGCCATTGCAAAGACTAAAATTTATAAAGGAAAGAGTAGATACATTCGTTTGAGACATGATGTTGTCTAGCTAATGCTAAATAATGGAATAATATCGATCGATTATGTGCAGTCAGAAGTAAACCTAGCCAATCATTTGACTAAACCCTTGGGTAGAAATTTAATTAATAAGACATTAAGGGGAATTGGACTTAAGCCAATAGGAAATTAGCAGTGTCGGTAACTCAACCTTTATTATTGGAGATCCCATGAAGAAGGTTCATATGGGTAATAACAAGTCATCTACTAATTCTAATAGCACTATTTTCTCAGTCCATTTCCTATGGTTTTAAGTATGAAAGTGCTAGAATGCATTGATTAGTAGGTTAAGCATAAGCTCTTAATATTTTCATTGTCCTACGTTGAGGGTGATGTATTCATTGCAAATACACTTGATGAAATCACTTATACTATATGAGTATAGAGTGGGGTCACTCCTATGAGATAGTGGCGAAATCTCTAAAGCATTTATGAACACCAGGCACTCACACGGCCAAAAAATGCGCACAACGGCATTAATAGCAAAAATTGTGGGGGTGAGGTGTGACTACTAAGATCCCTAACTTACGACTAGAATATGTTGGTTTATAGAAGCTATATGCTTCATCAATTACTCTATGAGTTAAATCTTAATTGTCTAGATCAGATTTATAGTTTAAAAAGAGACACCGGATTAATACATCTATACACATGTATGTAACCCAAAAAGTTTTTTCAAAATGTCTTTTAGAATATGTAGGGGATTGTTGTGAAAAAAAAAAATAGCCTTGTAAAGGCTTTATGTTTCAAGAGAGTGGCTTAAGTCCCACATTGCTTAGAACAAGGAGAGAAAGAAACTTTATATACTAACATGTGTTAGTGGGCTTATAAAAGGCTAAGGGAAGTAATGGGTTCGCGCGCTCACAATCCTCGGCCAATGTAGTGCAAATTATTCGATTTGCCTGCCTACGATGCGATAAAATATACCAAGCTTAGTTTTTTTCTATAGAAATAAAAATAATATTTTTGCTGGGTTGGAAGTTGTAGCCGACTTCTTGGAGCCTACGTCGTCACTACAGTTGGACACACATGGGCTTGATTCAGGAGCCATTGCCGATGTAGGCGAGCCTTTGTTCTTTTTAGATTTTTCTTTTCTTGGTCTATTTTTTGGATGGCTTGTTGGAGAAGATTGTTGGCATATGTGATAACTTGTATATTTTCTTTAGATTGTTAGACGACTAGCTCTAATTTAAGGTGTGTTGCTTCTGTTTAGTTTCATTTTTCTGTTGTATAAGCCTAGTATTGATTTTTAAAATATGTTACCTTAAATCATATATTGTTCTTCCATAAATTTAAGCTTCTAATGTATTTGATGATTTTTAAGCATAATTTATCTTATGTAATCCTGTCTTGGTGCTAGTTTAATAAAATTGATATCCATCTGTCCCAAAGCAGAAAAATACTGTAATATACACTATGTAATATTCAGTACACAGCATTCTCTTTTGCTTTGGCCCATTTACACATTTCGGATCACAGTCTTGCAGGAAAATATGTCAACCAGTATTTTAGTTGAATCCTCGTATTTTCTATGAAAAATAAGATTAAATCCCTAGATTATAACGTCCTAATTTCAACTCAGCCCCCTTGAAAGTCGAAGAACAAATTGCGTCAAACATCATGAAATTCGTAGCTTAACCGACGCTGTCCAACTCTATTCTTTTTCTGCACTTCACGTTCCTTCTCGGTTTTGCTTTCCTAACCAGCCCCAAAAATTCGAATTAATTAGATTATAACACAATTAATCAGCTCTACCCAAATCAGGAAGAACAGAGTAAACCCTTAATTCTCTTACCTCTCGACGTCGACCACCCTGTTTCTGTACTCTACGCTTTCCTTCTCTGTTTTGCCTCTCTCCCTTTGTTTTCAAGCTTCAATTTCGGCCAACAATTCCACCAAATTCTAGTTTAAGCTTCAGGAGAAAAGGACTGCTACAGCACACCCGAAAACCAGAGATTTCCACTGCTGAAATTCTCTCTTCGGTCGCACTCAGTCTCACTGAGAAGGGTTCCTTGATTCCTGCTAGCAAAACTGTGTTTCGAGTTCTCTCTCTGTTGCTCACTCACAGGGATGAAGGGAAGGAGGTTTACGGGAAGCAAGGATGAAGATGCAGAATTTTCTCTCTTTTTCCTGATGGGTTCTTCACGGCTAGCACGAATCAGGCTTTAGTCGGGTTGTTACATAAACAGGCTTCCAAATGCCAATGTTCATGAATATAAAAGATGGGATTTTAAAACACTTTTTTATTTGCAAACCCCCTCTTTTGTGGCTTGGAGATGCAAACCCCCATGTCACCTTATTGAAAGAAGCGGGATTACTGAATCATCAACAATGTGTGCAAAAAGTCTAGATTTCAAGGTAAGAGAAGGGTTTTTGAGCTTAATGTGCTGAAGATTCGAACTTCACAAAGACAAGAACTTGAAGGAAGAGAAGACTAATGAGCGCGGGAGTGAAAGAGAAAGTGGGATTTGTTGTGAGAGAAGATGAAGGGAGTAGACGATCTCACTGGCCACATGCGATGCTCATGGATAGCTTCGCTAAGCTTTTCTCTGATTCATGCTTGCTTGGCTTCTCTCTTCACAGGTAGTTTCAATGGAGTCCTCGAATTAAGGAGGAGAAAATGAGTTTTCTCTTGTAATTTGTGCTTGGCGTTCGCTTATGTGGCCAGTGAAGGATAGCTCCGCTAAAAGAGGGAAGATTTGACCACAAGACATGGCAGCAACCCCATCTCAAATGCCACGCCAGCAGTTAACCTTTGTAGATGGAGAGGCCAATCCAAAAAATTGGGGGTGAATTTTTCAAAAATTAAATTGGTAGATGTATTTTTTTTTAAAGGCTAAATTGAGAAGAATCAACCTTTTGAGAATCAAAACATTAATTTACTCTTATATTTTTATAAAGATAAGTCTATTAAATCACTTTTTGATACTTATGTAAAATATTATTTTTTATTATCATAGATACAAAATTTGAGAGTAACTCAAAAGTGAAAAATTCTTTTGTTATGAAAGAATGATATGTGGTATTATATCCCCATCTAGTCAAGGGAAGCCATTGAAACCAATATGTGGATTTGCACATAGCCAAGCATTTGCTTCAGTTTGGCCATCTGACTAGGGGATATATGTAGTTAGATTTCTGATTTTTCCAAAAATTGCTAACAAATATAGGGTCTCGCTAACTGCTCCATGCAGCTTATAAGGTGACTAAATCAATAATTTATTCTTTTGTTACCAGTTAACGCAGGGAAAAACAAGTCTTCCATTGATAAAAGGTGGTCAAGATTACTGGAACTAAAAAATGCAAGGCTATAATTTATGCCACGATTACACGCCCTCATATGTATATGCAATTCTGTATGTAGAATAATGTTGACTTGTTATTCCTGAAACTTGTATTTTCTTTTGTAAATTTTACACACTTTTTTCCCATATTATTTGGAATATTTGTAATCACACGCAAGCACGTTCGAATGTGCACGTGTGTATTAAAATAATTTTGAGGTATTTTCTTTTGTAGATTTTACTCTTTTTTTTTCCATTATTATTTGGAATATCTGTCACGGTATTTTGCTTCAGATAGGTAGATTTTCATTTTTTTAATTTCTGGAAACAAGTTGTGGTTCTCAAGATTTGATTAACCACTTAAGTACTATAAAGCAATTCACTATATTCTGATCCAAGTGTGAGTCATGAATAATTGATCTTTCGATAGTATAGAATCTATCATGATGAGTTTAATATTCCTGCCATTACCAAACATCATCGATAATTAATTAGTAGATAAAGCATCTACTTGCCTTGCATGTTTTCTTCAAGTGTTGGGGTTGACGAGATGGAGTTTTGGCACCTCTAGTTTTGTAAAAGTTTTATTTTTGTCCTCTTAGTGCATAAAGAGGCAATAAATGTTGTCACTTAGAACAATTCAATTATGTTGTTTGTCACATAATTCTTATAAAATTTAATGTCAATTTTAACGATTGGTTGAATTAGACCTTATTTATTTACTAACATTGTTAACTTGCACTCAGATTTTGCGTCCAAGTCAACAAATTATTTAATTCAGTGTTAAATTCTAGATTGAAATAAAATAGAAGGGAAAAATGGATTGTTTAAGAATAGAATGACAAATTGCTTGCATTTGAACTGAAGGGTCTAAATTAAAATTTTTATGAAACTAGGACACTAAATTTATTTAGGCTGTTAGGATGAAAAGCGCGCAAATTTATTTTAATGAGTACTTCATAGATTTGTACCATACTACAATTTTGTTTGTATGACTCGATCAAATGAAACAGATTTAAAATAATTTAGTTCTTCTGTTTTTAACTCTCCTTTTTCCTTACCCAAGTGAAAATCATTCATTTCTAATGTGCCTTTTATTTGCCAGAAAGATTATTATTGGCGAATATATTATTGGTGTTTCTACGTGGCTTTTAGAACAAGTTAAATTATTGAAAAGGGATATTTTCACTAGCTAAGGGAATTTTCCTTGCTTAGTAAAAAGGGTGTCCCTAGAAATTTTAAGTTATCAATCAATCAAGCGGACCCTCTCCTTTTGGCAAGAAGAGTGCCTTTGGACACCTTAACATCTCAACAACTAAAGGGGACCTGCTCATTTAGTGAGAAGGGTACCCCTTGACATTCTAGGAGGAATGCCCCTTAGAATCCATGGAAGAGCGCTCTTTGACATCCAAAGAGAAGCACCCCTTGGTGTCATGCTCCCAATTCGAGTTAGTGACTAACACAGGATGAATTCTATACTATCACCGTAAGCCTAAGCCGTCATACACTGACACTCAAATAGTAAAAATGACAAGTAGTTCCAACCACAAAATAAGATAATGTCATTTAGGAATAACAATGTCAGAGTTTGAGTTTCACATATAATCTATGTTTCCAAGCTTTCCCTTCTCAATAGAAATCCATCCGAAAAAGGGAATGTTTCAAAATATGGTTAACCAAAATAACAAACGAATTATCTATAGGATCCTTCACAAGATATTCTATACACAAAACTAGTCCTAGGTGTTCTATTAAACTACAAAGCAATAACACCTTACCAAATACACCAAAATACAAATCACCAACCCCATAGCAAAGGGTTTGGCGAGATGAGGCCCCAATACAACTTGGGCGGAGACTTGCCCGCTAATGCAAAATTTGTAAGAGGTACACAAAGAAAAGGATGAGCACATAATACTCACTAAGATATAACATTACTAAAATAATACATTACTGTGTGCCATTTGTAGGGATGGAACCTTGGGATCGATTCCATCCATCACCACAACACATGAACATCTAGTACTAGGCCACAACCATCACAAGTTTTCTACATACACAGGGAAATTATATAGCTTAAATCCATCACACACACAAAAGGAAATAAATTGTCACACGAGCATCCACATCGATACAAAGGCATTAAGAGCATCTACAGTGGTGGTTCTTAAGGGGTTTTTAAATTTAAGAACTGGTTCTTATTTCAGTTCATCATTGTAGTTCGCCACGTTAGCTAACACGCGTAAAAATAGTTCTTATATAAGAAACGGTTCTTATACAAAAAGTAATAATAAATAATCAACATACAATAAATGTTAGTGGAGTTAGTGAAGAGTAATAAATGCTGAAGTAATGAAAAATTGATTGTGGGACCCATTTGTATATTCTTAAGAGGTTCACCACTGGAGTAAAAAGTTACTTAAAGTAGTAGGGAGTTATTTTAGCTGATGTGGCACTGTAGGACCCACAATAAGAACCAAATTAAGATTTACCATTGTAGATGCTCTAAGGCCACCAAGGCACTATACACTCTTGCATAATCTCTCAAGCCTAACCATCTCATAGGCATGCACTCACAAGTGTGTTTTACATATGAAGTGCTTCACCTACTCATCACAGACGACATCATCGAGGGTTTGGGATCACATCACCACACAACGACACATCAACATGCCATGCCACAAAAATTTTGTATAATGCACCATCCCAAGTAGGGTTGTATATAGGCTCGATTCGATTTAGTTCTGGGCATGAACCAAATCGAACTGACCTAGTTGGTTTACCAAAAAATGGACATATTTGATTTTAAATTTTAGGTGATTTGGTTCAATTTTGGACGATTTTTTGTACAATAATTTGTGATTTTTAATTTCAGTAATATATATATATATATATAAGGATCCAAATTAATTAAAAGAAAGAGACCAAGTTAATTATAAAATATAACAATAATTTTATTGACATAAAAATATATAAATATAATATTATATGTATACAAAATATAATTTTTTTATATACAAAGTTGGTTTGGTTTTAACCAAACCAAACAAATTAAAATTTATATTTCAAAAACCAATTTGGACATCATTTTTTAGGTTTTGGTCAATTTTTGGTTGGTTTGGTTCGGCTTGGTCGGCTTGTTTGGTTTTGAACACCTCTAATCCCAAGCATCATTTGTCACACAGACTAAGCCACAAATGCTTGTCATAGAATCATATACATAAAAAAAATCCATAAATCTCAACACAGAAATATTTCCAGCGCAATCCAACACACACACACACACACACACACACACACACACACACATATATATCCAGCACAAGTCAACACAAAAATGGAATTCCAACATGCACAGATATGCTCAACTCCTTCCATAACTCAGAATATGTGTATATACATATATCCAACATCTAGTAGCGTATAAAGTTCATATCAAGTGCATTCTAGCATACAAGGATCTATATCCAACAAATTTCATCATATAGGGAATAATAAATATCACACAAGGCATTTACCATCACATAATCAAAGTAAAAGTAGGGTAGTCCCTCACTTGGAGTTCAAGTTATAGAATAAGTTGAATTTTACTTGCAAAACACAAGAAAGTGATAGAAATAGCTTAGGGCGAATTGGGTTATAAAAATTTTTCTTAAAACTTATTGGAAGTTAAATGATTGCAATGTAAAGCCAAAGCTTGTAAGAAAGTTTTTATCAAAAAAAAAATAGAGACTCAATCAAGATGAACTTGTAAGGGTGCAAGGAATAAAAAATGAGTATAAGAAAATAAATAGAGATAGAGTAAGAAGATCAAACTCAGCAAATTTATATTGGTTCAACTTGTAACCCCAGGAATACATCCAGTTCTCAAGATATCTCTTGAGATTTTCCACTATTTGATATTGAGCATATTTATATACATTTTGGTCTCTATCTTAGTCCTATTGCATACATTTTCATGAGAACTCTCTGATTTTATTATATTTTAGAATTAATTGGATGTAATTTAATTATGGACTAATTGTGCTTTAATTTTGTAAGTAGAGAGCTAAACTGATAACATGGACGAAGGTGCTTATGTTGGAGCTAATGTGACACTTTTTGGTGATTTGGTGCTGACTAGGATAAGCTAATGTGGGCCCTACTTTTGTTCTGAATCAGAGCATGCATTCAGCCCCTTTTGCTTTCCAAAGTTTACCTAAAATGGAAAATTTGTAGGTCAACTCTTCTTATAGAAAAGTCAGTCCAGCAACATCCTTTTTTATGCCATCCTCCTCTATTTTGCTGCTATAGCTTGTCTAGACCTAAACTACATTTTTCAACAAGAGAAAGGGACAAGTCTAAAGCCATTTTTCGTCTCTCTTCTAAGGTAGAATACAAGGAGGCATTAGATTTCATTTTTGGAGACAGAACAGCTTCTTCTTCCTCCTCTCTTCTTTTGTAGTTTGGGGTTCTTTGTAGTTTCTCCTCTGTATTTTTCACTTTAGTCCTTATAGGAGGCTAAAACCATTTTTTGTAATTAGTCTTTGGTGGAACTAGGAGATGTAATCTAAATGCCTTTAAACAGATAAGTGTTTCTGCTCTAACCTATTTCAGTTTAATACTCATTTTACCTCTTGTTCTCATTTTTGTATATTTTTCTAATTAGAAAAGATGTATGGGTTTGATTTTTGTTTTTATTGCTTCATTAGAGGGTAAACCTTGCTAGACTTGTATGTATGCAGTTGCTATGTATGTTTAATAAGTAGGATTAGACTAGGTTGCCAATATGCGATTATGTAAGGGCAAGATTCCGGTTAGGACTAATGTGTTTAAGTTCTAAGAGATTTTCTAGAAAACTTAGTTAATGACTGGAATAATAGATGAAGTCAGAACTATTTTTAAGAAAAGGATAATGATGATTACACTTCTAGGATAATCAGAGATTGATTACATGTGTCCTGTGATATTTCTCTATTTACTGTCGAACCTGTTCTGCTGCTGCAAGATTCGACTTTTGTTTGTATGCTTTTCTGCTACTGTCACAACCCCCCCCTCGTGTAGTTAATTAGTGTAATCAGCATTAAAAACAATTAGTTAGTAGTTAAAAGTGAGGCTCCTTGAATGAATACAACCTAAGGATCACTATATTGCAAAATTGTCACGATTTCAATTATGGGCGATTCGGCATCGTAGTGGCGTGAACCACTATCTCCATAAATTTATGAAATAGCCACTTATGAGCCAATACAACTAGAGAAAATTTTCTCTCAAAGGATCTCTTTCCCCCTTATGCTGTGTTTTTCCCAAACATCCACTCAAGGAACCCTAATCCTTGAGTTAACAAATCATAAAGATGGAATGATTGGTTAACTCTCTTTAATAGAGTGAATATACAATTAAGGCATTAATTTCAGTAGTGATAGGCAAGAAAAGCTCTTTTAGAGAATATCAAAGACAAATGGAATGTATTCTTGTTGATTTGATGGCCTTATAGTCCAAGGTGTAAAAGAGTCATTAGAAAAAGTTTGCAAAAGTTTTGATACAAAAATAGTCATTATTATTACTGTCAACATGCTGATGGTCAACCAGTTGACCTTTGACGGTTGATCGGTACCCTTTAATAAGGTAACAATTGATCAGTAGCCACTTGATGGTTGACCAGTTTCTTTTTGTCAAAGCCATTGAAGTTTTCTCCAGACTAGACAGTCGACTGTTTGCTAGTAGACAGTCGACCAATGAGTCTCTAGAATAAATTTCAAATTTTTGACAGAGAGTAACTGGTCGAATGTTTGCAGGAAAATGGTTGACTACGTGCTCACTAATGGCCTTAGTGTTTTTGCTTGAGAGCAACTGGTCGACTGTTTACAGACAAATGATTGACTGCTTACTCCCTGATGGCCCAAAAACATGTTTTTACATTTTAAAATCATTCAAATGCCATTAGTAGCAATCAAAGGAGTCCAAGAAACATTTTTCAAAGAGTTCAAAAATATTTTCTTGCCATTCAACTACTCTTACATAAAAATCCTATGTCCTAAAGGCTAAAAAGAAATAAATTCTTTAATCTTCAACATTTTGCCTTGGACTTTATCAAATTCCCTAAAAGATTGAATATTTAAGACCAAAGGGATAATATTTAAGGTGTTTGTTGTCATCAAAACTTATTTAACACATGAAATGGGGTCAATAGAAAGATCATCCAAGATGTTTTAGGGTTCAAGTCCTACCATTTCAAGATGAACAAGAGTGGAAAGGATTGTTAAAATTCAAATTGTTAAAATTCAAGAAAAACACTAAGTTTTGCCACTATAGCAAAATCCCCATCCCTGTAGCGGTATAACATAGAGAAGGAAGTTTCAGTACTGGCTACTATCATTGTAGCACCCAAACTTGGTGTTGCAATGCTAGAAGGTAGTAGCCACCCACCAAATCCTATAACATACCATTGCACTGCCTATTCCCACCGCTGCATCGGTGACACATGCCCTACACTATGAGTGTCTAAACACATTAGCATACATATGGGAGAAGTTTGGAGATATAAATCATCCTCAAACAATAAGATTTATATGGTTCCCATCTTAGGGTTTTGTATAACACGAAAATAAGAAGAAAAAAGGAATTTCAAGTAGCTTACCACAAATCCTATGCTTCCTAAGCTAGAGAGAAGTTACCATAGTAAGATCTTCATCATATTCTGAGTAGGAATGGGATTGGATGGATTTGAGAATACAAAGGAGTAGAAGAGAATGAGGAACAAGAGTAGAATACGCAGAGAGATTAGCATGAGGGTTCTGTGATATGATGTGTGTGTGGGTATTACATTTAACAATCACTTTGCCATTTTGCCTTCCAACTCTTACACACTTATATTTGAGTCCAATGGTATAAATGAAAGTTCCCTTTAATTAAATAATCAGTCTACCCAACACATCCCTCCTCAAAACCATAGCTACAACCAACATAATGTCATAGAAATTCACACAAAGGGTCCTTAAGCTTTAATTCACCATCTCAACCATCTCAAGTTAGTCAGTGTAATACCCAAGAAAAATAAAATATAAATATTTGTTTACAAACTACTGTTACTATTTCAGTATACGGTATTATTCACCTGTATAATACTATTTACGTATACAATACTGTTCATTTATACAATTGAAATGTCAAGTACTAGATGTGGTTTGGTCATAAAAGAAAACTAGGAAGAAATTCGTAGGAGAAAATGACGTTTTATGGGTGAAAATACCCTCAGGGACTAAATTGAAAGGACTGATTTGAAAAAGAAACTTAAAGGTTTAAGGTAAAAGGATAGTTTTTCCTTTAAGTTTTCAATAGTAATAATAGAAAAATTTTCGGCCGTTGCCGCTATTTGCACAGTAATTGCATTATTAGAAATGTCATTTTCATGAATAGTAAATTGAATATTTTATTAGCGCATAGTGTCAAATAGTACCCTTGACTTTTGCTATAAATAGGCCCTTCCATTTCACTTCTAAACTCACACCTTCAACTTCTCTTCTTCTCTCCTTAAGTTTCTCTTACTTCAATGCTAGGCCTATGAGATTTTGGGCCTTTCCTTTTCAGCTTAGGTAAGGATACTATGCCCTTTCTATGTCTTTCAAATTTTAGAAGTTAATTTCTTAAGTATGCTCTGTGGTTGCGGCCTTGGCTGATCTTCCACATCAGAAAAACTGTCCTTAGCTGTTTATATGTTATTTTGATTCTCTGATTACCGAAATAGAATGTAAACTGTGAAGAATACATGTCTAGGAAAGTTCTGGCTAAGGAAAGACCTGGTTTTTAAGTGTGTCCAGTGTGACCCTCCACTCTTTCCTGGGAACTTACCTGGTGTACTCTTTTACAGATTGTATTCTCTATTTCTGGTATGAATAGTGATCATACATATGAATAGTGACCGTATGTATGAATAGTGACCGTACGTATGAATAGTGACCGTATGAATAGTAACCGTATATATGAACAGTAACCATACATATGAACAGTATCTGTATGAAAACAATCCTAACTTGTTTTCTCTAATCTTTCATGAAAATCTCCGTAGCGGAATACTGAAATTCATCTGTGTACTCTTGTCTGTAATGACTTAGAGAAGCGATGTTCGTACGGAATCCAGGTGAGTGAAACGACCCCGTTTTAATAGAGTTTTAGCATTACTGGTGATAAAAAGTATGTCGTAGGACACTCCCAAGATTCATAGGGGGAAATTGGATTCAGAATGACGAATCTAAATGAGATAATTAATCCATAAGTATGGATAAAATGAAATAAGTATCTTATGATGATGTGAAGTTTGAATGTTTTCAAAAATGGATTAATTGTTATCTTGATATGTGGTTTATAAATCCATAATATAGTTATATACTATACCTGTTATATGGATGAATATTATATTGAGCTTCTGATTATGATATGAAATGTTATTGATTGTGATTGAGCGGGACAGTACCCCCTCTCACGGCAAGGCGGAAAACCCGGTTGACAGGGTGTCTTGACCAATGAGTGTGGAGACAACGATTCCCTCAGTAGGGATATAGCCCGGATTGGTGATAAATCCGTGAGGCGCCCTAGCTAAGAGGATGAGGTTGTGCGTCATGGCGGAAATATACATAATTGGTGAGCCGGCCTGTGTGCGCTCTCCGGGATATATTGCCATTGACGAGTACTAGTAACGTTTGTTGAATTGGATGAATTTTTATCTTGTATGTAAGAGGATGATGTTGTGCGTCATGGCGGAAATATACATAATTGGTGAGCCGGCCTGTGTGCGATCTCCGGGATATATTGCCATTGACGAGTACTAGTAACGTTTGTTGAATTGGATAAATTTTTATCTTCTGTCTATTGGTTGAGTATGAGCCTTTGGATATGCTTGCATGACTGGTAATGTATTTGAATTTTATTAATGCGAGGCCGATTCGCTCATTGAGTTTAAAAGCTCACATTGTTTGTACAACCTTTTTGTTCAGATCAGGTTGCCATCGAAGAATATCTGCTAGAGGAGTAGATCACTTTGGACCTTCCCGTTGTCGGGTAGACCTCTCTTCTGTTATAGATTATGTTGCTCTGTAATCGTCTAGGACATCTAGTTCAGGGGTTCGACATTTGGCTTGTATGTCAGTATAATAATGTATTTTAAATTGATAATCTATGATTTTCAGATAAGAAAATTTGATATATTTATCGGAAGGCTTACAGTGATGAGAGATTCATCATTGTGCCGGTCATGTGCCTAGAAAACGGGTCGTGACAAAGTTGGTATCAGAGCAAAGGTTGTTAGGTCTCATAGTGATTACAGAGCAAAGTAACCTTAGTAGGACCTCCTCTATCGTTGTGAACCCGGGCACAACTATAGAGAGACGGCTCTACTGAAGGTCCTGTAGGATGTTTTCATTTCCTTTCCCTCCGAGACTTATCTCTTCTTAGAAATTATGTTGTCAGGTTTAATTTTAGATATATGTGGCTACACTTTTGAACTTAGTAAAGGAAAGGTTATTACTTGTTTTGATTCCGTTATTGTCGGATCAAATTTTTATATGGTGGATTTTATAAGCTAAATTCATGATTGAATTTGTGTAGCTATATTATTTTAGGATACCAGCCAATAAAAGAAACCACTCGCATTAAAAACAAAAAAAAACTGAAGGATTACATTGCAAAAAAGAAGAAGTTTACTCATGCATGAGTAATCTAAAAGCGAGGCCGATTCGCTCATTGAGTTTAAAAGCTCACATTGTTTGTACAACCTTTTTGTTCAGATCAGGTTGCCATCGAAGAATATCTGCTAGAGGAGTAGATCACTTTGGACCTTCCCGTTGTCGGGTAGACCTCTCTTCTGTTATAGATTATGTTGCTCTGTAATCGTCTAGGACATCTAGTTCAGGGGTTCGACATTTGGCTTGTATGTCAGTATAATAATGTATTTTAAATTGATAATCTATGATTTTCAGATAAGAAAATTTGATATATTTATCGGAAGGCTTACAGTGATGAGAGATTCATCATTGTGCCGGTCATGTGCCTAGAAAACGGGTCGTGACAGTCAGCCACTAGCCAAAGGCGTTATTCGTGCCTATAACAAATTGTACACATGAAATAACACAAAGATAGAGAAATACACACAAGATTTCATAAATTCATAGTCATTCATTTAAAAGTTTGAACTCAATCAAGAATTTACACCAATACAAATAATAAGATAATTACATTAACCAAGGCACAACAAAATCATAGGTATCACAATATTACCCCCTCAAAGAAATTTGGTCTCCAAATTTCCATAACGCACTATCATGCAAACAAGGAGGGATATCTAGATTGCATATCCTTCTCCACTTCCCACGTCACCTCCTCCGGTATCACACAGTCAACTAAGACCCCAATTGTAATACCCGTGAATTTTTAATTTACTCAATGAATATGTTAATCTTGTTATATGTTTATATGTGAAATGTAGGGGCTAATTTGAAATTTAGTGAAACTATAAAAGTATTGGAATCTCTAATTTTCGTTGTGAGAAATTTCCAAATAAATTCTCAACAAAGGACTTAACTGAAAATAATGATAATAATTTTCGGGACTTGTTTGAAACCATTAGACAAAGCAAAGCTCTTGGATTCATTTGGGAAATTATGTCAAGGGAGAAAAACAAATTTGGGTCTTAAGGGTGACTTGGGAATTTTTATTCAAAAATTTTAAGAACCATAATGAATAATTTTTTAAGGAAGAGTAACATTATAATTTTAACCAAAGGAAATGACAAGTGTCATGGGAAGGACCATACATGTGTACCCTTGCATCTCCATCAGATTGAATTAAAGCTTCTTGAGGAAGCCTCATTTGGTGAGGCTACATGAAGGGAAAAAGAGAGAGATAGACAGCACAATTGGGAGGAGGGGAGACTAAGAAGGAGAGAAAAAGAAGCACAATGATGAGCTTTCTAGCTGAGAGAAAGAGAGCTACTGTCACGACCCATTTTCTGGACACATGACCAGCACAATGATGCATCTCTCATCACTGTAAGCCCTTCGATAAATTCTACCCATGAGATTAAATTATCTATGTTATCAAAATAACAATTCCTTAATAAATATGAAGAAAATATATCAAATTTTCTTATCTGAAAATCATAGAAATGATTTGTATGTAATAATAAATTATCAATTTAAAATACATTATTATACTGACATACAAGCCAAATGCCAAACCCCTGACCTATATGTCCTAGACGATTACAAAGCAACATAATCTACAATAATAGAGGGGCCTACCCGACAGCGGGAATGTCCAAAGTGATCTACTCTTCTAGCGGATATTCTTCATCGGCAACCTGATCTAAACAAAAAGGTTTCACAGAGAGTGTGAGCTTTTAAACTCCGTGAGCGAATCGGCCTCGCGTTAATAAAATTCAAATACATTACCAGTCATGCAAGTATATCCGAAGGCTCATACTTAACCAATAGACATAGTTAGAAATTACATACAAGAAGATAAAAATTCATCCAATTCAACAAACGTTACTAGTACTCATCAATGGCAATATATCCCGGAGAGCGCACACAGGCCGACTCACCAATTTTATATATTTTTGCCATGACGCACAACCTCATCCTCTTAGCTAGGGCGCCTCACGGATTTATCACCAATCCGGGCTACATCCCTACTGAGGGAATCGTTGTCTCCACACTCATTGGTCAAGACACCCTTTCAACCGGGTTTTCCGCCTTACCTTGAGAGGGGGTACTGTCCCGCTCAATCACAATCAATAGTACATTATTCCATATCATAATCAGAAGCACAATATAATATTCATCCATACAACAGGTATAGTATATAACTATATTATAGATTTATAAACCACAAATCAAGATAACAATTAATCTGTTTTTGAAAAGATTCAAACTTCACATCATCATAAAATACTTGTTTCGTCTTATCCATACTTCTAGATTAATTATCTCATTAGATTCGTCATTCTAAATCCAATTTCCCCCTATGAATCTTGGGAGTGTCCTACGACATACTTTTTATCACCAGTAATGCTAAAACTCTATTAAAACGGGGTCGTTTCACTCACCTGGATTCCGTACGAGTATCGCTTCTCTAAGTCGTTACAGACAAGAGTACTCAGGTGAATTTCAGTGTTTCGATACGGAGATTTTCATGAAAGATTAGAGAAAATATGTTAGGATTGTTTTCGTACATATACTGTTCATACGTACAGTTACTGTTCATACGTACGGATACTATTCATACATACAGATGCTATTCGTACATACAGTCACTATTCATATATACAGAGACTGTTTATACCCGAAATAGAGAATACAATCTGTAAAAGAGTACACCAGGTAAGTTCCCAGGAAATAGTGGAGGGTCATAATGGACACACTTAAAAACCAGGTCTTTCCTTAGTCAGAACTTTCCTAGACATGTATTCTTCACAGTTTACATCCTATTTTGGTAATCAGAGAATCAAAATAATATGTAAGCAGCTAAGGACAGTTTTTCTGATGTGGAAGATCAGCTAAAGCCGCAACCACAGAGCATACTTAAGAAAATAACTTCTAAAATTTGAAAGACATAGAAATGGCATAGTATCCTTACCTAAGCTGAAAAGGAAAGGCCCAAAATCTCAGAGGCCTAGCATTGAAGTAAGAGAAACTTAAGGAGAGAAGAAGAGAAGTTGAAGGTGTGAGTTTAGAAGTGAAATGGAAGGGCCTATTTATAGGAAAAGTCAACGGTACTATTTGTGACTATGCACTAATAAAATATTCAATTTACTATTCATAAAAATGACATTTCTAATAATGTAATTTACTGTGCACCTTAATAATTCGACTTACTGTGCAAAACGCTGAAAGACACGGCGGCTTTGAAATTTTTATTACTATTGGAAACTTAAAGGGAAAACTATCCTTTCACCTTAAACCTTTAAGTTTCTTTTCAATTCAGTCCTTTCACTTTAGTCCCTGAGGGTATTTTCACACATAAAACGTCATTTTCTCCTACGAACTTCTTTCTAGTTTTCTCTAATGATCAAACCATATCTAGTACTTGACATTTCGATTGTATAAGTGAACAGTATCGTATACATAAATAATATTATATAGGTAAACAGTACCGTATACTAGTATAGTAACCATAGTTTACAAATACGCATGTATATTTTATTTTTCATGGATATTACATTATCACCTCCTTAAGAGAATTCGGTCCTCCGAATTCAAAACTCACCTCAAGACTGAAATAAGTTTGGTTATTTCGTCCATATCTCATTCTTCGCATCTCTTTTTTTCTAAACCTCATCACACCCTTGGTGAGATTTACAATAACACTATACCATCAACTGTGAACTCTAGACCACATTATCAATAATGTGCATAGGGCTTTTGCCTTTTCTAAACAGCAAACATTCTCTTCCTCATCAGTTTGATTTTCTCCACAACCTTTTGTACCATAAAGTGTCTCATCCTCATAACCTTTACCAAACTCAAACCACCTAATCAGAGACGAACTTTGACTCTATGTAAAACCTCAAATAGGTGTCGTCTTCAAAAGTGGCACATGGTCTTTCCAGTTCACATTGAATATCAGAACACATGTTTCCACACACATAGCTTATAACTTTTAAGAATACAAGCACCCTACCCAAAGGCGTCATTTTGGCCATAGGCAATGCTCGTGCCCGAAGGTGATCCTTCTACCTTAAGGCGATACTCTCAGCTGAAGGCGTCATATAAAAGGAAAAATCACATGAAATTATTACATGAATCTCTAGGAAGAACAATCCTAGAAAATGTGTTAAGTAAATAACATACTCCTCACGCATAATTATAAAATAAATATATATAGAAATTCCTCTCACCTCAATGACTCATATAGAGTCGTATCCCTTCAATGATTAGGGCAAACCCATAGTTCTCTATATATAGGTTCATAAAATACTTATTTAGCATTCCTCCATAGTTCAGAAGTGTAATGAAATATCATTTTAGTACCTCTGCTCAATCAAAAGGATATTACCATACTCTGCTTTAGAATTTTCATAATCAAGTATGAAATATAACAAGTCCAACATCTTCTCGTTCCTCAAGTTCTTTCAGTAAAAGAAATCACTTCAACAAAGAAGATCTAAATACTAACTTAAATTTTATTTTTAGTACATAGATAAGTTTAATACGTGAAGCTTAGACCAAATATAGCTTTAGGTACAAACAAAAGAAAGAATAAATTAAGGACGATGAGGCTTTTGAAATGTAGAAGGTGCTCCGGGTCTAGAAGAGGAAGGTGCTTCAGACCTTAAGGAGGAAGCTAATCGTTGCAACCTAGAAAGGGTTTCTGGAGGAAACGTATGGAAAATTTGGCGAAGAGAAGAAGTCACTCCGTTCATACAGTCAATACACCTTGCTTGTTGGTCACGAAAATTTTGAGTTGCAAACATTGAATGTCTATCAACTCGATTAGCTAGTTCCCCGAAACGACGGTTTATCAGTTTCTCTTGGTTTTCAAAGAGACGATTTATTAGTCGCTTCTGGTCCTCTGTCTTGTATTCCAGACTTTCTATCTTACGCTTTAGATTTTCGATCTTATGCTCTAGGAACGCAAGCTTATTTTCTGAGGATGTTGCAGTGCTGTCCTCCTCCAACTCTATTACATCCTTCTTTCTCTTTTTAATTTCTGGTGACCTATCTACAAGTCTCTTCCCTTTGTTGTCTCTGAGACTTAGATTTAAATCAAGCTCTACGTTGCCAGTCTCAAAATTCAAATTGAAAGACTTATTATCGGCCATTGCTCTAGGGATTTCAGAAAGAAGTTGAAACAAGAAAGGAATGAAGATTGAGGAATAGGTATGTAATGAAAGAAGTAGGTTTGCTTGGTGCGATGAGTAGGGTAACGGGCATAAAAGATTTATAGGCAAACCGAAGCCCCTCGAGCTAAAGCCACCACAACCTATACGCCGCTCGCTAAGAGGTTTACATATCGCATACGTCGCAATGCCAGCAATTAATGTCGAACATGCAAGTAAATAGTAAATATAATTTAATGCAATTAACATAAGTCAAAGATTTTTTAAAAAATTTTTCGGCTAATCTTGACCTTTCTCAAAATTTTTGACTAATCGCCGTTTCAATCTATGATTTCCTCACTCTATACTTGTCTTACAGTGTAATCTCAGATCACGATATCACTCTATGATCGGGTAGTCTCATATTAGCCTTATGTTATATTCTAATCGGTGTCTTTATTCTGGATTTACACATAATATATATGTAAATATATATATTTTAAAACAAAGTTAACTGCTTACGGTCGCATGCAGTAAGCATTATCATGATGCAAGAAAATCATTGCTTTTCATTTGCCCACGAGAGCATTATATGTAAGTATGTGTAACCATGAAGATGTATTATCCTCTACACATTTCATTCTATTCAAGTCATTTTGATTTCTCATTCTCTATAAGTATATGTAGGATCATCACATATTCTCCTTGATCGTAGCCTTCACTCATTATGCATGAATAACATACATACATGTAATTACAACATGATTCAATCAATTATGTATATTATACTCAACTGAAGGCTCTTAAGAACAACACAATAAAACAGAGAAATGTATTTCAGTTCATCATAAAAGCATCCAAGGCAATCTTTAATGGCTATATCATCAACTTCTTTGAATTTCGGAAAATGCCAACGGGAGAAATGGAAAAACCAAGTAAAATCGGCCGCAAATCCACCGAATATTGACTTTCATGGTTTTGGCATTAATGCAATGTGCTATTGGTGTGCATGCCTACCCTAGACTTCTGGCTTGCAGCTTGCAGAAATCTATAGGTTGATTGTGTAGGGGTGCGGTGAAGAGATATCTTCTTTGTCTCTAAGTCCTAATTTTTCTCTATAAAAACCATCCCAGCGTTCTCAGTTACCACACCACAAAGAGTAATAATCTTTGAGCCTACAATCTTCTAGCATTCCTCTCGCCTTATACTCTTACAAAAATTTCTAAATTATTCAAGTCATGGCCACAAGGAAGTACATTGATCTCACAGTAGAGGCTAAGGAAGAAGAACTTTGTTGACGGCTTGGCAAGAGTACCAATCGTGCAAGTAATATAGTGAAAATTAAGTAAAAGAATCATTCCCACGAGGATTAACTTGCTAATTACCCGAGAAATTAAGTTATAATAGTTAGACAATGCAAATTTCGATGGTTCTTGACAGAAGGAAAATAAAAATGTAAAGTTGATTTAGGAGTGAGTTGTAGGTTGTATGAACTCTAAACAAGCACAATGAAAATCACAGGACAAATGCAATTTAATTCACAAGATGAACACAGCCTAGGATTGCTAATCCCCCGTCAGTTCTTCACAAGTTTTAATCCCTCTCCCTCTTGTTCTCACTGGCCATACATGCTAATCTAGGATGCGAATGTGTTTAGAAGGATTCTCCCGAATGCCAACTAAAACTCAACCCGAAATATCATAATTCCTTATGTATTCTTAAGTTCCGAAAATGCACAAACCCTAATCTGACTATATGAGGCTAATATCTATATTCCTATGATATTAACGAATCTATCCCCTCTCCTTTGTGGTTCAAGAACTCATACTATCCATTCTATGGTCTAGGTTTTACATTCCTCTCCCAAGTACAGCAAAACCACCAAACATTTCATTAAATTGATCAAGTTTAATGAAAGCAAGAAAATGAGAATGAATAAACATGTATTAATGGCCAAACAATCACAAGAGTCAAGAGATTAACAAAAACTTAATCCAAACTAGGGTTCATAACAATCCTAGTACAGAAATTTAGCTACACATCATTACAAAATACAGAAAATGAGAGAAGAGAAGAGAAAACTCCATGATTCCAAGTTGGGTGGAAGAAAAATTGCTTCAATCTTCTCCAAAAGTTGGTTGCCCTAGCCTCCAGAGGTGAAATTGCCGCTCCCCCTTCGGTTCCAACCCAGAATGACCTAAAAAAAATCCATCTAAAGCCTTTTATAACAGCCCAGAATCACGACTTACCGCTATAGCGGTAAGTCTCCACCGCTATAGCGGTACAGGACAGTAAAGAATTTTTCTAGCAATTTTGGTGCAGGGCTCACCGCTATAGCGGTGGTAGACAGAAAGTGGGCCTTCTGCTTCCTCAGCTTTAGCTTCGTCCATCTTGCCTTACGTCAGAGAGAATAAAATGATGATTAGCGACATTCTTGGTCAAAGAATCACATGAAGAAGACTAAACTCTAAAAATTCCTAAAATAAACTAAATCAATCAAAAACAACAGAAAAGACATACAAGCAACCACAAGTAGGCGATAAAATGGATCAAAGATTCAGCACCAAATGGTACTAAATCTAACACTTAACAAACTTGACTTAAACTTAAGTTTAGGCAAGGACAAGGGCAACAGGCCTCTCGAGGGATCTCAAGAGAATCAAAAGGAGAAGAAGATGAAGAAGAATGAGGAAGCTGAGGAGATTAGTACAGGCCATAGCTTGGAGGATTAAATCGCCTGTTTAGAGCAGGAGGTGAAGAATCTCAAGAAGATGATAGAGGATCTGGAGAAGTTAACCAAACGCAATAACGCGGCAATGACTTCCAGAATAGATAGGTTTTTCTATTGGTCCACTCAGTGCTTCTGCAATCAACAGCAAAGAAGTGTTGATTGTATGAATGGAATTTGCATTACCCTCCGCGACATTGCTCTGTCTCTTGCTCCAAGGAATGGTCGAGGGGTGATGATACAATACAACCCTCATAATTCAAGACCACCTCGCCTTTAGATTACTCATGCACGAGTAAACTCCTTTTTTTTTGCAATGTAATCCTTCAGTTTTTTTTTAATACAAGTGGTTTCTTTTATTGGCTGGTACCCTAAAATAATATAGCTACACAAAGTCAATCATAAATTCAGCTTATAAAACCCACCATATAAAATTTGATCCAACATCAATGGAATCAAAACAAGTAATAACCTTTCCTTTACTAAGTTCAAAAGTGTAGCCACATCTGTCTAAAACTAAAACTGAGAACATAATTCCTAAGAAGAGATAAGTCTCGGAGGGAAAGGAAATAGAAACATCCTACAGGACCTTCAGTAGAGCCGTCTCTCTATAGTTGTACCCGGGTTCACAACGATAGAGGAGGTCCCACTAAGGTTACCTTGCTCTGTAATCACTAGGAGACCTAACAACCATTCTTCTGATACCAACTTTGTCACGACCCATTTTCTGGGCACATGACCGGCACAATGATGTATCTCTCATTACTGTAAGCCCTTCGATAAATTCTACCCATGAGATTAAATTATCTATGTTATCAAAATAACAATTCCTTAATAAATATGAAGAAAATATATCAAATTTTCTTATCTGAAAATCATAGAAATGATTTGCATGTAATAATAAATTATCAATTTAAAATACATTATTATACTGACATACAAGCCAAATGCCAAACCCCTGACCTAGATGTCCTAGATGATTATAAAGCAACATAATCTACAATAATAGAGGGGCCTACCCGACAGCGGGAATGTCCAAAGTGATCTACTCTTCTAGCGGATATTCTTCATCGGCAACCTGATCTAAACAAAAAGGTTTCACAGAGAGTGTGAGCTTTTAAGCTCCGTGAGCGAATCGGCCTCGTGTTAATAAAATTCAAATACATTACCAGTCATGCAAGTATATCTGAAGGCTCATACTCAACCAATAGACATAGTTAGAAATTACATACAATAAGATAAAAATTCATCCAATTCAACAAACGTTACTAGTACTCATCAATGGCAATATATCCCGGAGAGCGCACACAGGCCGGCTCACCAATTTTGTATATTTTCACCATGACGCACAACCTCATCCTCTTAGCTAGGGCGCCTCATGGATTTATCACCAATCCGGGCTACATCCCTACTGAGGGAATCGTTGTCTCCACACTCATTGGTCAAAACACCCTTTCAACCGGGTTTTCCGCCTTACCTTGAGAGGGGGTACTGTCCCGCTCAATCACAATCAATAGTACATTATTCCATATCATAATCAGAAGCACAATATAATATTCATCCATACAACAGGTATAGTATATAATTATATTATAGATTTATAAACCACAAATCAAGATAACAATTAATCTATTTTTGAAAAGATTCAAACTTCACATCATCATGAAATACTTGTTTCGTCTTATCCATACTTCTGGATTAATTATCTCATTAGATTCGTCATTCTGAATCCAATTTCCCCCTATGAATCTTGGGAGTGTCCTACGACATACTTTTTATCACCAGTAATGCTAAAACTCTATTAAAACGGGGTCGTTTCACTCACCTGGATTCCGTACGAGTATCGCTTCTCTAAGTCGTTACAGACAAGAGTACTCAGGTGAATTTCAGTGTTCCGCTACGGAGATTTTTATGAAAGATTAGAGAAAATATGTTAGGATTGTTTTCGTACATATATTGTTCATACGTACATATGGTCACTATTCATATATATGGAGACTGTTTATACCAGAAATAGAGAATATAATCTATAAAAAAGTACACCAGGTAAGTTCCCAGGAAAGAGTGGAGGGTCACAATGGACACACTTAAAAACCAGGTCTTTCCTTAGCCAGAACTTTTCTAGACATGTATTCTTCACAGTTTACATCCTATTTCGGTAATCAGAGAATCAAAATAATATGTAAGCAGCTAAGGACAGTTTTTCTGATGTGAAAGATTAGCCAAAGTCGCAACCACAGAGCATACTTAAGAAAATAACTTCTAAAATTTGAAAGACATAGAAATGACATAGTATCCTTACCTAAGCTGAAAAGGAAAGGCCCAAAATCTCAGACGCCTAGCATTGGAGTAAGAGAAACTTAAGGAGAGAAGAAGAGAAGTTGAAGGTATGAGTTTAGAAGTGAAATGGAAGGGCCTATTTATAGGAAAAGTTAACGGTACTATTTGTCACTATGCGCTAATAAAATATTTAATTTATTATTCATGAAAATGACATTTCTAATAATGTAATTTACTGTGCACCTTAATAATTCGACTTACTGTGCAAAACGCGGAAAGACACGGCGGCTTTGAAATTTTTATTACTATTGGAAACTTAAAGGGAAAACTATCCTTTCACCTTAAACCTTTAAGTTTCTTTTCAATTCAGTCCTTTCACTTTAGTCCCTGAGGGTATTTTCACACATAAAACGTCATTTTCTCCTACGAACTTCTTTCTAGTTTTCTCTAATGATCAAACCATATCTATTACTTGACATTTCGATTGTATAAGTAAACAGTATCGTATACGTAAATAGTATTATATAGGTAAACAGTACCGTATACTAGCATAGTAACCATTGTTTGCAAATACGCATGTATATTTTATTTTTCATGGATATTACAACTACAATGTCTGACCACCTTGCCGATGACAGAGATGTTCCCTTCCTCTATCAATTTCCCCTTCTTCGACTTGGTTTGTGCGAGTTAAAGGTGGCTGAGAAGAGAAAAGACGAGAGTTTGGCAAGAATCCTTGGTCGGATACCATGACAAGAATGGCTGGTCACTGGCAGCCCTCTTCTCCACCGTAGCACCTTCATTCAGAGGTGGGTATTGAAAATTCTTTCCCCTCCATTTCTTTCATGCTATTTGAACCCTAGACTGAATGGGAGTAGAAATCCATGAATGAGAACTAGGTTGTAATTTACTATCTTTCCATATTCATTTAAGTTGCATTTCCTTGGGAAAAATTAGCGATTGAGGATGATTTTGTTGACTGTAGCACCATGACTGAGAGCTATAGGGAGGAAGAAGAATGTTGATGAAATTGTAAGGATGGGAAAATACAGCTGTTTGGCCAAAAGGTAAGGGGATAAACTACATAGACTCTTCCTTCTACAAATTTTCTGTTTTAGAGTCTATCTTGTATTGTTCTTGTGCAGGGAGCTAGACAGGAAGAAATTTAGCAATATATATGTGTGTGTGTATGTGTATGTGTTATGTGAGCTGCTGCCTGAAGATATACATACATACATATATATATATATATATATATATATATCTTTGAGGGTGAAATTTCTGGTTTGAAATGTTAAGGATTGAGGAATATATAAAAGTGAGATTGGAAAGTTTCTTTCTCTATATACTTAAGTGAAAACTTGGGATGTATGGTTGTGGTGGTAGAAGAAGTAGCATGATTATCATAGAAAGATGTAATGGCTAAGCCAAAAGAGTTCAATTTTAATTTGGTTGCCAAAGCTAAGAAATTATGCAAAGTTAACTATTATGGCATTGAATTTGGTTACTGTGGTTGTTGTCTTTTGCTGCTATTGGAGCTTAGATCTTTTTGAGTTATAAAATAAGTTTCAATAGGCTTGAAATTTGGTATACCCCTTGTGGTAATGTCAAAGTAAGTGCTTGCTGAAATTTATTAGAATCCAACTTCTTGAACTAACATAAACACATTGAAATAATGTTGCTGCCATATTCAGTTTCACTGTCAAGGTAATTTGTAAGACAAAAATATATCTAAATCAAGTCCTTTTGGCTTTAAATTTTTATGAGCACTCGTTGGAATGTATAGACATAATCTGGATATTTTCATAGTGTTTGGAAAATCACTACTAAGCCAAATGATAGAGAAATGGAACCTACCTCAAATTGTGAAAAAATCTGACTAGCTTTACTTAATGCTACGTTAGATTGGCAAAATAATCAATTCTTGATTTGAAATTTTTATGGAAAATTTCATAACATTAATGTATAAGCCTCCCCAAGTTTCATGGAATTTGGATTTGATTTAGTAGGTCAAAGGTTTGCAAAATTGAGACCCTCATGTTGCAAAGGCAGTCTAGGTAGTAGTGGCGAAACAGTGGTTTTGAAGAGGCAAATTAAATTATTTCTTTCTGAAACTTTTATCTATGATTTTATGCATATTAGGAATGTTGCCTACCAAATTCTATAAATTTTGGAGTTATGATGGCTTCCCAGTAAATTCACAAAATCCAGAGTCGAAATCTAGTTTTAAACAGAGCATGTATGGTTATGTGGAGAAATTTAATTGGTTTAAGATGGGACTTACCTCTAAGCTAAGTAAAAAATGGTAGTTAATGCATAAGGAAATATTCTCATGGCTTTTAATTCTTTAATAGGCTCATTCAGTGATGTTTTAAGTGGTCATATTGAGTCTAGTGAAGCAAAGAAATGATCTTAATGGAAATACCTTTTCTCTTCAAATTTGAAATGCAAATTCTAAAGTGCCTTAGTGTTCTATTAAGATAGGACGCTTGGAAATGTACGAGAGTGTAGACATTGCTCCAGGATGAGTAAGAATGACTACTTTAAATATAAGCATGTAATATATTCAAGTTAAGGAGAATAATGATTAATTGTGATATTTGTGTGATTTTATATAAATATTCATACTCCCTCATGAATAAAGATGTGAAGTGTGAAATTTTAAATATGTGTATATGCTTATATATATTCATAGGTTAATTGAATTGCAAGGAAGCTTAAAAAGTGAGCATGTACACATACATTCTTTTATCCTTTTGGAAATATGAAAAAGGAATATGTGGGTATATATATACACACACACATATATATACACATGTAAACATAAGAAGTCTCATATGTTAATTTAAGAGGACATATTTGTATATGTAAGTGTGTATAATGTGGTTGTACTAATTTATACTAATCTCTCTAATGACGATATTACTAGGGGCATAATGCATTAGATGGTGTCCCTTTGTTTGTGGGAATATTGGATAAATAACTTCGTATATTTGTACAATCATGCAAGTAATTATTCTCCTAATGGGATTTACATGATGAATGTGATGGAGTAACCATATCTAATTGATTACTTGGTGAATGTGATCCTTTGTGATGGGGGAGTAGATCTCTTAGCTGCATTATGGTGCAATATTATCACATGTTGGTTGAGATTATTATCTTTGAAAATTTAAATTTTAAATCGTTGAGACTTTTATTTGATGATGCATATGGTCAAGGTGGTTATGGGTGACCCAAATTGCTAGAGATGGTCATCTAGTCGTTTTACGAAGAGTCCCAAAATATTATTAATGGTTGTGTGACCAATTCGGATATAGATGACTCCAATTACTTGAGATAGTGCATTATGGAAAGAGTCCTAGAATCCAATTAGGGGCCGATGTGACAAGCATAAACCTCTGTGTGAGGGCAATATGGGTGCCCATGTGGCAGAAGGACTACTTATTGTGTGGAAACATGGACTTCTTGTATGATTTACATTATGTCCTTGATTATGGTAATTCGTGTATATGCTATGAACTTTTTCATGTGGAAAGTGTTGGTTATATTGAACTGTAGTGGTGGTATTGTGTTGGCAGTGTTATTTGAATTTTGATTGTAGATTTTGTGTTGACCACGTGTGTAATGTAACTTATTGATGGCATATGGGATCTTTTGAGGATCCTATATCTGTGAAGAGTGCATGGTTTGTGTTCCTTCTATGGTTGCTTTTCCTCTTATTGAGTTTTCTGCTCACTTCCTTTCTTTTGTACCCCTTGCAGGTCTTCAGTGTAGCTAGTGAGTCTCCATTAGTACTGTTAAACGAATCGTTTCGCTAGTTCAAACTGGCCCGTCGGAGGCCAAGAGTTAAACGGGCTGACCCGTTTAGGCCCATGGTCTTTTTAGGAAGACCAAGCCTGTCTGTATAGGCCTACGGGCCACACTTTATTTATTTTTATTTTTTAAATATTAAAATAATATTTAAATTTTTTAGTAAAATAGTATTTATCAATGTAAAATATTACATCTTTAATATTTTGAAATAATCAATAGCTTTAATTTTTTATATTTTCTTTCTAAATTAACTATATTATATTTATATTTAAAAATTACAAAAATTTTTATATCCAAATTTATTATATTTATTAAATATAAAATTATAAAATATAGAAATGTAATAAAGGGAGATTATTTATACTAAATAATGTATTTTTAAAAAAATAATTTTTTTTAAAAAGGGGGGAAAGCCCGTTTAGGCCTACAGGGCCCACGGGCTAACCCTTTTAGCCCATGGGCCTAAATGGGCTAGACCGTTTAAGCCCATTTTTAAACAAGCCTAGATTGGTCAGTTCACGACTACCCATGTACGGGTGGTCCTGGTCTAGCCTGTGAGCCATAGTCTTTTTTCCCGATACTAGTCTCTGTACAAGGAATAGCAGAGTCTCTAAGTCCTTGACCTCTTCTGGTGTCTAGTGGGTATAGGTAGTTGTTATGGCATGGGTTGAGTCACTTTGTAGTAAAATAAAACACTTAGGGGATTTGTATTGATAGTGAAAAGGATTGAAATGTGATTTACACATACTTATATTTCATGCTTTAACTTATCTTTCTTGATCTTTTTTGATATAAATGATGTTGTTATGAGAGAATTTTTTTTACAACTAAGTGGTTGTATAAATAAAATTGTCAATTTTAGATTAATGGAAATCTTTGTTGTGATTATTCTTGTGCATTGGCAATATGACGTTAGGCTTACAAGGGTGGACGGAGTCTACTTCCATGCCAGTCATGTTCCAGAATTGGGGGCATGACACCAGTACCAGTTGACCGGTTCACTTCTAGGTAATGTCAAGCAATCGACTGCTTAACCTCTGAACAACATAAAGATGTTTTTTTTTAATTTTGCTATATTTTGATTTTTGTCTTTCAACTTTTAAGAATGATAGTTTTGAGAAAATGGAAATCTTACTACTGAATAAGGAAATAAAATTTTCCATAAAGTTTGAAATTTAAAAGGAAAACAAGTAAATTTGGGAACTTAGGTTGATTTCAATAAAGAATTTTAAAAGATTAAGGTATAAGCAAGGCCATTACAATATTTTGGTCAATGAGCAGAAGAGTTAAGATTAAAGAATAAAAATGTTAAATCACTAGAAGAATCAAGGAACATTACAAAGAGTCATCTCTTAGTTAAAATAATAACTTGTTATTAAGTGAGGGGCCCCTTGTTGAGGTACTTGAGGACACCCATTTGACTAGAAAAGTAAATTAGTGATGGAAAAATTCATCATTGGTTTGCAAAAACTGTCACTAAAAATAACACCAGTAAATTTTTGTTATGGAAATGGCTCTTTAGTGGCAAATTTTTATCAATAATTTAATATATGATATAATATATAAACTCCCAGGGGCTGGCTAGCCGGCGAGCGTGCGTTATTAATTTTCTATTAGCAAATTAATATATAATTGTATATATATAGTCAAATATTACTCTAACAAATTTAATGATTTAGTGACGAAATTGATCCCTCACTAAATTAGTGATGGAACTAGTGACCGAAAAAAATCCTTCAAAAATTAGTGATGAAATAATTACATCATAAATTTTGGTGATTTTCTGACATAATTGGTGACGGAACCAATCAATGACTATATTAGCCAGGATTTTAGTGATGGAAACAATCTAGTACTAAATTAATGACAAAATTTAGTGATAAATTTCGTTCTATCACTAAATTCCACATTTTGTGATAAAATTTAATGAAGAAATGAAATCCATTACTATTTAGCAACAAATTTTTGCAACAGATTGAAATATGTCACTAAATTCCAAAATGTTGAAAAAAATAGTGATGGATTCTGAAATCCGTCAGAAATGACAAGACAAGAATTTGTGACAAATTTCAATCCGTTATTAAAAGTCCATCACTATGTAGAAGGAGGACAGCCTTAGGTATGCCTCTTCAATTACTTTACTTGCACCAAAGGCTATATAGCAATAGAGACTAACATGATGCAACTATACAATCAAAGGCAACTCCTTGTTCAGCATAGTTGGCAAATTGTTGTTTCTCTTATGAAAATATTCAACTATATGGTGTTATTTATCTATTAGCAGTAGTAGTTTTGATAAACTATTTTAGAGCTTGCATGGCCTAACTATAGATGATTTTTTAAAAAAAGAAAAATTGTTTCACCAAAATCAATTGCTTTTTAAAAAAGGCAGAACAGTACTATATGCTCCTAACATTTACTCTGATTTTCATTTATGCCCCTGAAGTTTTTTTGTTTTTTGGATTCGATTATGTCCTTTATCTTTCAATTTGTATCATATATGACCTTTTCCGTTAACTTCGTCAATTTGGTTAATAGAAATGCTGACTGAGCTCCCACATGGCAAAATTCTTTCGCCACATCACCTGCCATGTGTACCCATACTCTGAAATTAAAAAAATGCCCTTACTAATAATTTTTTTAAAAAAATTCTTCTCTTCAACGCTACTCACTCTCTCTCCATCTTCACCTCCTTCTTTGTCACCTCTCTCTCTCTCTGTGTCTTCACCTCTCTCTCTCTCTCTCTCTTAACCTCTTCAAGAACTTCATCAGAGCCCTCTGTAATGCCAACACATCACAAGTCTTCAAACCCACTAGAGGCGCCTCCATCCCTGAGATCTTCTTCCCCTTCGGCAAGCTGGCCCCACCAGACCAGAGCCTCCCCCCTCACCATCAACCCATCCTGGCCTCCTTTGTCGGCAGCGCCCATAGCCACATCAGAAAGGAACTCCTCAAACACTGGAAACACAAAGACACAGAAATCCAAGTCTACGAGTACCTGCCAGAGGGGGGAAGACTACACATAATTGATGGGTGAGAACAAGTTCTGCTTGTGCCCTAGTAGACACAAAGTGGCAAGCCCTAGGGTTGTGGAGGCGATATACGCAGGGTGTGTCCCCATGATTATTTGCGAGAATTACTCACTGCCATTTTGGGATGTGCTTGATTGGCGAAGATTCTCACTGGAGATTGGAGTTGAGAGAATCATAGAGATTAAGGGGATTTTGGAGAGGGTTTCGAAGTGGGAGTACCAGGGTTTGTATAGGAATGTGAGGAGGGTGAAGAGGCATTTTGTGATTAATAGGCCTTGCGAAGCCCTTTGATTTGATTTATATGGTTCTTCACTCTATTTGGCTCAGAAGACTCAACTTCAAGCTCATGGCTTCATAACACAACATATGATATATTACTTCTTTCTTGTTATGTTGAACTTGCCAAAAGAATCAACTTCAAGCTCATGTGACAAATGATGTGGCGAAAGAATTTTGCCACGTGAAAGCTTAACCAGTATTTTCATTAACCAAATTGACGGAATTAACAGAAATGGACATATTGAAAAAACTTTAGAAACGTAAATAAAAATCAAGAGAAACGTTAGAGACATATAATATCTTTTTATCTTTAAAAAGAAAAAAAAAGAATGCTTTTAAAAGAGAACAAATTATGTGTTTGGCCAAGACGACTACTTTTTTAAATAATATTAAAATCTTTTTTTTTCTGGGATAGAAAGAGGCGGGAAAGTGGAGTAGGGATGGCAACGGGGCGGGGCGGGGGTAGGGAGTGCCTCCCCCGTCCCCGTCCCCGTCCCTGCCCCCGATCCCCGTCGGGGAGTAAAAATTCTCCCCACTCCCATTCCCCGCCTCCCCGCGGGTCCCTGTGGGGACCCCGCTGGTTATTAAAAAAATTTGAATTTATTTTTTCATCAACAAAAAAATTGCTTTCTTGCAAGAATCTTAGCTAGAATGATATTAAGATCAATTCTAAAAGCCCTAACCCTAGCTTCGAATTCAAGATCATACTCATCTATTAATCAAATGATGCTATTTCTGTAGTTCAATCACTAACTTTTACATCTAAAAAACCCTAATCTTGACTGCCTTTAATGTACGAACAGAACAAGGAAAGAGCCAAATCAGGAGAATGAGAAAAATCAAAATTGATGGTTGACAAAAATTGTAGCAAGAAATCAATACATTTTAAAGTGAAATCAGAGGAGAATCAACTACATACTTTCTGGACTGAGGGAAGAAGATATAGGATAAATCAGTGGAAGAATTATACCTGAGAGCACGAACAAAGATGACAACAGCACAACCAGACCAGAGATGGCGAGAGCAACGGCGAGGGCACGAACAGAGATGGCGAGGGTGGCGCGAGCAACGGCAAATCAGAGAAGACGATGGAGATGAAGACATTTAGGCTATGGAAATATTCGCCCCTGTCTAAATGGAAATTTTTGACATCTCATCAAGCAGAGACGATGACGACAGCGGGGGAGCAGAGCAGAGACGATGATGACGGAAAGAGGAAGGATGCAAAAGTCGACGACAGCGAGCACCAGTAGAGATCCAGAGACAATGACGACAGCGAGCGGTCACGACTGAAGGAGAATGGCGAGAGAGGAAATGGCAAGGTCACCATTGAAGGAGAACGGTGGGAGATCAAAGTCCAAACTTCAGAGATTCAGAATGAAGCATAAACATCGGATGAAAGGATTTGGGATTAGGGTTCAGGAATTTTAATTTTTTTATTAAATTAGTTTTAATTGTAAAATATAAATAAATAGACTATTATTATATTATTTATATATATATATAATTTTTTATGGGTATTTTAGTAATTTCACATGAAATTACTAAAATGCCCTCGGGGACGGGGACCCCGATGGGCAGAGAGTGTGATCCCCGTCCCCATCCCCCTTTAACTTTCGGGGGATTTTTTTTCCGCCCCCGTCCCCGTGAAGGAAAATTTCCCGAATTCGGGCCCCCATTGTCATCCCTAAAGTGGAGTTTCTACTTTAAGGAAAAGGAAAAACATAAATGAATATTCTTTTGAAACAATAACACCCTCACTAAAAAAAAAAAATTCAGCCGAATTACATGCTTTAAGTTATATTTTCTTTAGCAATTTCTTGCCATCATTTCTTCTCCAGCAACATAAAATTTTGTATTATCAAAGCCCCTTAATTAATTTTGGAAATTAACTATTAATTGTACATATTACAATATTTGATTGATAAGAAACATCATAATAACTGTAGTGTTTGTCTACTTCAATAATGTCATTGCCATGCCTTGCACGCATATAAAAGCAGAAAGAACAGTATTCTCCAAAATATTTATATTATTAAAGTAACTTAGTTCTAAGAATAATAATATTATTAAAAGTATTCTAAAATTTCCAAAGTAATCCATTACACCTTAGACTCCTGAAAAGAAATATTACAAAAATCATAACACCAATAAAAATAAATAAATAATAGCATTCCCCTTAAAATCTTTCTCATTCTCCAACCCATTAGGCTCTGATGGAATTTGAAATAAAACGTTAATATATTATGTAATGACAACTTTTGTAATTAATAGGAAGGCATTGTGGTATCATATGGTTGTCTATTTAATAATAATTTAGTGACAATTAAAATTATTGTTAAAAAAATAAATTTAATGACAATTAAAATTATTGTTAAAAAAATAAGTATGACAAAGATAAATATGAGATCTCTTTCCGAAAATGTGAGACAAGAGAGGGAGAAAAAGTGCTGGACGTAGACCTTGAGATAGGCTACTGGACGTAGGAGTTGTAGGAATGATTGCTTCAATTTTCAACGCTTCATGCTCATACATAATGCTCTTATTTATAGCTTTCATGTGTCAGTTTTCGCCCCTCAAGAAGATTTTCAGAGAGTTCCATCTCGATATCTCAACTCAGCAGCCAAGCTAGTAAGCTACTAGATTCTAGATACTTGGATTATTTTAATTACGTATTTCACATTTATTTTTCTTCATTTTTCTAGATTATTCTTTTAATGGGCTCCATCAACTTGTTGAAAATTTGCGTGAAGGTAAAGTGATGAGCTTAGTGGGATTTTTAACCCTGCTAATCTAATGGAGCACGACGTAAAAATTCAGAACAAGAATTCTATCCAAATATTCAAAATTCTTTGCAAGAAAGACTAAAATTAGTGGTAAAATTTTGTTTGTCTCTAACTTCATCTTTAATATATTGCGATGCACCGAATAATACAAATGTTACAATTTTTTTATTAAATAAATAAAAATAATTAAAAAATATATAAAAAAATACATATACAAAAATAATAAGACATTCAAGTTATGTTAAGACAGATATAAGATAATTTATTGGATACAAATACCTTGAAAATTGAATGTGAATAACGTCAAATAAAAAAAAAATAAAGTATTACATGAATTAATTTAAATAAATATGTTAATAATGAAAATGAGTTGAAATAAAAGTTATTAACTTAATAAGTCTGTTATGATCAAAATCCTTGTCTTCCTTTGATTGTTTCTTCTATTTCTACAAATATACATTTGCATTAGCAATAATAAGTTTATTGAAATTTAAAACATAACTTACATAACCACAACTTAAAACAATAACAAGAAGATAATCAAGGGAGAAAATATACATCACATCCCAACTTTAAAATTTAATACTTTAAATTCTAAATTAGCATTCAATCAATATGCACACATGTAATCTCGGGATTACCTGAAGTTTCTCTTCATAGGGAGGGCTCTACCCTTTGCTCACAATAAGCCTAAAAGAAATTATTCATTAATCCTATTAGATGAGAAAACAAAAAAAATAATTTAAAAGTAGTCAAATTATATTATTCAAACACAAATAATTATCTCAATGGCATCAGTTTTTTCTTTTAGGCTTTGATCTTTCTCATGATTTGCTTTTCTCAAGAAAACGTAATAACAGAAATAGCAAAGCCAAACTAGAATTAGAAAACCAGAATAATGTAAAAATGAAATACAACAGACAAGAATAAAAAATCAGAAGATCAAAAACATAAACATAGATGAAACAGAAACACGAAAAATAATAACGGAGAACGAATACAGAAATGAAGAAAATATAACAAAAAAACATAAGAACGACAGAGAAATAGAAAATCAAAAATCAAAATCAAATGAACAGTAATCGCAAATGTGAACAATACGTGAACTGTATAGACCAGAAAAAAAAAAAATAAGCTATGATACCAAATGATATGAGAGAAACATCACTTTAAAACTTTGATGATAAATCATCATTATTGTCCTTCATCCATGTAAGGGAAGAAGAAGTAAAATCGAAAAAAAAAAAAAGAAGGAAAATTGTATGAGAGAAAAAGATATGCAAATATAGATGAGATATTCAAAAGAAATATATAAATATCTACATTAATTTTGAATTTTAAAATTTTAATTTTGAAAAACGAAAAAGCCTCCAAATTGGCCAATAGTGATGGTCACTTTTTTAAAAATCTATACATAGAGATAGGAGATTAACTATTGATAATGGTACAATAAAAAAGTCTAGCGTACTCATATTAAAAAAAATGAGTGATAATTTAATTATTATAATTTAAACTGATGGAGGTAATTTTAAATTTTATTATAATTATTTAAGAAGAGAAATAAATAATATGAGTACTTGTAGGTTAGTTTTTATATAGCAATTAATTATTTGATTATTTGTATGTAACAAATGTTAATTTACCAAGTAACAACATATTATATTTCAATTGAAAATTTTACCTAATTTATCGATTATATAGCAATTATAACAATTACATACTAGCAATTTACCCTAATTTTTTAAATTCATTTAATATGATTATATAACAATTATATCAATTATATAATAATATCCCTTATTTTTCAAATTGATTAATTTATCAAATTTATTTATTAAATTTATTTTATTATAATAATTTAATAACCTATCGACAATTAATGTCTTAGAGTAAAATTATTTTAGTCTATTATATAGATTTATCTTTGATTTATATCAAATATCAGAAATAGACTTTAAGATAAAAAACAATTTCTAATTTTTTTCGTTTCTAATTTCAAAACTAATAATTAGAAACAAATTGATATGTCTCTTTCAAATTTGTTTTAAAATGTAATTTTTTAAAAAAAATTAAAAACAAAATTCTGTAACGAAAATTTTGTCTATAATATTTTTAATTTGTCATAGATAGATTTGTCGGCGGCAAAATTAGGATTTGGGTTCTCTGCATTACTGAAAGTAATATAGAGTGCAATACTACTTTTAGCAACAGTTTTTTGTTGCTAAAAGTTTGAGCAGCAAAAATTTCTGTTGCTGAAACGTTTAGCAACAGAAAAAACTGTTGCTAAAAGTCCAGGGAGGAAAAAGAAATGCAGAACCCAAATCTGAAAAATTATATCTCTGATACATTTAATCTAAACAAGGTAATTTTTTATATTAGGGAAATCCGTCTTTAATTTTTAATTAACTCAATCTCTAATTTCCAAATTTAGAAATTCACTTCGTCTCCGTCTTGCCTCTCATGTCGGCCATCTCTCTCCATCTCTGAAGCTCCCACTCTTCTCTTCAATTGTGCGTCTCTCTTTGGCGTCTCTCTTCTCCTCCGTAAGCTAATTTTATTTTTTCTATGTTTAACTGTTTTTTGCTGGTAATCTCTCTCTCTCTCTCTCTCTCTCTCTCTCCTCCTTAACCTCCATTAGTGGAGTACAGGTTGAATTTTCTTTTCTTTGTTGAGCTAATATTTTTTTCTTTGGTACTCTCTCTCTCTCTCTCTATTAATCGAAGGCCCTCTTCGTTTCTGTAGAAAAATTTTCCAACCGTCTGCACAATCAAGGCCCCCCTTCCTTCAGTCATCTATTGCAGTTCAACTTTGCCTGGAGTACGGGTTGGTTTTTTATTTGTGCAATTTTTTTGTCAATGATAGAAATGAAATGTACTATTTAAAATGGCTAGAATTGCTGGAATTTTGCAGAAAATTGATCATATATCTTTTAACACTAAATTGTCGAAATAAAAAAATACAAAAATAAAAATTACAGACCAAGAAAAGCTATTAGGTTGCTATCTGTGTGTTTGTGTGTGTGTGTATATACATATATATATAAAATTATGTTGAATAGGAAAAAAAAACTTGGAGTTTGGAGTGTTGGAGGGATAAGATTCTGTCATGCTTACCCAGACACCTAATCAACTAATCAAGGCGTTACCCATTAGATTAAGACATGAAATGACATCAAATTGAAAAATCTTAAGAAAAAGGACACAAAAAAAAAACAAAATTTTGTAATTAAATTTAGATTATGTTTGACAAAATTAATTTATAATTTAACGAATAATTTATAAGTTAGTTGATAACTTATAAATTAATTTTTAATTTATAGCTTATAAACTAATTTATTAAAATAAAAGTATTTGTTAAAAGTAGTTATTGAAATAATTGAAAAATATAAAATGACATAAAAAGAAATATATTTTTTAATTTTAAAATAATATAAATATATCATTTTTGTTTTAAATTTAATTAATTTAAATTATTATATAAAAAATTCATGAAAAATATATATTTATATATTTTATATATGAATAATATATTTTTACATATATAATATATTTATATATATTATATTTTATTATATATAATAAAATATATTTACATATATTATTATATATATATATATTATATATTTATATATAAGAGTAAAATAAATATAAATAGTATAATAGATTTTCATAGAATAACAAAAGTAAAAAGAGAAGAAAAGTATATAAATTATAAGTTATAAGTTATTCAAAATAACTTATAAGAATAAGTTATAAGTTATTAAAATATGTTTATTTATCAAATATTTTTAACAAACTTATTAACTAATCAAATAAATTATAAATTAAATTATAAGTTATAAGTTTATAGTTTCGAACGGAGCCTTAGTTGCTTCACATCCATGATGGAAACCAGACCCTACCTGTGGTTGGAAAGCCAAAACCAAACATTTTCACAACACAATGATTTTAACAGTATTTAAAGTAACAGTAGTGTTGTTCACACCCATATGATTTCACTCACCCCATCAGTCTCTAAATTCTTCATTCTTCTTTTCAATAATTATGAAATTGTTAATTTTAATTTAATTTTTTATTTTTATTAAAAATTTGTAAAAGTATATTTTTTAATATTTAATAACATATTACCATTTTTTTGACTAAAATATCATCGATTAATGGAAATATATATCTAATTTTCTTAAAAATAAATAAAAATACTTAGGATGTCTTATCTTTGATTAACTGTAAAAAAAAATTGTATAACAATCTGTAAAAGTTGATGTTCTTAAATTAATACAAAGTGTTTTAATTGAAATATATGTATTATTAGGTTATTAAATATGCAAAAATATAATAATATATTTTTTAAATAACAAATAAAAAATTAAACTAAAATATAAAAATTTTATATTTTAAAAGTATAGTTGAAGGAATGTAATGTACTCTATTAAATATACATATTGATATAACAAAATCAATTAGAATATTTAGGTATGGCAACTATTCTTTTTATCATTTTTTTAATGATTATATAAATTTAAGTCGTAACTTTCATGTCTCTTTTTAAATGGAGTTTTCTCTTAACCATCCTTATCTCTGGATTTCATTGACCCCATTATCATAAATTTAATATATTTTTTATTAATTCAATTAACTTTTTGTAACATGATAATATTTTTATTTTATTTTTAATATGGCTATAAAAAATACAAAATTAATATTCTCACTAAAAGAGATATTTATTGTGTTGTTAATTTCAATGATAAAAAAAATTAAAAGAGAGTTGAATGTCATAGTAAAATTGAAAGAATTAAACAAATAATCTTAGAATGCCTTGAATTTTAGAATTGTCAACATGGATATGCACCACAAAATTGTTAGTAAGTGTACAACAGAGTGGGTCATAAGAGGATTGGATTACAAACAAATTCTTGAACAGGAGTTGAGATATTCATTAGTCATGCATATCTATTACGGGTATTTTTGAGAGAAGAGACAATAAGGTACCCATGTATAATTTACAAAATAATATTATTATATACATAGATATCTAAATTTTCTTATGAATCAATTGTTATTATCATTGTAAGCTACACGCTAGTTAGTCTTTTAAGTTTAATTGCGTTACTTGCAAAGATGGATGAATACTGTACTGTAGCTTAATTAATGTATTACATGCGCGTTGGCTTTTGTAGTCTCGTTAAAAAAAGAAAAGGACCATATAAACCACATCCGGGTTACGTTGCTGAAGCTATTGAAAATTCAACGTATGATATTTATTTGATTTTTGATTACTCAGCTCGTACTGTTCTAACCTCAGAAATGCTGCAACCTCCAGCAGAAGATGGGCAAACACGGGATTTGGGTGCTTTCTTGGCCTTAAAGCTAAAAAGGCTCATTAACTCAAAGCCTAAGAAACACTCTTCTTTCGCAAATATGTATGTATAGTTTGGTACGTGCCTTCCATCATGAACCCTGCCATATTAGGACTTGCGCTGCATAATTGAATTTCCTTTTGTACTGATTTTCCCCTTTTCTTTGTTTTAATATGCAGACTACAGATAAGGTGAAGGAAGAAGTTTTATAGAAGGCAAGGACAAGAAAGGGGTTTATTTACTCGCGTGTTCACTTTTTTAAAAATAATTTTTACAATATTAATTATTCAAAATTATTTTTTAATATATTAATTTTTTTATATAATTCAACCAATAGTATATCATAAAAAATTTAACCAAGTGTTGGTTGAATTGGTAGAATTCAACCAAGCACTAGTCGAATTACAAAAGAGAAATTCGATCAGTGTTTAGTTGAATTCTTTCCTATGTATTTTTTTTGGGTATATTTCATTTTTTTTAAATTCTCTTGTAAATTATATAATAATGTATATTGTTTATTTATTTTTATTTATTAAGAATTAATAAAATATATATAAATTTATTAAATTATAATAATGATTTTTTCATTTATTAATGATTTTATTATTTATTTATTTTTGTATTTATTTTAAATGATTTAATTTTATTAATGTGTTAATAATTAATTATTGTTTTAATAAATATGCAAATTATTTTAAATGATTTTCATTATTTTTAATAAATATATTGGCAAAGATAATAATTTTTAATAATTTAGAAATTTTTTTAAGATTCTAAGAATATTTCTAATTTTTATTATTTAAATAAATAAATAAAATATGAAAATAGATCAATTGTAATTGAAAATAGGATATAAATAAAGTTTCTACCAATTGCAATTGTTATTAATTAAATTTATTTTGAAAATTAATTAAAAATTGAAATGGTGGTAAATTAAATTTATTATCATTAAATGAGTGAAAATGAAAATGAATGTTGGGATTTAATGAACAAACTAATTTTAATTAATGTGAATAAAAATTAACTAATTAAAAAATGAAAATAATTAATTTAATTTGAGTGAAAATTAATTTTCCTTTATGTGAGTGAAACCAAAAAAAAATTAATTGATGTAACTGAGTACTTATTTGAGTGAAAATTAATTAATTTCAATGAAAATTAACAATAGAAGTGTAATTGTTTACCAAGAATACAAATTGATCACACATATATTTAATAATAGTAGAGTCAGTTCTACAACGATGTTTGTTCTACAACGATGTCTAGTGATACATCTCTTTTCAAACTTAATGTACATGAAATGGATTTAGCTCCATAAATGGCGACGTTTTCGTCATTCAAACGACTTTGATGACTTTGTGGTATAATATATATATATATATATATATATATATATATATATATATGTTACTTGTTATTTATTTTAATAAATATTACTTAAGGAATAATTTTTGTTTATTGCATTATTTACAAGTTACTATGGTGAGAGCAATGCGCCAAATGAGTTTACAGCAACCACAAATTTCGTCAAAAATATGTGGTAACAAATAGTGACGTCATCCTAGACTACGGCACTGCTTACCCAACTCCTTTGACACAAAACTTACCGCAGCCACATATTCCCATAGAAAGGCCACTATAAGGAAGGCGAGGCAAGAGGGCGCAAGGCAAAAGGGCTCGAGGGAGACGTGGTGATCGTTTTGTGGCATCCGAAACTGGTCCGAGCACCGAGAGGGGCAGTGATGTCGGTCCGAACACGGTCTATCAAGCCCCAGATCTAAATTCACGACAATATCGTGAACCCAACACAAATTCAGACTTGACTGAAAATAGCGATTCAACTGAAAATAATGATTAGGAAGAGGAGGATCAAGCACAATTACTCGGTCGCGGAAAGAGATGTGTCACTAGGCGCCGTTGTGGAATGGCTCTAACTATTATTGAATATATGTGTGATTAATTTTTATTTTTGTATGACTCAAATAAGTACTCTGTTACATCAAGTAATTTTCTTGATTTCAGTCACAAAAAGGAAAATTAATTTTCACTCAAATTAAATTAATTTAATCATTTTTTAATTAATTCATTTTTATTCACATTAATTAAAATTAGTTTGTTCATTAAATCCCAACATTCATTTTTATTTTCACTCATTTAATAATAATAAATTTAATATACCACAATTTCAATTTTTAATTAATTTTCACAATCAATTCAATTAATAACAATTGAAATTGGTATAAAATTTATTTAATATCCTATTTTTAATCACAATTGATGTATTTTCATATTTTTCATTTATTTAAAAAATAGAAGATTAGAAATATTCTTAAAATTTTATAAAAATAAAAAATATTTAAATTATTAAAAATTATTATCTTTGCAGATATATTTTATTAAAACAATAATGAAAATCATTTAAAATAATTTATATATTTATTAAAACAATAATTAATTATTTACACATTAATAAATTAAATCATTTAAAACAAATATAAAAATAATTAATAATAAAATAATTAATAAATAAAAATATCATTATTATAATTTAATAAATTTATATATTTTATTAATTCTTAATAAATAAAAAATATATAAAAAATATACATTATTATATAATTTACACAAAAATTTTAAAAAAAATATATAAAAAAATTCATAGGGAAGAATTCAACCAAACACTGGTCGAAATTTCCTTATGTAATTTGACTAGTGCTTAGTTGAATTCTAGCTAGTATACTGGGTAAAATTTGAACAATACTTCTTGGTTGAATTCTTTATAGTATATTATTAGAATTTGATCAACACCTAGTTGAATTATATAGATATTTCAACTAATTATTGATCGCATTATATGAAAAATTAGTATATTAAGAAATAGTTTTGAATAATTAGTATTGTGAGAATATTTTTAAAAAGTTAGCACGAAATTAAATAAATACAAGAAAGGAGCTGAACTAAAAAGTGATATATATATATATATATATATATATATATAAAAGTTGCTCATTTGTCTCTGTATTATTATTGTGCTTTCTAACATCTTCAACTTTAGTTACATGTTACATTTTTTTTAACGTAATATGAGTTCTTTATATTTTAGCTTTTATTAAAGCTTTTTTGGAGCAATTCTTGCTTGTTTTTTCATTCAAAGCATCGTATAATTTTTGAACAGAAGAATACTTGTTAAGAGAATATTTTTGCCCACTATTGGATATAAAGTGAAAGGATAGTGGTAAGAGAAAGCAAGGAGAATACAAGAGAGGCAAAAAAATAATAACTCAACTAGTCCTCGTAAATATTTACCTTGTTAATCAATAACTCATTCATAGAAATCCTAAATTACAAGAAAACAGCAAATAACCTTTCAACCAATGAATACCTTATATATTTCCTTAGTTCTAATATTCCTTTCTCATATCTCGTTATTATTGTTCAATACTACTCTGGGGACATTCCTCATAAAGAACAAAGACTATGCTAGATGACTCAAGTGTAACATTCTAGTCAAACACCACCCTAAGACTAAAGAAGAAAAGAGTCTATGGAGTTAATGTGTAAAAGAACTCTAAGAAGTAAGGGAACATGATTAAAAAGCAAGAGTTTAAGAAAAACATAATTTAGAACTGAACAACTGACTATTAGGTGCAACTAGTCGATTGTCAGAGGTAAACAGTTGACTAGCCAATAGCAGCCAATCGACTAGTAGGCCCAAAACTTAGAAAAATTCCCAAGCCAAGGGAGAGACACAGAGACGTAGAGATGAGTGAGAAATGAAAAGTATTTTTAGAATTTGAATTTTTAGTCCACGTGGCAGATGATGTATAACTTGAAATGTGTCATGTAGATTGCTCAATCAATTTTTTTAGTCAATGGATTTAATGATGTTAGTGAAATGAGTATAATTAAAAATAAAAATAAAACATGTAAAATATAATTGACGCAAAAAAAATAGGGACAAAATGAAATTTGAAATAAACGTAAAAGACATAAAATGTACTTTTGTCATTTTAATTTATGTTAACTACTTTTGATTTTGAAATATGAATAATTTATGTTGTGTTTGAATTACTATAGGAGAAAATTTATTACTTCTGAACTTATAATATGGTTTAAATAAGTTTTTTTATTGGTTGTAAACTTTTACCATTGTACTTTATAAGTTTACGTTATCAGTCCATCCCCTTTCATGAGTTTGCTTAGAATCACAAGTTTGACAACTTAATTTAAAGATCGTGCCTCCCTCTAGGACGGCCTTCTTGTAATGCCATATCCTTAACTGTTTTCAACATGCTTAGTATTAACTATTAAGGATTCTCTTTATTGGTATTTCCTTTATTGATTTATGAATTTTTTTTTTGTATTTTTGTAAGTCCTTGATTTGGCCGTAAACTTTTCATGGAGTCTTGAAGAATAAATAAAATAATATAATATCAAAGTTTTTATCTTTTACTTTTTCTCAATTTCTCTTCATTCCTTCCACTTTCAGCCTTTCTCCTACTAGTTCTATATCACTGCAATTATATTTAAAATTTTACAGAAGCAGTTCCCCCTTTTTGACTTTTGGCCAAAGAAGTTTCATGACATGCTTACAATCATTAAATAGCTGTGAGACCCACCTGTCAAAATGAGTTTCACAACTATTCAATGACTGTGAATAGACCACAAAACTAAAGAGACTCTTTAGCCAAAGAGGAAGCTGCATCCAAATTTTACAGCATGTTTGATACATGTGAGAGTGACAATGTCACGTCCCAAAATTTGAGCACGTGACCGGCACGGAAAGTGAATTTCATTTCACCTCCGTAAGCCTATCTTTTTCTTAAAAATCATACAATTCTTTTTCATGCAACCAAAACGAGTTCTTTATACATACTACAATTACTCACATTACATCAGTGAATGAACCTACCCGATTACAGAGATTTCTAGATTTATACAACTTAGAATAAAACTTAACTATTATACCTTTATCCTGAACAAATGAAAAGGTAATCATGGACTAAGGATCCATAATTCCTTGTTCCGATATTTACCTTCAGCTGTCAACTCTGAAAAAAAATATCAATAAGAGGGGTATGAGCAAACCACGTGCCCAGTGAGTAGATAACACAACATTATGACAAAAAAATATCATACATCATAATGATAACATGCAGCAATCATACGTAAATCGATCATCATATGATATGATATTATTCGTAGTACTTCACGACAATATCCAAATAAATCAAATACATTTCAACATAATTCAAAAGTTCACAACAACAATCGGTGAAATCAATTTCACACAAATTTCCCGTACCAACCGGGTCGTCCAGAATACCTCTGGATCGTTGCCCGCGGCCCCTGCCGCATCCACCCTTATCGCTCCATTTATAATCTCCACCCTTATAACTTCACATAAATTTCTCCATGGGGTGCACCACCATGCCTTTCCTTTCCAGTCAAACACAATCACAATCATATATAAAAACATCCTCAATCATAATCTTGAGCCACATACACAACTCAGTCATTTACAATTCAAGCCACAACATAATAAATGTGGTTCCAGCAACATAGCATGTATACAACATAACCCATAATATAGAACAATTATTCAACTCAGTTCACATGCCATTCACAATCCATTATATAACCTCCATTCATGGGAAAATAAGAAAATATAATTATATACATTACCAGACACGTTCCACAATTGTTTATGCCTCATCGTTCCACATCATCCTCTTCAAACTTGGATATACAACATATTTCCACTATGATGCAAAAAGTCAATAACAGATATTTAATCATAGCAAGTATTAACCCACTCACCTGGATTTCACGCTCTCGGCACTCCCACTTTGCACCTTGACCATTCCTATTGTAACCAGACAAAAACATTAGGGTTACGAAATAGAGAAATTTCCTACCACTACTCTCGACCTTTACTCACATCTTAAGTCATAACTCCTAATCGGTAATGAATATCTAAATGAAACTTATACCATTGGAAACTAGACTCAAAGAACTTTCCAACGATATAAAGTTTGCCCAAAACGGAGTCCGTATGAAGAAGTTATGGCCGATTGAAAATGAGCTAAGGTTTTCCGACACACCTGGCGCCTGGGCGCCATGCCTTTCTCTTCCCCACATGTCCTTGAGAATTTGTAAAAATTTCCTAAATTAAAAATAAAAATTTCTATTTCCACATTTTCTTCACTAATTCAAAAAGAAAATTTTCCACATAATTAAATTTTTCACTAAACTTCAAATCAGACTTTAAATATTCATAAAAATTCTTGGGATATTACATTCTTCCCCCCTTAAAAGAATTCGGTCCTCCGAATTCAAAACTTACCTCAAGATTGAAGCAAATGCCAATATTTTGTTTATATCTCATTCTCTCTCTTAGAATTTTCACAATCAAGTACAAAATATAACAAGTTCAACATATTTTTATTTCTAATACATAAGTTACAGGCAACAAGCTGAACTTGATTTACAAAACAGATAATTTTAATACTTAAACATTAGATCAAACATCAGCTTTAGGTACAAACAAAAGAAAAGATAAATTAAGAACGAGGAGGCTTTTGAAATGCAGAAGATGCTCCAGGTCTAGAAGAAGAAGGTGCTTCAGACCTTAAGGAGGAAGTTAATCGTTGCAGCCTAGAAAGAGTTTCTGGAGGAAACGTCTGGGAAATTTGGCGAAGTGCAGAAGTCACTCCATTCATACAGTCAATACATCTCGCTTGTTGGTCACGAAAATTTTGAGTTGCAAACATCGAATGTCTATCAACTCTATTCGCCAATTTCCTAAAATGACGGTTCAAAAGCTTCTCTTGTTCTGTAAAGAGACGATTTATCAATCTCCCCTGGTCCTCAAAGTGGCGGTTTATCAGTCTTTCCAAGTCCTCCATCTTTTGTCTCATAAGCGCAAGCTCATTATTAGAAGATGTTGCTGTGCTAACATCCTCTAACTCTACTACATCCCTTTTTCTTTTCTTAGCCTCTGGTGACTCTTCCATGGATCTCTTATTCTTATAATTCTCCAGGCTAAGATTTAGATCCAGCTCTACCTTGCCAGCCTCAAAATTTAAATTGAAAGATTTATTGCCGGTCATATTTTTCTGAGCTATAAAGGTTGTACAGAAGGAGAAGTTTGATGCTAGAAAGCTTATAGATATAAACTTTTAGTGTAGTGAGCAGCGTAATGGGGCATCCATTATATATAGACGAAATTTAGGGCTACAAAACCTTTACATCATACTCTAAAGATGACCTACAGACCTTATCCGACGCAATGCCAACGGTCTCAGATAAGCATGCCAGAAAATAACAAAATATAATCTAATACAAAAGATTTCCTCAAAAATTTCGGCTAACTTTTGACTCTTGCTCAAATTATTAAACTAATCGCCGCTTCAATTTATGGCTTCTTAACTCTGTATTTGTCTTATCCAATAATTCTAAATCGAGATATTACTCCATGAACGGGTAGCTTCATACTAGCCTTATCTAGGTTTCTAATCCGTGGCTTTGCCCTAAGCTTACACATTTTCAAACATACATATTAAAATAAAAACTTCTCACATCTACACATCAAGCGTTCCATAAAGTGAGAGAAAAATTTTACCTTTCACTTGCCTCTACGAGCATATATGTATATATGTATAAACATAGAGATACATCATTATCTATATATATTTTCATCTATTCAAGTTCTTTTAAATTTCAGACTTCTCATTCTCTGAATGTATGTAGAATCATTACATATTATTCCTGGCCATAACAAATAACCTTCACTCTCTATGCATGAATAACATACATACATATCATATGTATTTAGATACATATAATCACAGTATAATTCAATCAATCATGTATATTATACTTAACTGAAGGCTTTCAAGAACAATACAAGAAAGCATAGAAATACATTTTAGTTCATCGTGAAAACATCCAAGACACTCTGTAATGGCTACATTGTCGACTTCCTTCAATTTCAGAAAATGCCAACGAGAGAAATGGAAAAACCAAGTGTAAATCGGCCGCAAATCCACCGAATATTGACTTTCGTGGTTTTGCCATTAATGCGACGCGTTGTTGGTGTGCATGCCTACCCTAGACTCCTAGCTTCCAGCTTGCAGAAATCCATAGGTTAAGCGTATAGGGTGCGGCGAAGAGATATCTTCTTTGTCTCTGAGTTCAAATTTTTCCTCTATAAGAACTATCCCAACGTTCTCAGTTACCACACCACAAAGAGTAATCATCTCTAAGCCTACAACTTCTCAGCATTCCTCTCTTCTCATACTTCGACATAAATTTCTAAATTTTCTAAATCATGGCCACAAGGAAGTACATTGATCTCACAGTGGATGCCAGGAGAGAAGAGCTCGACTTAAACTTAAGTCTGGGCAAAGACAAGGGCAAAAGACCTTTTGAGGGGTCTCCAGAGAAGCAGAAGGAGAAGAAAATGAAGAAGATCGAGGAAGCTGAGGAGACTAGCACGGGCCATACCTCGGAGGACAAAATCGCCTGTCTAGAGCAGGAGGTCAAAAATCTGAAAAAGATGATAGAAAACCTAGAGAAGTTAACTAAACGCAATCATGCAGAAATGACTTCAAGAATAGACAGGTTCTTCTATTGGTCTACCCAGTGCTTCTGCAATCAACAACAAAGAAGTGTTGATTGTATGAATGGGATTTACACTACCCTCCGCGATATTGCTCTGTCTCTCGCTCCAAGGAATGGTCGAGGGGTGATGATACAGTACAACCCTCCTAATCCGAGACCACCTCGCTTTTAGATTACTCATGCATGAGTAATTGTTTTTTTTTTTTTTTTTTTTTGCAATGTAATCCTTCTGCTTTTAATGCCAGTGGTTTCTTTTATGGGATGGTACTCCAAAAATAGTAATAATAAAATTAAGAAAGATAAAATAAATCAGTCACACAAAATCAATCATGAATTTAACATATAAAGCCCCATACATACAATTTGATCCGACAGCAACGGAATCAAAACAAATAATAACCTTTCCCTTACCGAGTTCAAAAGTATAGCCATAACTCTCTAAAACTAAAACTAAAAACATAATTCATAAGAAAAGACAAGTCTTGGAGGAAAAGGAAATGAAAACATCCTACAGGACCTTCAGTGGAGCCATCTCTCTATAGTCGTGCCCGGGTTCACCACGATAGAGGAGATCCCACTAAGGTTACCTTACTCTGTAATCGGTAGGAGACCTAATCCCAAAGCTCTGATACCAACTTGTCACGTCCCAAAATTTGAGCACGTGACCGGCACGGAAAGTGAATTTCATTTCACCTCCGTAAGCCTATCTTTTTCTTAAAAATCATACAATTCTTTTTCATGCAACCAAAACGAGTTCTTTATACATACTACAATTACTCACATTACATCAGTGAATGAACCTACCCGATTACAGAGATTTCTAGATTTATACAACTTAGAATAAAACTTAACTATTATACCTTTATCCTGAACAAATGAAAAGGTAATCATGGACTAAGGATCCATAATTCCTTGTTCCGATATTTACCTTCAGCTGTCAACTCTGAAAAAAAATATCAATAAGAGGGGTATGAGCAAACCACGTGCCCAGTGAGTAGATAACACAACATTATGACAAAAAAATATCATACATCATAATGATAACATGCAGCAATCATACGTAAATCGATCATCATATGATATGATATTATTCGTAGTACTTCACGACAATATCCAAATAAATCAAATACATTTCAACATAATTCAAAAGTTCACAACAACAATCGGTGAAATCAATTTCACACAAATTTCCCGTACCAACCGGGTCGTCCAGAATACCTCTGGATCGTTGCCCGCGGCCCCTGCCGCATCCACCCTTATCGCTCCATTTATAATCTCCACCCTTATAACTTCACATAAATTTCTCCATGGGGTGCACCACCATGCCTTTCCTTTCCAGTCAAACACAATCACAATCATATATAAAAACATCCTCAATCATAATCTTGAGCCACATACACAACTCAGTCATTTACAATTCAAGCCACAACATAATAAATGTGGTTCCAGCAACATAGCATGTATACAACATAACCCATAATATAGAACAATTATTCAACTCAGTTCACATGCCATTCACAATCCATTATATAACCTCCATTCATGGGAAAATAAGAAAATATAATTATATACATTACCAGACACGTTCCACAATTGTTTATGCCTCATCGTTCCACATCATCCTCTTCAAACTTGGATATACAACATATTTCCACTATGATGCAAAAAGTCAATAACAGATATTTAATCATAGCAAGTATTAACCCACTCACCTGGATTTCACGCTCTCGGCACTCCCACTTTGCACCTTGACCATTCCTATTGTAACCAGACAAAAACATTAGGGTTACGAAATAGAGAAATTTCCTACCACTACTCTCGACCTTTACTCACATCTTAAGTCATAACTCCTAATCGGTAATGAATATCTAAATGAAACTTATACCATTGGAAACTAGACTCAAAGAACTTTCCAACGATATAAAGTTTGCCCAAAACGGAGTCCGTATGAAGAAGTTATGGCCGATTGAAAATGAGCTAAGGTTTTCCGACACACCTGGCGCCTGGGCGCCATGCCTTTCTCTTCCCCACATGTCCTTGAGAATTTGTAAAAATTTCCTAAATTAAAAATAAAAATTTCTATTTCCACATTTTCTTCACTAATTCAAAAAGAAAATTTTCCACATAATTAAATTTTTCACTAAACTTCAAATCAGACTTTAAATATTCATAAAAATTCTTGGGATATTACAGACAAGGTGGTTGAAGGAAAAAGAGATAAGATAATAAATTGTCTAAATTATTCTCTTAAAAAATACTATATTTATTCTTTTAAAAATGAAATGCTGAGATATTTTAATAAATACTTCATTTTTATTTTTGTTCTTTCTTTTTTCTTTTTCCTTACTGCATAATAAACATGCCCTATTCCGTGTTGTAATTGTATTATAGCGCAATTTACGTCATCAATTCTATGATATAATCCCAACAAAAGGACTTTGGACTAATCAAACCTAATTCAATCATGAAATGAAAATAATCTTGACACCGTTACAAATTACTTTAACATGTCAAGTAACAAATATTGCTACTTATTTTTAGATTACTCTCAAAAGCTTCTTCAATTGACTTGCAGGCCCTTTTTGAACCTTGTATCCAACTAGTAGGAATAAAGCGACGATACTTTTTGTGACAAATGAAGGGACGAACTTGAAAACATATATACAATTTGTTCATGTAAGTTGATGTTACAGATATTTATTGCTTTTGCAGCTCAAGCTGGTGCCTATGCACTTGGACCATGATTCAGTGAACTTTCTCCATTCAATTTAAGAAAGAGGAACGTAATTAGCATCACTCAATTTTCTATGAATAGGAATACTTTTTTTTCCACATGCTTTTCAAGTGATGCCATTCAATCGACCTTTCTAAAAATTCTGAGCAACATTTTCCACATATTCACTTCAAACAAAACCACATGGCAGTCAAATATAATCAAAAATTGTAACAAAAAACAAGTTTTGATCTAACTTTCTCATAAAAGAAACCCAAAACAAAGGAGAAAGAGTTAAAACATATTATAAAGTATTACATCTCATTAGAGAAAATAGCTCATCTCAAATCAAAAGACAGCCCAAAAACATCCTTCATTCTAGCCAGATGACCTTAAAGCGTTCAACATCAAGCTAGCCTGATCGGTAACAAGTTTGGCTCGTTTCACAAACAACTCCAGTTCATCAGCTAACAGTTCCCTCCACATGTCCTCCAACTTTGCCCGCTTTGAAGGGCCAATCAATTCCCATCCCATCCTCATAGCATCCTCATTCAACCCTGATGAACCCAAAGTTTTGTGAAGTCGAATCATCTCAGTTTCGGTCAGCGATGAAGATGAAGCAGCATCCTTCGACCCAATAAGTTCGATTCCTTCAGCGGCATTCTCCCAGACCTTCTTCGCCAATTCAAACATCCTCTCGTCGTGGGAATTCCAAACCTTAGGATTTCCACCACGTCTTGCTCTTATGGCACCATTTGCGTACTTCTTTCTCAGCCTGTATATCTTATCGACCAATTGGGGCCTTGTAACCTTAATGTGAAGTGACTTCTCGATGAAACCATGAAACGATTTCATATCACTGTACGGGTCCGATCCTGTTTCAGCCGAATATTCAAGCCAGCCGTTGAGAATCGCTATTTCGTCCTGCTCGCTCCAAAGCCTCTGAAAAGGCTTCTTCGAATTCACGTCGTCATCTCCGGCTGGTGCAGCGGGGGGCTTAGGCGTTGGCTTTTTCGCTGCTAAAGGAGGAGAAGTCAGTCCTGCCGCTTCGACTTCTTCTTCTTCTTCTTCTTCTTCTTCTTCTTCTTCTTCTTCTTTGGTTGAAGAAGCTTCCTCTTCAGATTCAGAATCTGTGGATGGATCATTATCATGTTGATCAAAAGCAGAAGCACTTCTTGAAGTCATTGAGGAGTAAGCTAACAGTGCCTCAACTCTGTGTATGTCTCAACTCTCAAAGCAGCCTTTGGAATTCTGTGGAAAAGCAAGTCACGCATACACTGCCTATATACTTACCCCGCCTGTCTCTCCGTCTCCCTTCTCTATTTCTTTTTTCTTTTTTTAATTCTAAATTTAGATTTCTTTCAAATCTTCAAAATTCAAATTGCCCGCCATTTTCTAATTTTCTCCTTCATTTTAATTTTTTTGAAAATTTATTTAACAGATATCTAATTTTCATTTTAAAATCGCCATTCAATTTTTTGACATTTAATGCATGAGAAAAAAACTTAACTTATTTTCATGAAGAAGTTAATTTTTTTTCCATATTATAATGCTACAATTTTATTCTTTGTAATACAATACGATATTTAAATTGCTATTAAATTTTAATATGTGATTGTAATTTAATTTTCATTATGGTAATTAAAATAATTGAATAATCTTATTTTAAAACTAATATATTATGTAGAAAGTTGATATTCTTTATAAAACTAAACTAATTTTTTATAATATATGTTAAAAAATATTAAAGAGTTTGATGTATAATTAAATACAAATTTAAATTTTAACTAAGTTTTAAAAAAGTGTAAATTTTTATTACAGAAATTTACTCTTTTCTTTATTACAGAAATATAAGTGTAAATGTTTCATTATATATACGCCCAATGAACATTCAATATTTTCATCAATTTTTTCATTTGAAATACACGGTTAGCCTAGTTCCAAGAAATGTCATAAAAAGAGAAAATCAAACGTTTTGGTCATTGAAAGATTCATTTTTTTTAATTTGGTCTCCAAAATATCATTCCCCAATCAATTTGGTCCTTATATTTGAAAAATTAACACCCCACTTAACTCTCTTAATGACATTGCATTTATTTGTTGGTGTGGCCTTTTTTTTTTTTTTGTGTAACTAGAGCTGCTGATGTGGCCTCTTTGATGGTTAAACAACTAAGATTGGAAGTCAAAAATATGTTGGAAGGTTTTGAAGAAGCAACTTTATACGACAACTTGAGTGACAACTCTTCCTCCTTCCATCCTTTCACAGCAATTTGGCAACTTTCCAATCACTTTTTGCAAACACCTATTGTAATTGCCCCTTGATAAATCTAGTGTGCAATGCCGAAAACTAAATAAATTGTGAAGTCTTGTTGCATGATATATATGTATAAATGTCACTCTCGTATCCATGGACAAGTTATTTTTGATTCATCATGTTTTTATGACTAAAAATAGTGTCTTCTTTTACTTTAATAATTTGCTAACTACTGAGATATATATCTCCTTGTCTTGGATAAAACTAACCATTTTCAAGGGTTAGATCTACAGAATGAGAAGCACATAATAGTTGAGATAGTTGTTATCCCTAACAAGAATCATTTGAGTTTTTGTATAAGATATATGTGTAAACTCATGATATAGTGATGGTTGTGTAATTTTGTGATTTATGTTTGTATGATAAAGCTGAGTAATGATTGTAGCTAAGGAGATTACAGTGATAGATGGAGAAACAACAATATTTATATGACAGTATCTTTACTGAAGAAGCATAATTCATGTATGCGAAAGTTTTACTTATGAAAGTCTAGACAATTTGGCTTATATTAATCATAAGAGGTTAACTGTGGAAACAAAAAAAGACCAAATGGTAAAATCATGTAGAAGAAAACAGATGGTAGAGACCAACCAGTCGACCGGTCAATCTCTGGAATGTCAACAAAATTCAAGATAGAGAGCAACTAATCAATTAAAAAAGACTAACCAGTCAACTGATTGACCTCTGTCCAGCAAAATGAAAATTTCAAAGCTACTATTTATCCTACTGATTTCCTTCAAATATGAAAATGTATTAATCACAAGAATATATTCAAGATATGCATCAAAATATACTTGAATAAGATATTTTGAGAAGCACACTTTAAGGCACAATGGAACCAACAAGAATTATTAAGCAATTTATAGTAAGCAATAACAACCCTATAGAGATATATAAATTTAAGATAAGTCTAATATGACGGGAGATGTTACAAGAGGCCCATAGGATCCAGTGGATGAGGTTTTTCAAGTTCATCCTAGTCGCGTTGGACTCCCTTCACATGCTTGGATTAAAGCGTGGAATGATAAGAAAGAGGAACTACCTACTTACCTCAATGGCCCCAGCTAGATTGGCCTATGTCTAGTTCAATCCATGCGTAAGTTAAATAAAAATATCAAGCAGAATCTAAAAACATTTTAAACACAATGTATTTGAAACATTTAAAAAATACAGTCTGGAAAACACAATCATGGCCTAGTATGAAAGATCTCGCAATAGCAATGGCAAGCTCAACATAATAACATGAGGGCTGACCCCTCAAGCTCATCTTAACAATAAGTTGGTAACAACTTCATGGAAAGGAGTCTATTGTCCCGCAATCTAAGCTCAACTTATAAGACAATGAAAAGAACACTTTGCAGATCTTTTCCTCAAGCTCAACTTAGACATGAGAATATGGTCTGCAACTCTCTAATCTCAATCTCATCTTAAATGACATGGGGCTAACCCCCAAGCTCAACTTAAAAACATGTCATGTCATACTTAGATTTGATAAAAACTCTCATGAAAAACTTGTCATAAAATCATTCCTTCATGAAACTTGCTTTTCATGAGGCTATTCATAAAAATTGTTCTCGTTTTAACAAAATTTTGCCATGACTTGGCCTTTCTTTCTTCCATAGAGCTTTTCTTTCATATATCATAAAACAGTATGTCAAAAATTTAAGGCAACTTATAGAATCAAGCAATGTAAAATAGTTTAGAAAAACCACATTAAAAATAATGAAAAATAACTTTTATGAAGGCTAAACTACCTGCGATTGTCGCTCACTCTTAGCTCGTTCAACTACCCTTTCCATCAATCCCTCAAGAGATGGTTCACAGTGCTCTGGCCTGGACAAATAATTCATATAACCTTAATTAAAATCTTAGATAACAAAATATTCCTTTTGTCTTTTGCATAATCCCAAATCATATTTAGTTTCATATTGGTCCCTAGTCCTAGATATAATTTTTTCTAAAATTAAATCAATCCCTATAAACTTTTCATTTCTTTCACTTTAGTCCCTGTCATACATATTATTAGTTTTCACTTGGTATATTAGTTTTAAATTAAATTTCAGTTCGGTCCTTCTTTGTCCAATCCATAAATTTAATTTAAACTAAAATTTGCTTCAATTTCAACATTTACAAAAAACCTTTCTGTTTATTCACTTAGGTCCTTGGTCAAAATTTTCCTTTTGTATTTTACATGATTTAAGATCATATTTAGCTTCATATAGGTCCATAGCACCAGAATATATTTTTCTCAAAAACTAAATCAACCCCTGTAAACTTTCATTTCTTTCATTTTAGTCCCTGTCAGCCTGAGAGAGAAAGATGACTCTATTTTCTGAACTGAAAATAGAGGAGACTTTTCCAGTTAAAAGAGAGAAAATGAAGAGAGATTTCAGCCATGAAAGTTTGAAATTTCTGAGTTTTTAAATAGCAAACTCATGTGCCTTAAGAAAACTCAAGGAAAAGCCTCTTGTTCTCACTCTCTGTTTCTGCAGAGAAGATACTTCACAGCAGGGGCAAAATGGCCTAGCACTTGTGACCGACACCAACCCACGTTGATGCTAACGAAAAAGCTACCCAAGGGGAGAGTTAGTTTAACCACGTTACACATGTCCCATTTCCCAAACCAAGTTTGATGCTACCTTGGTTTGTCAGTGTTGCCAAACATCCCATTTTTTCACAAATCTGGTTCATGGGTGTTGAAACTTGGTTGGGCAAAATATCATGTGCTCCCAAACAAGCACCAAGACCTTTTCGTTCACTAGTTTCATACTCTCTCTCATGGAAAAGCTCCCAGTTCTCGGTTTAGGGTTTAGCATTTAGGGTTTAGATGAAGAACGTTACATGGACTGATGTTATTGGACCCGAATTGGTGTGTCGGTGACCCATGGCCAAAATCAATCTAAGGTCGCTTATTTGGATCGGTGTGCAATCGACCTGTTTGACACGTCTAGAGTCAACTTAGTTGACTTGGACATCTTTTATTTTATTTTTTAAAATATTTAAGTTTGTATAAAAATTTAGAAAAAAAGTGCACTTAATAAGAATTTCTCTCTCCCTCTCTCTCCCTCTCTCTCTCTCTCTCTCTCCCTGCTTTCGGGGATGCCTATACTGACATATGATGGCTCATAGAATGATGCCAGAAATCTTCATGAAGCTGCTAGTGGAGAAGATGGGAAAGGTGAAGAAGGTTACATGGACTGATGTTATTGGACCCAGATCGGTGTGTTGACGAGCCAGGGCCAAAATCTATTTGGGGTCCCTCATTTGGATCAGCGTGCAATAGACCCGTTTGACACGACTAGGGTCAACCAAGTTGACTCGAACCTCTTCTATTTTATTTTTTAAGATATTTAAATTTGTATAAAAATTTAGAAAAATATGCATTTAACAAGAATCAAACTCTATCCTCCACTTATAGGTTGTGTGTCATATCATCTTGCTATCAAATTTTTCTTAATTTATATTGGTTAAATATTATAAATATATAAGGTGCTAAAATTATTCTAACCCAAAAATCAAAACATGCATGTAGTAAGATGATAAAAAATAAAATGGAAAAGACATTTAATTTTTTAAAAAATAAGTATATTATTACTAATGAATTAGGAGATAAGAAAAAAATAATTATATTTATATAATTATTTGATGTAAAAAAATTAAATCAAGAAAAATTGAAGAGCATAAACAAAAAATTTTATATAATCAACTAATTTAAAAAATAACAATAAAATGTTTTTAAAAATTATTTTAATTTTATGACAAAAAATTATTTATGGATATTTGTATTTTAATTATTTATTACTAATGACTATGGTTTTAAGACTTTAAAGTGTTTCATAAAAAAAAGACTTTAAAATGTGAAATTTGCGTATAAATTATTTATTGTACTTAATTTTATATTTATTTGTAAAAAAAAATATAAGTATATATAATTTTTAATTTTTTAATTTATTTATCTGATTTAATAATTGATTCGGTAACTCAGATATTAGTCCGATCATTCAATAACATTGACGTGGACTCTTCCCAAGTCTTACCACTTGCTTGCTTAGTGGTCACAAACTTTTTCCACTGCATGAAGTTCAAGTTGATAGATAGAGTCTGCCAAGTGAGATTGATTCTAGCTCATGGTTATCAAATCGAGATTCGAATTGTGAATCAGAAAACCTATTTTTCAAATCGTGAATCGAATCTTATTATGAATCGTAAGATACAAGATCAATAAAAATATAATATTTTTAAATAAATAAGTACCATAAACAAAAAAACCAATAAGCTGATATATCATATATAAACTTCAAAATAATCCAAAATTCAAGTCATATATCAAAAAAGATCAAAGGCGACCAGAATAGAAAAGACAATAGAAAAGTATCAGTGTATGCCTTTGTGGGGGCCACCAAAGGGGACCAAAATAGAAAAGATAATAGAAAAGTATCAGTGTCTATGTGGGAGGCAACACACGCACAACAAAGGAGGCAATGCACGCACATTGGAGGAGCCGCAGTGGGGACCGAAATAGCAATGACCTAGGTGTTTTCTCTTGCGTTTCTTCCTTGGGTTATTGGGAGGGATGATATTCGGCGGGCTCTGTCCAATTTAAGGAGGAAAAAATTTACAAACACTGTGTTCTGAGCAACTGGGTCATGCGACACGGAAGATGACCCGGAAGACGAACCGAAAATCATTGAAGGAACTGTATCGTGCGATTCCTTATGAATCGGGATTCATACGATTCAAGGACCAGATTCGGGATTCTGTGTGCGATTCTGGTTCAAAACAGATACACCATGCAATTTGTATCGTTGAGGTCAGATTTGGTGTCGAATCGGGATATGACTCGTGGGATACATGGGATACTAATAACCATGTTCTAGCTAGCTTCATACCTCTTCACGGGAGTTCGTGAAAGACTCTATTTCCAAGTGGATCTTCAAGGAAGTTTAGATAGGCTTAAGGCTTGGCAAGAGAGACATGACAAGGAATGAATCATGGAGAAGAGAAGTTTGGCTAAAATTACTAAAAGGCCTTTTAAATGTTTTCCTCTTTTCATCTTGGTCTCTAGTGTTTTGGGTAAAATTCTACTTTTACCTCAACAAATATTTATAATCCTATCTCTTTTATTTCTTGGGTTATATTTCGTAAATCTTTTTATTAGTAAAATCTTTATTTTAAATTACTAATTATTCAAAATTTTCTTCTTTTATAATAATTTCCCCAGAATATTAAATTAGGCATTTAGGATAATCATATTTTATTTTCCTAAAATTTTCCTCAATAGTGGTCCTCCTAAATATTAAATTTCCTAATAGGTAATTAATTAGAGCATTATATTTACTTAATCACTTTCTCTCCTAAATCTTAATTTTCTTAATATATTCTTCCTAATTTAATTAAATAAAATACTAAATTTTGGAATATTACAGTAGACTCCTTGACTGTCGAGTTACAGGAATGATCGCAATGTTGAGTATGAGGCCTCATCTACCCAAGATGAGTGCCCACTAGACCAGAAGCAACCCTAAGTGTACCTGCCTCACTAGCCTGAGTGATAGTGCAAATGGCATCATTTAACTGTTGCTGCTACCAAAGGATGTCATCTAAAATTGATACAGTGATGAGGATCTAATCTCCAAGAGATTCGTTGTTTGTACTTATTGGCCTCCTTGACCTCCTTGACTATAAGGATCAATACCCTTATTGATTAATAGGATCAATACCCTTCTTCCAAAACTTAATTGTTATACCGCAGGCTATGTAGAAACAGGGTCCTCTCAATTTATTAAAAAAAAATTGAGATAATGCAATAGGAGGGAGATAGGAAAAAGGAGTGTGAACACATACACTACTCTCCTATAGACATAAATAACATATTATATCCTTCTTTCTATCTCTTTTATGCTTTTTGAATGCTTGTTAGCGATTGAATTTTTGCTTTATGATGTGTTTTAGCCCCTAGTTTCAATAACAAAGATAGAAAAATGAAAATAGGACGCCGATGCTTGTTTTCTTGTCTGGCCTTCTTTTGCCTCTAAAGATTTTTCATATTATGGTTTTAGGGAATTTCCTCGTGCATTTTATTTCATGGATTGCATGTGAAAAGATGGTTAGATGCAATATATGGGATGCATGTTTTACTTTTATATATCACATAGAGCATTCTAATGGAGAACGACTTCTTTGTATTTAGCGGCAACAAATATAGAGTGAAGTTGAAACCTTAATTATCTAATTATTACATAGACAGTCAAATTGAAAGGATGAAGTTGGAGATACAATTCTGTTTTTTCATCCATTTAATTTTGATCGTCTTTTTTATGATCGAACGATTGAAATTTTAATTTTACTCTGTATTTCTTGTTACTAAATACAGATGAGCTATTCTCGTTCTAATGATGACCCTTTAATTTTTGTTTAACGAGGTTTAGAGCAAGAGAAAGCAATCAAGAGCCATTTGCATTACATTTTGGGTGTGGCAATCATGTATGTCACAAAAATAAGAATTTAAATGAAGTAATAATTAGATAAAAAAAAGTAATTGACTACCACAAAATGGTCATGAGTTGGCTAAAAGCACCACCGTCATATCCGAGCTCCATATCTTAATAACTACCATCAACTAAGACTCCGAAACGTTTAGCTATCTTTTTTTAATGCTCCATCCTAGATTCAGACTTCCGAGTGTCCAATTCCGTGTAATTGCTCAAGATTTTCAACGTGTAGGAAATTAAAATCTATTTGGATGATAAAATTAATTTCATACTATCTTAGATGTTGTAGACAGCAAGAAAAGAAAAGAAACTCTAATAAAACTATCTTTCAAAAAAAAAATCAACAGGGCAAAAACTTCATAATTCTCATTGCTTGTTTGTAACCTATATCAACCATGCATGCCGCATGCGGATAACAAATAACAAAAGACTCTTCTAGCAACTAGCTACCACTTACAAACATTTTAAACATTGTTTGAATAACTTAAAAAAATCAGTTATCGAAACATCGAACAATTAATTTCAATCCTCTAATGACATGATGGTCTGTCAAGAGAAATAATCATAAACAGTTTTTTTTCTCTCTTTTCATGTCACGTGAAAGAATTCAAATCTACTTAAGAAATAGACAAGTGAACCCCTAATTATAAATTGAATAATCTTATAATTTGATCTCTAGATTATTAAACCTATTTATTTCTCATAAAAAGTTGGTGACAGGACATGTTAAACTCCAAAAGTAACAAATTGTTCGCCAATATTTTTTTTGTGAAGTATTGGAGATATGTCAAAAGGATTTAGAGGCTAACCGGTGCATGTTCTAATTTTCGAAGAGTAAGCTAAATAGAACTAATAATACAGTGACTAATAAATTGTTAATTTAGTCATCATAAAATTGTTTAACCTTTCTTAAGTTATCAGCACTGCCAGTAATCATATGATAGTCTGCTTCACTTAACTCGCTCAACTTCCCATACCTCTTCTCATAATAACCAATAAGCTCATACCTGTGAATTAAATTAAAATTAAAGAAAAAAAAAGGCAAAGAAAGAGGATCAATTCATGTGATAAATGCATACAGCCAAATTGAATTGAAGTTCAATATACAAGGATTCGTTAAATTACACAATACCAGTATGCAATGCATTGGAAGGGCGCATATCCCCTATAAATTTCCTCAACGTCTTTATTAATTGTTTTCTTGTTGCAGCCGGTCCTTCCATGAACCTACAAGAAAAATCAATCCACATACATATATTTCAAAAGAATATAATAATGCTACTTAAAAATAATGTCTAATTAACACAATCGAACCTCTTTTAAATGCCTCACGGTTTCTGTATCAGCTGGGACTATTTGATAGCACCCCAAGCACATTAGAATGCTTGCGATTGTAAAAGGGCCAAACCCTTTTATCTTGCTCAATTTATGATGAACTTCCTCGTATGACAAGTCACATTCTTCTTCAAGTTTCTTGAGTGAGAGTTTTCCTCTCTCTATTAGTCGAGCAAACTTTATGATGTAACTCGCTCGATATCCAAGACTGCAGTGCCTGTTTAAATCAATTTCATTGAAGCTAGCAAGTTCTTTAGAGCTAGGGAAATTCCCAAATGGTTGGCTTGCAGTGTTAGGGCATTTGTCATTAATTTTAGATGTTGCCTTGTTCGCTCTTCTTCGTTTTCTCTTGCTTACTCTTACTTGGTCTCCACCGTTTGATTCCAAAGTAAGAGAGCCACTACTTAGTTGTGATTGGAGATCACAAAGCGATTCAGCCATCTTTAGTGTCCTGCCCCACCTTTATTTATGGACATTATCACGCAAACTTAGTTAATTAGAACAAATTATATGTGACAATATACAAGAATGCGATGATGATTACAAAAATAAAATTTAGAATTTAAGTATAAAATCATATAAACATATATATATATATATATAGAGAGAGAGAGAGAGAGCAGAACTTACGCGCAATTGCATAGGAGTATGGACTTAACAGCATCCTCAAAAAGGGAGGGAGAACGAAAAATTCGACCAAAACCGTTGTCCTTTGCTGGTGGATGAAGTTTATGAAATTCTTTCAATGTCATTTCATCTTTATATGTTAGTCTTAGCATTCGAGCAACTTGTTCCTAGTCTTGTTTAAATAAACGTATAAATTATATGTCAAAGTAATTATAAATGATATATATATACATACAGACAAATAAAACCAGAAGACATAAATAACATACCAATATGGCTTGCTGATCTGGTAAGGAGAGATCTTGTGTTCCATGGACGAAGACATGAAGAGCACTAGCATCGTGAGCAGGGTGGGAAATAGAGACGATGACACTAGTGCTCAAGTCTGCAAGTCTCAAGGGACGTCGTAAGGTTTTGATTGATGAAATCCACTTGTTTGGGGGCATCATAAAGAATCCGTGGTTGCATACTGCTTTCTCTAAATCGAAGCTTGACGTGCATTGTCCTAGAGGCAAATATAACGAGCAACCTGACTTTCCAAGCATCTCCTCCATTCTTTTATAGTCTAAATTACTTGCTCAATGTAACAAAAACTCAAATTAAACAAACGCCTTTGCACATGTATACGGGATTATGCTATAAGGCACAATTGCCTTTTATTACTTTCCTTTGTGATTAATAGCATTAAAGAAGATGATACGTGAAGCAATTCTTTGAATGAAGACGTTTGGCCTTCAAGCAAATTTGGGAACTGTTCATATCAAACCCATCAGATCAATTGATTATTATGACTATTTCCAATTAAAGGGCAATTACCGAAGTTGCACGTGAGACAGAATCGAGGCAGCATTGACCTAGGAGAAATAGAAAGAGGCCACGTTGGGAAACACACTCATGCTTCGTGATTAAGAATTATATTAATTGAGAGTTGAGAGGAGGGGGAAAATTTTGTGGGAAAATAAATTTATAAGTTCTTTTTTTACTAGTTAATTATGTGAATTTCAAATGGAGGAAAAACTTGTAAAAGTGTGATATTTAATTTGAGTTGAGGAAAACATTTGTCGGAAAGTAAATTCTGGAGAGGAAAAATTAATGTATTTATTTATCATTCTAGTGATGCCCCAAAAAAAAAAAGAAGAGAGACAAAGGCCTAGAGGAAATAATGTGCATTTATAGAATAAGATATTTGTTCGTGAATGCCAATTAATTAAGTGATTTGACACTTATTTTTTTTAAATAAGGTTGAGTTTGACAATTGTGAATGCAAAGAAATTAGAATGGAAAGTAAATGCAAATAAATTATATTTGTTCCATAAGTAAGTATTAATTTCGAAAATTAAATATTAATTCACCTTGTTTCAAAAGTGTTAAAATTTGTATAAGGAAACAAAATAATTAAAACTGTCATGACAATCATATTTATCTAAATCACATCATTGTGAAAATTCAAAATTAATACTGAATTTTTTCTTTGATTGCCTTTGATTATTCTCATATGTTGCAATTCTATTTTGGAATAGTTTTTAATATATTACCAATCTCACTTACTTCAACTTCGACATTTGTTGATTAATAATATCATTCCTTTAATTTGATGAACGTTATTTTGTTGACATCGAGTGTGACGATTTGTCTACATAATAAAATAGCTCTAAGGATTTTTTTAAAATAAAATATAATGACACATAAGGAAATTCAAAAATTGCTCCTAATTCTGATTGCTTATACCTCACATTGTGCATTTGTTAATTTAATTCTTAATTGCAATGATAGCGAGATTCTTGAAATCTGATTGCTTTTACATAATTGCAATCACATATCGAAATTAAGGTAAGTAAAGTGCTTCAATTCCCCAAATATTGAAATTTGGAAAGATTTGAGTTAATAATCAATTAGAAATTAATAAACTCTCTTTTTGAGATATAGAAGGATTTGAATCTAATATACCGAGATCTTTATTGTTAGACCGCACGCCAATAGTTAGTAATAATTTTAATTAATTACGGAAATAATTTATGGAATTATGACCATTGACTGGGAGAGGATTTTATTATAAGCAGACTTTAATGATAATCAATATTTTGATTCATCACTTTAGGATGGAACTGCAACTAGGATAAACCAATGGATTCAATCACTAGAAATTCCAGTTTGAGGAAATGAATTTGGAATTTATAATGCTTGTTAAAATATGTAATATCATTTATAATAAGGATAAATTACTTTTTCTTAAATAAGAGATGATTTAATTACATAATCGTTTCTTTTATGTTGAAAAATTACAGAACTTTCCCCTTAAACTGAAAAATAGATAAGAACTGAACCTATTTTAACTAAAACACCATCAAAGGTAATAATATTTTTGAGAGGATGCACTAATTGATCTACAAAAATATGCTCCTTAATTGTTTGCTTTTGAAATTAGATGTCAAAAGAATTAGTTCCATAAATTTCGTAACCCACTACATGCCTTTTCTTAGTTAGTCATATAAAATAGAGTAAATATACAATTTGACATTTATACAATTTCAGAAACAAAAACAGAAAACACTTGTATTTTAAGGATCCATTTATACATTTTTCAAATATAACCTACTAAAAATGTTAAATTATAATTTTGGTCCCTATAATTTTATTAAAATGATACATTAATTGGTTCCTATAGTTTATTTTCATGTAAAATGGTTCCCATAATTTTTCCTTCCATGTAAGTTAGTCTTTACCGTTAATATAATTAACTTTTTTGTTAAAATGATCCTACGTAACAATTAATGTGTATATTTATAAACATGACAACTTGTCCACTTATTAAATTTTACACAACTCAACTATTATGTCGATAAAATTTTTATTTTGTCCTAAATTCTCAATTTCTTAGACTTGAGTCCTCGTGAATCACAAAAGTTGTATTCCATCCAGATGTTGGATGTCGGGCTGTACTGTTGGAAGTAATGGTATTTACAGTCGTGATTTCTCTTCCCCAACTAGTGAAGATAAAATGGACAAGACAATCTTATTCAAGGTTAAGCAGGTCAAGCACTTTGATCGCAGTGGAAGAACTAAGTGGACCCATTTGGTTAACGAGGATAATACTAATTGGAATAATGACATATAATGATCCACTTTGAGCACGGCCGTATCTAGAGATATCGAGGCCTAATAAAAAATTATTAGAGAAACTTAATATAATATAAATAATTAACTTTTATATTATTCTTTTGGTCTTTTGAGCTGCAAAATTATTTATCAAAATTTTATAATCAAGTACTTTTGGCTTTTTGAATTAAATTTTTAATTTTTCAAAACCAGACTGGTACTTTTTGTTTGACATTTACTACAAATTATAAAAAATAAAATAAAAGAAAAAACATAAATAAAATAGATTATGCAACGTAAATAGAAAAAGTGATGGAATGACAGAACTTTGAGACAAAGAGAATTGCATGTTGATATTATGTATTATACTGCAACAATTTCAAGTCAACTATTTGCCTATCTCCCTTGAGAATTCAGTTAAAAAACTGAAGAAAAAATAAGAGTGGAACTGGTAACAGTGGAACTGTATTACTGTTATTGCAATCGAATTTAAAAAGCCTTGTAATGGATGAATGGAGGCTAAGCTCCTGTTCTGAAGCTACCGTTGGCAATTTATTACCATTGGGCATATGAATAGTTTTTTTTTTTGAACTGAGGTATATGCACAGTGAAAATGGTGCTTTGCAATTGATGAATGGAAGTTGAGCTTCTGTTGGTATTTTTGAAACTACCGTTAGCAATTTATTACTATTGGGCATATGAATATATATTTTTTTGAACTAGGACATATGTACAGTAAAAATGGAGCCTCGCAATTTATTACTTCGAGCAAAATGGCAGCAATTCTGGACATATAAGGGCCTGTTTGGTTTGAGCATTTTCTGTTTTCATTTACACTGAAAATAGAAAATGGATTTGAAAATGCATTTGGTTGAGTTAACTGAAAACATTTTTTTGAAAATATTTCTTAAAATATGCGTAAATCTGAAAACACCAAAAAGATATTTTCAGTGTTTCAGGAAATGCATTTCAGGAAATGAAGACTGAAAATAAAAACAAGAAATATTTTCATAAACCAAACATACCCTAATAATCCACTACGAGCAAAGTATAACCAGAAAATGGCAGCAACGGATACATCTATGTCGGGACTTAAGGGAAGCAAGAAATTGAAGGAATGGGAATCTCGATTAGGGAAATTGTGTATCAATATTTGCTTTAGATTCTGTTAGACTTTCAGTAGAGTAACACTGCAATTTTGCTACCCCTGTTATACATAAGATTGTAGTTTTTCTTGAATCCAATATAAATCATGTTATTGGCCTGTGAATTAAAAGTTTGGATAATTGCAATTAGTAGCTATTTTAATTTCAATTATAATTCAATTTTTAGAGAGCCCAATATGCTCAACAAGAATTTGAAAGTGACTTCCCTTCTCATCCAACGGTCTAGATTAATTTTTTGTTTTTTTAAATTACATGCTTAATTTTTATAGGTCGTATCTTGTATTTTTTTCATTCTTTTTAAAAATTAATCATGTAATTTTTTTTTAAAAAAAATACAAGATTAATCTGGATTGTTGGATGATCTCTTTCAAAGTTGTTCCCTCCATGTTCCGGAGGGAAGCCACATTCCATGAATTGGTCTTTCATAAGAGAAACTTTCATTAAAATATATATTTTATTTAAAAAAAAAGGAGGCAATTTTCCTGTGAAGATATTCAAGGTCAAGGCAATTAGTTTGGGAAACATTTTGGTAATAGTAATTTAGTTTATCAAATTTTACAATTGAGATCCATTTCCTTTTCGTTTGCTACTAAACTACTGCTATATTTATTTTATTGGCAAAAATATGTCATGTTTCCAAAGTTTATCTAGATTTTTATTCATACCTCTAACATTTTTTTGGTCAAACATATTCCAAATGTTTCAGTTGTTTTAAATATATACGCCTTTTTTTTTCAACACCTTAAAAAAACTAATAGAAATGCCGACTGGGCTGTGCACGTGGCAAGAGTTCCACATCATATCGTATCCAATAAAATTGTGACACGTGTATAAGTTGTTTTGAGATAAAATTAACATAGTGCATACGAGAGAAATGGAACACAAACCATTATGCTAAAAGGACACACTCTCAACCACTAAGACACTAAGGTATATTTAATATATATATATATATATATGCGCAATTTAATATATATAAGAACTTTTGTTTTTGTATTTAAAATTCAAAACAAGAGACACCAATTATTATATATTATAAAGTAATAATAAATCTTATAATAAGAGAATATGCTATTATTTTATATAACTCATTTTTAATAATAATAAAAAATTTTAAAAAATTAATAACAAATCTTATAATATAAATTTAATTATGATTCATAAATCATACTTAATAAAAATTAACTTTATATTAAAAATAATTATAACTATGATATGCATATTAAAATTATTTTAAAAATATAAGATTTGATATTGTAATATATGATTTAAAATAATTATAACAATATGCTACACATATTCAAATTATTTTATAATATAAGATTTGATAATGTAAAATTATTTTTTAATATAAAGTTAATTTTTATTAAGTTTAAATAATAATTAAAATTATATTATAAGATTTGTTATAAATTTTTTAAAATTTTTATATAATTTAAAATGAGTTTTGTAAAATAATAGCATATTATCTTATTATAAGATTTGCTATTGTTTTATAACATATAATAATTGGTGCATATTGTTTTGAATTTTGAATATAATAACAAAAGTTCCTACAAACTAGGTATGTTACTTATCATACAAACTATGGTATACCTCAATGGTAACTCTTAATTTCCTTAAATTGTCCTAATATCTATAACTATGCAAATTGTAAATTATAAAATTTACAAAGTAATTTACAGCTAAATTAATAAAATCCTTAAAATACCAAAGGACCTAGATGACCTATAGGATAGAACCCACCAACTAATGGAGTATATTTCCAAGTCGCTAACCTCCAACGGCTCCTCAGTTGCTAAATCTGAAAACAGCAAATAGGAGCGTGAGTTTATCAAAAACTCAGTGAGCAAGTGATTGTGCCGTAAAATAAGGCACAAGTACAAATATCAGTCTTACTACCATAATCAGATTAAATATCTCTAACACATATCAATACGAAATATAATATATATATATATATAACGTACCTTTCCACACAACCAAAACCTGCAATTTAACGCGAGTCTACAATCTCACAAACAAATTGTAAAACAATCATCAACCAAATAAAAAGTACAAGTAAACACCCACTCCAAAATACATTATGCAATGCATGATGTATATTTGCATTTTCTACTTCCTTTCCACACTTGTTGCATTGAAGACCAACCCTCAATGGGTTAATTTAGAGGTTTATTCCTCTGTTCCTTTTTGCATGTGGACAAATGTAATATGCAATGTTTATTCAACTCTTTCCCACACCACATTGAAGACTAGTCTCAATGCGTATGCATACCCATTGACACCACTCAGGGATATTACATAATGGGTAGCTTCCCACACATTTCCTCTTCTCATAATGTAAATATGTAGATGATGATATGCAATGCATTTTCCATACCATCACCACACAACACATACCAAATCAATTCACCGATTTAAACATAATTAAACATAAAATTCTCAATCCTACAAAGTAAATCCCACAATCATTTAATGAAATTTCTTGGTCTAGTTATTACCACTAACTAGGGAATTTCATTGATGAATTACTAATTATGGTGTGAATGAGATTTATATTGGCTTAGCCAAATAATAATTAGCAAGGTCATTCACTCATCTCGATGTCGATAAGGTTTACCACATACAAAATCCTAGGAGACAAGCCAATGAAGCTCCAAAGCCACCTAGAACCAACCACAATCAATAAATGAATAAAACAATGAAAATTCTCACCACTAATCCTGACCTTTGGTCATTTATTTGGTTATAACTCTTAACCAGTAAGGATTTTTTAAACAAATCTTATACCATTGGAAACTAAACTTAAAGAGCTTTCCAACGATATAAAGTTTGCTAAAAACGAAGTCTAAATAAAGGAGTTATGACCATTTGAAAATAGACCAAGGAGTTTGTCTGATGGCTAGTGCCTGAGGCGCCAAGCGCCAGACACTAAACTTTCTGCCCAAATTCAAGTGTTTGGTGTCTTAGGCGCCACACATGGTGCCTGGGACACCAATACTACTCCTTTCAACTCAAGGGTGGCGCTTGAGGCGCCCTCAGGCGCCACGACTCTGACTTCGCGAGTTCTTCTCGGATTTGGCTCAGATCTGGTCAATTCTTCACTGTTTTTCATGATTTCTTCCATGAAATCTCATCCTTGATATTTAAGGAGCATTTGGACACAAAAGCCCAATTTTTATCAAGAAATGAAGTTGGAATCTCGATTTTACCCTATATACCCTTAAAACTAGAAAATAGAGAAAAAAGTTCAAGAAATTGGAATCCCTACCTTAATTCCTTACTTGCCCTAAATTGTTTGGCCTCCAATGCCTCGCCCCACCACCGGAGAAAGGTTCTCCGAAGCTCGTTGAGGATTTGGGTAGAAAGGTAGGGAGAAGGAAGAAAGAAGGGAGAGAAGAGAGAGTGAAAAGAGAGAGGGGAAAGTGAGAAATGAGGAAAAAGATGTGGGATTGCCTACATATACCAGCTTAGGGTAAAATTACTACTTTGTCCCTGGGTAACTCTTGGTTAACCTTAATGATGACAAACCCGTAATTTCTCCAATTTGGGTATTTCCTCTATCTTAATGCCACCTAGTTCCTCATTTCACTTTAGTCTCTTTTTGGACTTCATAGGTACTTAGCCTCCTCTATACCTCATGAGTACTCTCTTTCTATTCCTTGTCTTTCTACTCTATCTCTACGAAATTTCCTCTTTCTCTTATCTTTCCTCAATCCTCAAAAAATATTATCCGTAATAGAATACCTGGTTCAATTATTTATCTATACTTTCATAAATAATATTCAAAAAAATAAATTATATATGGAAAATTAAAATTAGCCTGATAATTCCATTAAAATAATGGAAATTTTCATATAACAACCGTAATACCGCCAATTACGTGATCCGAAAATTAGCAGATATTACAATATATGAGTTAAATATACGTCAGTGACTCAATAGTTGAGGGTGTCTCCTTCTTGCATGATGGTCTGAGTTTGAATCCTCCCATATGCATTTTTTTTTTAATTTTTCTCAAACACATACCACGTGCCACAATTCTATTGGATACGTAAGTGACATGAAATTCCTTCCATGTGGCAAGTGATGTGGTAGATGATACTTGCCACTTGCGTAGCTTAGTCAACATTTTTGCTAGTTTTTTTATGGTATTAAAAAAATGACATATTTAAAAAAAATTGAAACATATGAAACATATTTGATTAAAAAAAAACATTAAGGGCATGAATGAAAATCAAGGTAAACATTGAGAATATGACATATACTTTTGCCTATTTTATTTAAGATGAACTTCCAAAGAAATGTAAGCTTATACAAGCAAAAAGAAACTCGAATACCATTTTTTGAGGTTTCACTTCAACAATGGTGCAAGTTTTAAATGACTTGTGTAAGCTAATGAAATGCTACAATGCGTAAGGCAAGATGGTGGTGAACAAAAATAGGCCCACACTTGACACTTCGTTAGAACACTAAACTTCGATGTTTCATAAAAAAAGAAAGATAAACACAAAAGAACACAATAATAATCAGATAATCAACAAATGAGATCAAAACTCCAGAATTCATCCTCATCCAGTGCTAATCTCCTAAACTAATAGTCACCAACCTACACAGCCTATTCCATTACTAATTATCTCCCTGATATCTCCCACGTACCCCACTGTCACTTATTTATAATAAACTCACTCATAACAAACTCGCTCCTAAAATTCCCTAGTTACCCCTTAACATAAATGGGCCTATCTGGTACCTAACAATACTCCCTCCTCAAGATTTGCCTTGTCCCCAAGGCTAGAACAGGAAAAAAAGAAATTAAAAAAAATATATTAGTTAGCCTATTCCCTCTCTTCCCAGCAACGAAAATAACAAGAGGGCTTCGTCCTTCATTCCTTCCATTAACTCTGAGTATGACAAGTGCCCAATTCCTTTGTTTTCCTCTTGCGACTATAGACAATGAACGCCTTCAATCCTTCTCATAGAAGAAAATGATGAAGAAGATACAGTAAAAAAAGCCAATTTGGTCACAGAACCTTGCACATGCAATGCATGATCAAAAGGTTGAAATCGGGTCAGATATTGCTTCATCTTCGTCCGGGACAGTTTTTGAGCTTGTCTTTTACTTACTTTAGCAGCGTCCAAAATCTTTGGACTCAATAGATAATAGGTTTTAGAGAAACGAGTCGGATTACCTAATCTTAATCCCGCTTCTTTATCCCTATTATTAACCGTATCACAGTTGTCTTCTCCAAAGAACATCGTCCGCCAAACTCCCATCACTGTGTTACACTCCAATGCATACTCAATTTGATCTTCATCTACTTCAATGGCCAGCACTTCACCTTCATCTACTTCAACAGCTAGCACTTCACCATCATATACTTACTATTTTACAAAAGGTTTCAAGCTAGTTTTGGGCTCGACAATTATCTGACTTTTGGGTGTTGATGCCTTCCTAATAGCTTGGTTAGCTTCATTCACGGAGGCAATATGCTTCTCTTTAGTCTTCTTATAGCTCGATTGGGATACATCCCACTCGGTTGATCCTTGAGAAAAGATCTGTCTTTTGGTATATGCATAGCTCTTGACTTTCAGTAGCTTTGAAGTTCGCTCGATCGGGTGTGATTTCCCTCGATCAATCTTCATATGAAGGTCTATCTGTTGGTATATGCATAGCTCTTCTTTGACTTTCAGTAACTTTGAAGTTCGCTTGAGAGGGTGCAATTTCGCTCTAGTGATCTTCATGGAAAGGTTCGTTTCCCAATATATGCATAGCTATTCTTTGACTTTCAGTAGCTTTGATATTCGCTCGAGCGGGTCCAATTTCGCTCGAGTGGGTGCAATTTCGCTCAAGTGATCTTCAAGACTTTCGTTCACAGGTATACGGATAGCTCTTCCTTAACTTTCATTAGCTTTGAGATTCACTCGAGCGGGTACAATTTCACTCGAGTGATATTCATGACAAGTTTCGTTTACTGATATATGCAAAGCTCTTCTTCTGCTTTATATTTCGCTTGAGTGGGTGCATTTTCTCTTAAGTGATCTTCGTCGTGGGGTCAATCTACTGACTTGTGCATAGCTCTTCTTCTACTTTGTATTTCGCTTGAGCAGGTGCATTTTCACTTGAGTGATCTGCATCACTTGCTCAGTCTACTTATCTCATCAACCCTGCTAGGACCCTGAAAAGTTTCCAAAGACTAACTAAATGTCAGTCCTCAAAGGTCTCTTCTAGGGCTGGGTAAACCATCTATTAGGATACTTGGTGTATTCATCAAAACTAGCAATTGGGGGTGCTTGCACACACACTAAAGACGAGTGTGAGTTTGGAGTAGAGTGCTAGTGAAATTCATGCAATTCAATCGAGGAAAAAAATGACAATTCAGTGACTTGAAAACCAAAAATAAGATGCTAATTATAAAACTATATAAAAATAATAAACAGGTTACTCCAAATTCCAATCATCTACATCTATTTAATTGGGATTGATTCTGCTAAAATAAACTTCGGGTCAATAAAATCAAAAAGAAAAAAAAAGCAAAAAATTAATGATTGTAAATAAAATTCTAAACATCAAAATAAAGATGTAGGTAAATTAGGATCCAAACATGGTATTCTTCAGTAGCTTTTCACCACTGATTCTTCACAATTATGGAGCAGATATACATGAAAGATTCCAGGCAACAAGCAATAGCATGCAATTATTGTGTTGACATGTCCAACTTTGTTTAAACGCGTAGCGCGATAAGGACAAAGTCATATAAAAGTTATAGAAACACAATATCTCATAAGTATATTAGGAAAACTGAACTCCCATCTATCTGACTTGTATATTTATAAAGTTTAGAAATGATTACAGGCAACTTCCTTTACAACATCATCTGTTATAGTAGCCATTCACTATAATTGGTAGTTTTGGAGCAGTGTGATTGTTAAATGGATTCATAGCCAAATTTCATATAGAATATCTTACAAAAAAGCATCGAAAGCCAAGAAAAAAGCATTGATAAATGTATTTGGTGACTGGGAAACATCATATGAATTACTACCTGGATAGTTTGAGGCACTGGAAAATTTATGCCAGGCACAGTTATAGAACTCCAAACAAAGGAACATGTTGTGGGAAATCGACTCGATCTCTCGAAACATGTATTTCTCGGCTTTTCTAAACATTCAAACCTTTTGTTGACGGTTTTCCATACTGTAAACCTATTATTTAAATTGACGAAACCTCTGATAGAAACAGTTTTTTTTTTTAAACTATTTTTCATTATTTATTTTAACTTATTTGTTTATTTACAATTAAATTGACAACAAGATTCATCTTGATTTAGGTTATGCACCCGTTGCTTATCTGTTTCATGCCCAAGTGATTGAACTAATGATAGTAAGAGAATGGATCAATTTAATTCCAAAAGAGAATGATATTTATATAAAATTTATTAAGCGAATGATATTTATATAAAATATATAAATTTATAATATTGGTATAATGTTATAATACAAATGAGGAATATAAATTATTTATTAACTTTTTAAATTAACGTCTGATACTTATTTTAATGTTGTATTATAATGTTATATTCTATTCTAAATTTATTAATTTTGTATAAATTATTTTAGATTATATTTATACATTATAAATCAGTAATATGTTTGTTAGTATAATGCACTAGTGTTATAACATTTATATATTATTTATGATAGGTTTATCTTAATATAATACTATGTATTAAGTATAAAATTTTATATGATACATGATTGACATATTATAGACTAATTACGTTAGTCTATTATCTAAAATGAAGCTCGAATAGAAATTTTGATTTCGATATTTATCATATTAAAGAATATATCATATACAGTTGTATCTTAAATATAAGTTCTCTCATGTGTAAACATTCTCGGTCCTAAACGCGAGTATCTTTTTAAACTCACCTACTCAAATCAATATAATAATTTAATAAACCAAAATACTCTTAATTGCAACAGAAATCTCTCAATGTCAAATTTCCCTTCTTTAGAAAATGAAAATTTACATAATCTTACAAGTATGCCTACTGAAGCTGAAATAAAAAAAATGCTATTTTTAGTCTTAGTCCCGTTAAAACTCCAGGAGAAGATGACCTACATGCCATCTTCTATCAATCTAACTGGGACATCATTAAACATAAACTAATCCATGAAATTAGGCAAATTTTTAAAGATTTTTCCATTCCTATTCCATGGAGAAACACTTTTCTCTGTATAATACCTCAGATCAATTGGTCTCTATATTACTTTCTATATATGAAGTTCTTACGAGAATCCTTGTCAGTGGATTAAAACCTTTCCTCCCAAACCTAATTTTCCTTTTTCAGGGAGCTTTTACTCCTCAAAGGAACTCCTCTGATCTTTTTTTGATTGCCTAAGAAACAATTCACTCAATGCATTCTTCTAAAACTAGAGAAGGATGGATAGTTTTTAAAATAGACATAGCTAAAGCTTTTGATATTATCTCCTGGGCCTTTACAGAAAAAATCCTAAATCTTTATAAGCTCCCTCAAAATTTCATTTCTCTCCTCCTTTCCTACTTAAAAAATATAACTTACATTCTTATTGTTAATGGTAAAAAAGCCTCGGCCTTTAAACCAGAAAGAGATATAAAGCAAAGAGATCGCATCTCCCCTTATATTTTCATCTTCTGTATAGAATACCTCACAAAGGTTATAAAAGGCCATTCAAAAAAAATGGAAACCTTTCACTTTCAAAGATAAAAATATTCACATCTCTCACCTTTTGTTTGCTGATGATGTTTTAATTTTCTGTAAAGCTAACAAAAGAAACATTTCAGCAGTTAATGAAGCTCTCAATATTTTCTGTGAGGCCAATGGATGAAAATTAATAATCAAAAGTCAAAAGCCTGGTTCTCTAAGCAAGTTAATACTAATGTAATATCCCTCTTTCACGTTCAATGTCAACCAAACTCATGACCTTGGTCTTTACCTAGGATACCTTTTAAAACCAAATTACAAAAAAAAAAGATTTTAACTTTATCCTAGACAAGCTTAATTAAGCTAAGGGAAGAGATTTAATTTCCCCCTGATTTGCCACATTCAATGATTTATATCATCAAACATCTGTTGTGAAAATTGTGTTATAAAAAACTTTTATATTTGTCGAATCTAGTTTTATTTTCTTTGAAAATAATTTTAATTTAATTTCTTTGTACCTATGTAATTACAAAATTGATTTAGCTAATTAAAAATATTAAGAGAATATTTTTAAAAAATATAATAAGAATAAGTTAAAAATAATAAATAAAATATATAAACAAATATTATAAAAAGTACAAATAAAAAAGATAGGTTGCAATATGGCGCCTGTGCTATGTATACTTGTGTCTATGTTTTTTTTAACTATTTTCAAAATATATTATTTATTATTTTTAACTTTTTTAATGTTTTTTAAAATTATATTTATATATAAATAATTTTATAAAAAATAAAATTAGGAGTATGTCTCATTGTAATTACTTTCAACATATATATTTAAAATTACATATAAATTTAACTAAATAATTCCTACATATTTTTACTAAATAATTCTTACTCTTTTTTAGTTTTAATATATTTAAAATTACATGTTCAACTAAAAATTTTCTACTGATTTTTAATCGTTGTAAGATATCAGTATCAGTAAGTAAGATAATGTGAGTAGATGACTTGGACAAATAATCATTTCTACAACATTGTAATAGGAAAACATATATATGATAGCTGGAATTCCTTTCAGTTGGACAAATAATGATTCTTACAATATTTCAGTAGGAAAACATTAATATATCAGTCAAAATTTCTTTCAGTAGATTGCAGCTGGAAATTTCTTGTAGGTATTATGATTGATTGTTGTAGTGAAGGGCGTAGAATTGCCATAGGGGTGGTGGCCCAACCGGAGGATATCTGGAATGAGCCCTTGGTGGTGGTATGTTTCATTGAAATTACCATGACATCATCAGTGAGTAAAAAGTCAGAAGAGTCATGGAAGATATATTTTACTGTGGGAAAAAAAAGGTAAGGAAATGAGTGTCATGGGTTTATTGTTGTGGCATTATCAATGTCCGTACTGGTGTGTTATTTGAAGAAGAAGAATTATAAATTTGAATAGAAGATGTCTTCTTAGTCTTCCTCTTGATAAATTTTCGGTATGCTGTGATGGATCACCTGACATGTTAAGTAGAAAAGAAAAAATGAAAGATAGGAGTTATGAAAAATAGTAAAAGGAGATGAAGATAAAGAAGAAAGAATATAGTGTTGAGAAGCCAAATTTGTTTATAAGATGTGAATGGATTTACATATCTATCTAAAGAGAGAGAGATATATATATATATATATATTTATATTTATATATAAATCTACATACATTTTATTACCCTATGTCCAATAGATTAAGGTTGATATTGAATGTGTTTGAGTCTTTACAAAATAATTATTATAATTTATAAAAATATAATTTAAATGAAATCATGTTTATAGAAATTAAAAAATAGCTAGCATATATAAATATAAAATTAGTTATTATGTAATAATAATTGTTACAAATAATATTTCGAAAAATATATTAATAAATATTTTTATAATTATTTAAAAATAATATGTATAAAATAAAAATATAACAGTATGTATAAAAAAACTTCAAGTCTCCCCCACATAAGAAACCCATCGCCAAGTATACCCTACCATATTAAATATATATTTAATATTAGATGATTTGGGCTTTTTTTCATTTGTCCTATTACATCACACATCCGACAGCCATACCTTTATAAGTATCTACCTCCACAACTTCATGAACTCCATCAGTCTTTTCCATTCTAGTCTTTCTTATTTATCTTCAGTCGTTATTTGAACACATTGTCATAGTGAGACACTACAAATAAAATTGACTTTTAGGTCATTGGTGGTGACTAGTTGCCACTAAAAGTCTATCGCTGAAAGGTTTTTGACCCTTCAATGGCTACTGTATCTTTGTTGCCAAAAAAAAAAGTTTCCGTGATGACTTTCAATAGTCGCCACCAACAATGACTACTGAAGGTTACCTTTAGTGGCGACTTTGAAGGCCACTTGCCATTGTTATTAGACCCGGACTAACCCAATGGATCGATCTGAGACCCAGCAACCCTTCAAGACCTGCCACCAAAAGCGACTACTGAAGGTTATCTTTAGCGGCAACTTCGAAAGCCACTTGCCACTATTATTAGACCCGAACTAACCCAACGGGTCGATCTGAGACCCAGCAACCCGTCGAAACCCAGTCGATCCATGTAGGTCTTGGTCGGCCCACTGACTCGAGGCCCTGGGGGGACTTGACTTTTTTTTTGTGTGAAATATTCAAATTTGTTTGAAATTAAGCTAAACACATGCATACTTAAGATTTGAACCTGGGTCTTGTGCTTTCAACCATGTGTGTCTTGTCATCTTGCCACCACATCATTTTGCTATATAAGGGCAAAATATTATATATATATATATATATATATAATCTATTAAAATTATTTTAAGCAAAAACCTCATAAAACCAAAAATAAAAAAACATCTAACTTAACAAAAAACAAATATATTATTATTAATAGATTAAGAGATAAGAAAAAATATAATCATATTTATATAATTACTTAGTGTAAAAAAATTTTAAAAATAAGAAAAATTAAAGAGCATAAACAAAAAAATTTATATAATCATCTAATATAATCAAGAAAAATTATGGTTTTAACACTTAAAAGTGTAAAATTTGTATACAAATTATTCACTTTGAACCAGTTACTCGCTAACCCGAAATAGCTCGAGTCAATAGTACAAGAAAATCGATTTTTGATGGTGACTTTAGGAGTCACCACAGAAAGTCTGATTATTGTTAATTACATAAAAGTGATGCAAGAAAATTGACTTTCGTGGCGACTATTGAGAGTTACCATTAAAAGACAGACTTTTGGCGGCGATTATAGAAGTTGCCACTAAAAGTCTGACTTTTTGTAACGAATATTGGGAATCTCCATTGAAAGTTTGAATTTTGGTAGCGACTTTATAGTTGTCACCGAAAACTAACCCACAAGCCATGAAAAGTCAAAATTTTAGTGGCGACTCTCAAAAGTCGTCACCAAAAATCAAACTTTAAATAACAATTTTAGAGGTCGCCACCAAAAATCGACTTTCTATGGTGACCTATGGCGACTTCTAAAGTTACCACCGAAAGTCAATTTTCTTATAGTGAGTGGAAATGATGGTTTTGATTTTTCTGATCAATTGTGAATTTATAGCTTGCTTTTGGTGTTTCTTTATGAATTTTATGATTGTTAAGAGTAATTGTGATAACTAATTTGCTGCAATTATGAAGTAAGATGGGTGGGTGTGATTGTAGAGAGGAAGAGGATAAATTTTCAAGTTTGGAATTCAACTCTAGCCCCAACAAAATTGAGAGATGTGCTCTTACGGATGTTGGCATCCCAAGCGCTAGGGTGGCCTCGTCTAGACACCAAGCTTTGCATCTTCTGTAGAACATCTTTTTCTATCAACAAATGAATTAGTCATTTAAATTTTTTTATTAATTTAAGTTTCTTAAAAATAAAATCCTTTACTTTAATTTTCTATCAAAACAATCTTTCTGATATAGGTTGTGTTTGCAATTTTTTTAAAGTTAACTTATAGCTTATTTGACTAGTTTATAAGCTTGTTAGAAGAGTTTGGTAGATGATTTTATTTTAGTAGGTTATAGTTTATTTTGAAATGCTACTTTGAATAACTTATAGCTTATAGTTTATAGTCTTTATATTTTTCTTCCTATTTTACTCTTAGTATTTTATAAAAATTCCCATTATACCCTTATAACTCATTATCAGCTCCCTACATCTTCTTTGTCATTGTATGTCATTGTCCGTCAATGTCTGTCATCATCAATCGTCTTCTGTTTTCTTCGTTATCATCTTCTTCGCCTGTCATCATATATATATATATATAATTTAAATTATTTTAATTAAAAATAAAAATGATATGTTTATTTATATTATTTTTAGATTATAAGATATATGTCTTTTTCTATTATTTTATATTTATCAACGAATTGAATAGTTACTTTTATCAAAAACTTGTAATTTAATAAACTAGTTTACTAGCTATTTTTTCTAAACATAATCTTAGATGGGGCTAGCTGTAGTAACATTATTATAATTTTTTAAATTATATAAACTCTAATTGATAAGAAATAAAAATTTTAAATTCTAATTAAAATATAAATTAAAATTCAAAAACTTGAATAATACTTCTGCAAAAATGAATACTGGGATGGCTAAACGTCTAAACCAAATTGACCTTTTAACCAGTTGACAGTGAAGGCTTTGTGTATTACATTCAAGTAACGTGTCATGTTAGTCAAAAAAAAAAGAATTAAAATAAAGTTACAAGTTATAAGATCAGATTCTGAGTTACAAGTTAGTAACACCATGTCTGCAAGCAATATCCCACATCTAATTCTCTCCGACGGCCGCAGTATTCCGGTGATCGGCCTCGGTACCGCTGCGGATTCTCCGGCCAAGGATACCACCAAAGAGGCAGTCGTGGAGGCTATCAAAGTTGGTTATAGACACTTCGATACTGCGTCTCTGTATGGGTCGGAGGAGTCTCTAGGAGAAGGCATAGCTGAAGCCCTCCAACTTGGCCTTATCAAGTCAAGAGATGAGCTATTTGTTACTTCCAAGCTCTGGTGTAGTGATAATCATCCTCACCATGTTCTTCCTGCTTTACAGAGATCACTTCGGTGAGAATATTATATAATACTGCTTCTCAAATTCTCTTTTAATTTGCTCCAGACTGAAATTGCTTTTTTTTTTTTTTTCATCCAAATATATAGATCTAGCACCTAAGTAATATTAATTTTATAGTATATATATATGTATATATATATACCTTTTGCTTGTTAAAAAGTTTTATGATTTCTTTCCCTTAATTATTCGAAAGCAAGTGATGTTTATTAACATTAATTAATTAAAATGGTTCAATTCGTCAATTAATGCCCAGAACCAAATTGAAATATTTATGAAATTAGAGAGACCAAAATATATTTAAACGTACTGAATAATATCATCGAAAATAACAAGTTTTGCCTTGGGGTGCCCTAAACTGATACAGGTCTCTGAAATTAGAATATCTGGATCTCTATTTGGTCCACTGGCCCGTTAGTGCAAAGCCGGGGAAGTATGAATTTCCAATCGATGAAAAGGAAGTAGTGCCATTCGACATAAAGGGTGTGTGGGCAGCAATGGAAGAATGCCAAAGATTGGGCCTCACAAAGTCTATTGGAGTCAGCAATTTTTCTACCGAGGAGCTTGAAAAGATCCTCTCATTCGCCACCATTCCTCCTACTGTCAATCAGGTAAAACAAATTATCTAAGAAGCATCGATACTGACGTAGACATGAGACGTTAAAAAAAGTGAGATTTTATACGTTTTTATAGTAGAAAAGAGGGGAATGTAATTCTGTGTGTATGTGTATGCATGTGTATATTTATATAATATTAAAAACCTTTTTTTTTTGGGTTAAATTAGAATTTTTAGTAAGTTAGTTCTATCTTTTATTCTTATATAAAATAATCCCTATAATTTTTTTCATTTATGTAAATTAGTCCCTTCAGTCAGTATGGTTGACTTTACTATTAAAATGATCCTACATGGTAGCTGATGTGTACATCTGTGAACAAGTCAGTATGCCCAATCATTAATTTTTGCCTAACTCAATTGTTATGTCAACAAAATGCTTATTTTGTCTTTAATTCCTAATTTCGCTAACCAAAATAAAAGGAATTAAGGGCAAAATGAAAACTTTGTTGACATAGCAACTAAGTTGTACAAACATTAATGATTGAACATGCTGATATATTCACAAATGTATAAATCATTTACCATTTGGATCATTTTAATAGTAAAATTAACCATACTGACAGTATAGATTAACTTACATGCATAGAAAAATTATTGGGATCATTTTACATAAAAATAAAGTCAAGGAACTAATTTATAATTTTGATGAGAACCTAAGGACCAAAATTATAATTTAATCTTTTATTTTTAATAAAACTTTGATCATTTTCCATTGCTCGATCTCTTGTCATGGATGGTGAGCGCATGCCATTAATTACTATTAATACAGGTGGAGATGAATCCACGTTGGCAACAAAAGAACCTAATAGAGTACTGCAAAGCAAAGGGCATAATCATAACTGCATATTCTCCTTTGGGAGCCAAAGCAGCAAGTTGGGGTACCAATCAAGTTCTGGACAATGAATTGCTCAAAGAGATCGCTGAGGCTCATGGGAAAACAACTGCTCAGGTACGTTCCAACATAATTTTGAGTTTCTTTTAAATTGGAAATCATACATCTTTTTTTTTTTCTAGAAAATATACTTTTTGGTCCAATGAAGATACATGTTCACTTATTTGTTCATCAAGTCTTATTTTATCCATGCGTGGTCCAGTCTTTAAAAGTTATAGCCTCTCTATTTATTAGTCCTTTCTGAAAAAAGAAGCTTGAACCAATGTGCTTCTTCCAAATTAAAAAGTAATCCAAACTCAATCTTATAGTTGAAGCACTTAAATTTCAGGATAAAAAAAGATACATTTTCTATAAAATTTTTTCATTATCCACAATCTGTTCTCAAATATGCATTTTAATTGACTGTTTGCAATGAAGCGACGCATGATGTTATTATTTTGGTGTAACTTTTATTAGTGTTGTAAAAGTTATTTTAATTTAGTCTTTGAAATATCAAATGCTTTAACTTAGTCCTTAAAAGATCTTATAATTTGTCTTGGTCCTCCTAATTATTATTAATTTACAAAATTTACCATTGTTAAATTTTTTTATTGCTAAAAGTTATTTTGATATATAAAAAGATGAAAGATATGTTAGAAAATTTTTTACAAATTAAACTAAAAGCCAAACAGTTCAGAATTATGAAAATTCAAATGCGTATAATTCTACTATTTGTTGATCTTGATAAGTAATAATAATATTGATTAATAGAATAACAAGAGCGTACTTTGATCCATCGCGAACTCGAACATGGAATCAAATGATTAGGCTTTTCTAGAAAGATATGAATGGCACTCTCTTATTTTTGTCTGATAGAAAACACAAAATGACAACAACCTCAGTCCAAAAGTGAGCCTACTAATAAAAGCTAGGGAACCACTACAATTTCCATCATACTCATGGGTCAACCCTTCTATAATAACACTCAATTACTGTTATTATTTAGAGTTAGGTATCTATATACAAAATATATGTGTTGACACCCCATACCAACTTATAGAATATATCAAATAGGTCACTCAACACAAATTTATGAAGATTTTATTTCGGACCTAATTAACGATAGCACCTGACATATGTATGTGCCAAAATGTGCAGAAATATACAATACTTAATATATCAATCCACTCAATTAAATTGTCAGCATTAATTCTAAATAGTATTTATAAAATAATATATATATATATATATATATACACATATATATACATAATATATAATGCTAACAAGATATTGAGATAAATATAATCTTCTAAGAATTAAATTAAGATACTTTTTCATTCAAAGACTAGACAACTATAATCTTTTAAAGAACAAATATTAATTTCCTCATTTTCCCATTATTTACAATATGTTCTTGATTAGTATACATTTTATTTGACTACTTGCAATGCACATGATCTTATTATTTTTGGTATAATTAATAGGTTTGCTTGAGATGGTTATATGAGCAAGGGGTGAGTATTGCAGTAAAGAGCTACAACAAAGAGAGAATGAAGCAGAATTTGGAAATATTTGATTGGTCACTCACAGAAAACGACTATGAGAAGATAAGTCAAGTCAAGCAGCATCGTAACCAGTACCTCACTTGAAGACATATGGGATGGAGAAACTCAATTATATTTTCTGATCATAAAGTCCATGTCTTATCGTAGCCTTTGCCTTTCCATTTTCACTTTCATTTTATTGTCTTCCAGTTTCTTTAAATTGGCTTTCTTCAATGTTGAAAAGGTTGTATTTTAATTGCCACCGTGTACTTCCCTCCGTGAACTAATTTTGGGTCAAAATCATCCCTATTCTCTTGAACTTGATAGATAGATCTCTGATTTCTTTGAATATATCGGCATCACTATTAATATGCATACAGGACTTGCTACTATTTTACAATGGTTGATGAATGCAATTGATTTGGAAGAAATGATTATTGACCTTGAGTTTGACTCCTTTAAAGTAATGGGGACACATCCATATACTAGTTATTTCATGATTAAGATCAGTCATTTTCTTCGTGAGACAAATCACTGCACAAATATTTTTGCTAAGATGAGTGCTCAAAGATCCTTTCATTTGTATTTGTAGGAAGACCCTCCTTTATCTTTATCTATTTTGTTATTAGCTAATTGCACCTCTACGACCTCTACGATATTCGTTAGGCCTCAGTCATTGTTTTGTTTTTGTTTTTCTCTCGTTTGTACTAAATAAAAAAATGTGATTAAAATAATGTGTTCCCCTTAATGTCAAGTTTCTTCTCTCGTAGCTAATTTTAGTTTTGACGTTTCTCACTCAGTCTTTTCAATTTTTGGCTTTCTCTTTTCATCTTAAAACTTGCAATTGAACATTCAAATTTATATTCAAGTCAAGTACCACTCGATTAAATGAAAAATTTTAGTCCATTCATTAATTGTTTAGTGAGATAATTTTTATTGTAGTTATTTTACTTTTTTATTCAATAAATAATTATATTTTTTAATTTTAAATTTATCCATTTTTTCATAAAATATGGTTAGTTATTAATTTATTTGAATATATAATATTTTTCATAAACTATTTATATGTTTAGTTGTTGAAGATACCAATACTGTTAATCATTTAATATTTATATTTAAAGATAATATCTTAACTATCATATGTGCATTGAGATTTAGACATCGTAAGTCAGAAAGAAAAAAAACAAACCAAAAAAGAAAAATGCCATCACAGAATATAGATGCCATAGCAATTTATTTGAAAGCTTCAAACACATTCGCGGATATAAAAATAAAGTATGCACAAAATAAATAAATGAATAGATGAACTTAGTCAATTTCTTCTCCTTTCTGGATTTTGAAAAGGCTTCAAGAGCATTTGTGTGTCTTTTCTCGAGTTCTCAAATAATTAGTTTTGTTATGTAGACAATGAGATTGTCTCTGACCTCCCCATCAATCATTAATCTGTGTGTCTAGATTTGTGAAATTCTGTACCCAATTATTAAGTGTTGGGGAATACCATTCAACAAGTTTTGGAGGCAGCACAAATTTGACCAATTCTTAAAGTCTCCTGAAAAGATTTTGATTCTCCATCAACAGTTTATTGTGTAACTTAAAAGACATGCGGTTAAAAAAATATGCATTTTTGAATTGCACGATGAACTTCAATAGACGGTTAGACTCTACTTAAAGAACTTTAGTACTGAGATGAATTCAATTCTATTTTAGAGGTTATATAGATGTAGATAGTTTGTGTGCTTAATTTTAAAGATCCAGGAATTTTTTTGACAAAAAAAGATTCATGAAATTTTGAATTGAAGAGATTGTTTGTAATTATAGCATTTAAATTTTGGCATTTATATAAAATTATCTCTTTGAATTATTAATATTCTTATATTAAAATTTTTATTTTTGGACATTTTACTGAAATATTTTAGGATAAATTACCATCACCTGCCATAAATTTGTAGCACCCTATTTTATCTGAATTATTTTGCAAGTTTAAAGAGAAAAATTCGACAATCCTTTGATTTTAAGGAAAAAAGGAAAATACATGGACAAGCTCATAAATTTCAAACATTGAATTGCAAATTACCAAAATTTCTATGGGTACTAAAAGGGAAAAAATGCAAAGGAATTATAAAGTTTGTCATGGTTTCTAAAACTATCAAATTTGTGGCTAAAACGCGAAGGACATGATATTCTTCCACCCAAAAGGGGCCTTGGATGCTTTAAGAAGGGCCGAAAATCTTTGAGTTTTCTTCATAAGTCATGGAACTTTTCAAAATTTCCTCAATGTCCCCCACTAAAATTTCTAAAATCCCAAACATGATCCCTACTCACCTAATGTGGGCCACCTCCTCATAATGAGATATCATCATTGTAGATTCATTTGGACGTATGCACCAGCATGTCACGGCCAAGTAATAAATGGGTCAAAATGAACGGACTCGTTTAGGTTTACAAACTTTTTTTGAAGATCAAGATCGTACGTATTAACTTACGGGTCACTTTTTTTTGTACTATTAAAATAATATAATTTTAAATTTTTTAATAATAAATTTAATAATTTTTTTATTAAAATAGTATTTATATATGTAAAATATTACTTTTTTAATGTTTTTAAATAGTCAATAATTTTAATTTTTCATATTTTTCTTTCAAAATTAACTATATTATATTTAAACTTGAAAATTTTATATTTATTTTTAAAAAATTACAAAAATTTTTATATCCAAATTTATTATATTTATTGAATATAAAGTTATAAAATATAGAAATATGATAAAATAAGATTATTTATACTAAATAATATATTTTTTCAACAAAATAAAAAATTAAAAAATTATTTAAAAAAAGGACTAGTTTGTGGGTTAGCCTGTTTGGCATACATCATGTAAATCAAACATCCAGTAGTAGATTTAGGTAGTGTTTGGATAAACGTTTAGTATATTAAATGCGCGGTCATAAATTTTCAATGTTGGTTTGCACAAATTTTGAGTTGTTTGGTTCTACAGTATCAAAATTGATTTTGTTCTAAACCTAAGTTTGCAGGCACCATGACTCCTAGTGGCTTTTGCTTTGAATCGATTTTGATCTACCTCTTTCAGCGTGTGATTAAAAGGAATGAATTAATTTCTATTTTTCTTTTTTCGTTCAAAAAAACTAGTTAGACAAGATATTGTAAGTCTTTCAAATATATTAAATCAATTATAAATTAAAAAAATACATCTAATTTATATCAAGATAAAACAAATAATTTGAGTAGTAAATGAGATTCAAGTAAGACAAGATATGGTAAGCATTTCAAATATATTAAGTCAATTACAAATTAAAAAAAAATGTTGTTTTCATTTTATACATTTTATTAGTGGTTTTTCTTCTTCATTTTCTCCTTCCCTCTTTTTTTGCCTCTTCCTTGGAAGATTTATTTTGCAATTTGGATTTTTTGATCAAGTTTTAATCGGAATCCAACTATAGGAAGTTATTAATCTGAGAGTTATAGTGACTTGGGAGCTTGAAAATATCCCATAAGTTCAGGCTTGTAATATATTAGTTGACTTTTAGGTCCTAAAAAATCTTGTGTAATTTTACTTTGCTGCCATTTTAATGGAAATGTTTTCTATTTCATCCAAAAAAAAAAAATTAAAATCAACATACCCATAATCATTTGGTTGAAGGAAAACCATTTGCTTTTCTTTTCTTTTCTTTTTTTTTTGGTTGAAGGAAAATCGTTGACTTTTAAAACATAAAAAGTCCAAGTTAACCCATAAGAAATAGCTCAAATGTGGAATGTTTCAAATTAACCTTGATACACCAAGATTCAAAATAATTAGTTACCACCAGACAGAACAAGAACAGACAAAGAGGAGAACTGAAAACCAAAAGAAAAAGAGTAAATAACCAATTTAGTCTCTAAATACTACAGTTATTCAATTTAATCATTTTCGTTATTAAATTACAAAATCTATTATTGCTACGTCTAAAAAATTTCAATGTTAAGGTCACTTTGAAAAAAAAAAAGAGAGACCAAATTGAATCAAACAAAATTTTGTAGAAATTAAATTTAAACATGTAATATTTTAAGAATTAAATTGAAACAACTGTAATATTTTAAAAGTTAGATTAGTAATTCACAAAAAAAAAAGCTATATCAGTATAGAAATCTGGAAAACTTTTGTTGTAAGAATGGCTAAGACATAATTTCTGTGACACTGAGACAAAGGCATGGACCAAAATTGTAAGCATACTTAAACATGATGTAATTTAGGTTCACCAAATGACCAGCATGTGCAAGTAATCTCAACAGGCAGAAAAAGAATGCAACAAAATAAAGAATAAGCAATAACAGTGTGGTAAGTGATAATCCAGTGAGTGCAAGAATTTACCTAAACATTGTATAGAAGAATCATCACAGTACACTACAACTACATAAGACTTTTTATGAGTGTATGTAAAACAATTACTAAATAAAATCAATAAAACCATCATGATGTTCTTATCAGTTCTTTGTTTTCTGTCTCAGATGATCAATGCCATGCTGAGGCTGATATCAAATTTCTGTTCTTCCACCCCAACAACATAGCCCCATCCTTCTCCACCACTGTATAATGCTCTTAGTAGCATTATATACCAAATACGATTAGACTTGCATTATCTGCAGTTCTAAAACTGAATTGCTTACTTTCTTTTTTCTATAATAAAAACAAATCAAATTTCATTCAATCTCAAAATGGTTGAATCTTATTTTATGTACATACAGTTGTTTATATACCAAGACTGACTGGACCCCACGTCATTTCAACAGGCTTTAGTTCTTGGGTTTAGGCTCAGGCCCAATTCCGCTTTACTTAAACCCATGTGTAAAAAGCTGGGTTGAACTTTCAGAGAGTGAATTCAGTTTATGAACAGTTTTTTATGCATAACATGTTTATTCAAAGTCAAATTATCTCAGATATATGCTGACATTGATGTCAAATATATATATGTATATATGATGATATATAGAAAAAAAAAATTAATCTAAACTACATGCATAAAAGAACATGTTTTGGTGTGTAAGAACCCTTGGGCAATTTTTTTAAGAACAATAGCTCTCGATCAAATCAAATACCTCAGTAAAAAACATTCCACTAATATTCCGAATTTCCCGTTTCACTTAAGATAAAATCAATCACTAAATTTGTAAGGGAGGGAAATACTTTTTGTCATAATTTGAGACGAACTGCTTCTATTACTAATTTTCGTCACTATATTACATAATTTTGTGACAGACTTTCTTCCATTTCTAAATTTCATTACTAGTTTTGAATTTAGTGAAACATTTTTCAAACAAATTTCTGTTACTAAATTTTTTAACTTTTTATTTTTTAAAAAATGAAAGGAATTATGAGAAAAAAAAAATCTGAAATACAGGCTAGACACACCATCATATTTCCTCATTATTTCTATTAATTTAATAATAATGACAATGATGATGATGATGGTAATAATAATTACATAACATCATTATCTCTCTTCCCCCTCTTCAATGGATCCGGATCAACTCCATATATCTGGAGAGTTCAGCTCTTTTTATCAACAGTTTTGTGACTTATAGCTAAGGTTATAATTATAACTATTTTTTAATCACAGTTATAACCGTATTTAAAAATTACAAAATTATGACTAAAAAGAGTTAGACACTCCAGCTAGCTAGAACGGATCCAAACACCTCTTCAATACCTTTATATTTATCAAACCATTATTTTTTTGCTTTAACTTCTCTCCCTCCTATTTTTATTTCCTTTTCACCATTTAGTTTCTTGCTCCTAAAAAGAGAATTCTTGCTCTAAGGGAGGAGGTGCGATAATGAGCTTGCGACAATAAATTAAGGAAACTGATCGTGCATGAGACAGTATCGTTGCAAGCGGATAAGGAGTTTAAGTTGATCATTGATCATCTTCTTTGGCCAAGAGATTAGTTTGTATTATCCGTAACAAGTGCAAAATTTATCCCAGCACTCTCCTTCCAAACGTCCTCTCAAAATTTTAGCTCCTCTATCCAATCGGCTAAACAATACATTTATTCTTCTATTTGGTTAGAACTCGAAGATATTGTTTAAGATTTTCTTTACACAGTAATTTAAAATACTCATAATTTCAATAAGACAAAATAAATTGACCCCAAATTAGTTAAAGAGTATCTATAATTTTTTTTAAAGATAGATTTCAAAACAAATAGTTTTACAAAGATGAGATAAAAAATGTTTGAAAAAAAAATTACATTTAGCATCGACTTTAATTGTTACTATATTTGTTAAAATTATTTTTAGAAAAATATTTTTTTAAAAAAAAAATTTTATTTATATGGATACAATTAATGAACTTACATATTTATAACAATGCAACAACGTTTTTTGCCTTATTTTCAAAAACAAAATTTGTTTGAAAACACCTAAATCTAAGTGAGAGAACTGAGAACAACTATAGTGTCTTATTTATAGAGCCCCCTGCATGGATTTAATTCAGTTCTGAAGTATGTCCTCTTAATTAAGCACTTTGATATATGAATTATATAAGTAAAGATTCTGCTGGACTGTATTTCGTAAACTGAGCCATACATTGATCGTCTATATCAGTTGATTAAATAACAAAAATGAAGGTCGTATCTCATGATGGTCAACTAGCTAGTCTACACAATAATAGACATGGCTTCTAAATTACTGTGAGGCTTGGTACGGTGTTAATTAATTGAAAACTTAAAAGGAGAGTTGGCTAATATTTTTGCTAAAATAGTCGGGACCACTGCATTCAACGACTGTTTTGAAAACCATTACTATTTTTTTTTTTAAAAAAAAATACAGCCCCTAAAGTCCAGTTTGATCTAGTAAAGAACTAATTAATTAGCTAAACGTTTTTTTTTTTTGGGTATGGTTGAAAGAGGGAATGAACATTTGACTTAAAACATATGACCATCAAACGTGAGTTTCGTTATTTGAACTTGTTGCACATTATAAGGCATTAATTGAACACTTTAAATATATTACACATGCATTTCATTTAAAGACAGACACACAACATATATTTAGAATAAACCAACTTTTTGGTTCCTAAAAGGATACCTTGGTGGCGTCTGGCCTCTGAAAGATGGTTACTGACTGTTTTGGTCTTTGCATTTTGAAATCACTAGAAAAAATAGTCCAAAACATAAGCATAACAATCAACTTTATCTGTTGATGTATATTGCTATTTCCTAGTATGATGGTAACGTAATCTGATATGGCATCTCATGTGACTAACCACTTTAGTCAATTTTAAAATTCTTGAAATGATCCTTCCAGTCAATACCATGACTGAGGTAATAATCGGATGAACCATTTCGTGTAATAGTTTCAAATTTTAAGGATTAAGTGATTAGTAACCATCTTTCAGAAATTAAATTATCACTGAGATACACTTTCAATGACTAGAAGATAGGTTTACTCTATTCCACACCACATATATTTCAACAAGATCACACCAAGATATTCTATTGAAGTGATAGTAGTTGTTATGCTTAGTAGTTTATGGGATCCACAAGTAGTGCCACAACATGAGGTCTCAATGTGAAAGGAAACTAATATTTTTGAATAATACTTTTATTGAAAATATAAATCCACAAAACAGCAAGAACTCAATAACAAGACAATAAGCAATTAAAGGAAAAATAGAACCAAAGCTCCAACCCTAGCTCCCTTAGAATTCTCTCCAGAGAAGTCTGCCAAAAAACAACGTATTCTCCAAAGATGATTCACCCCTCACCACTCTTCCCCCAAATAATTCTCACTTCCCACTCATAACCGAATTTCCTTCCATAACTGAATTTCCCCTTGTCTCATCCACGTGTTTATTCCTTTTGGAATAAACCTTCCAGATCTTGGGCCTAAGTGGGCCCGTGAGTGGACCCAATAGTTGATCATCTCCACATTATTTAAGGGACCTCTATCAATACCTCCCCTAGAAAAAATTGCCTTGTCCTCAAGGTAGAAATCAGGAAATTGACTCCTCAAAGTGATCTCCTCTTCCCAAGTAGCTTCCTCCTCTGTAAGATGTTGCCACTGAATCAGAAACTCCTTGAGATGTTGTCCTTCCTGCCATTTCAAATGAGATCCCAAAACTTTTGCTAGTTGTACCATATCATCAATAGCTAAGTCTACTGGCAAAGTTGATTCCACAGGATACTTCCCTACAGCTTTCTTCAAGAGGGAAACATGAAAAACAGGGTGCATTTTAGAAGTAAGAGGTAGATCTAATTTGTAGGCTACTGGTCCCAACTTATTGATCACTTGGAAAGGACCGTAGAATCATGCTGACAACTTAGAATAGATTTGTTGAGTTATAGAAATCTGTCTATGTGGCCTGAGTTTAAGAAATACCCAATCACCCAGATGAAATTCCATATATTACCTTTTTTTTTAATTTACAAACTTACACATTTGTTGTTGAGCTTTCTGCAAATGTTATTTTAATTGATTCAAAGCTTCATCTCTATCCAATAGCTCCTTGGTAACTACTTCAACCTTAGCTTCGCCTAAAACATATTTTTCCACAGTAGGAGTTTTTCTCCCATACACTGTTTTGAAAGGGGTAGATGGAGAAATGATACGTGGAGTTGTACCAAAACTTAGCCCATGAAACCCAAATTGACCAGTTTCTAGGTTGATCAGAAGTGAAACAGTGCAAATAAGACTCTAAGCAATGATTTACTACCTTCGTTTGACCATCGGTCTCCGGATGATATGCTGAACTTAGCTTCAAACTAGTTCCACATAACTTGAAAAGTTCTTTCCAGAACAAACTCACAAAAATGGGGTCACGGTCACTGATTATAGACTTGGGTAGTCCATGCAATTTGACAACTTCTTTTACAAACAAAACAGCTAAACTCTTAGCAGAATAGGGATGTTTTAAAAGTATGAAATGAGTATATTTGGAAAGACGATCTTCAACAACAAAAATAGCTTCATAACCTTTCGAGCATGGGAGTCTGGTAATAAAATCCATAGAAAGTGCCTCCCAAATCTGATCTGGAATGCACAAAAGCTGTAACAAACCATAAGGAGCTGTGGCTACATACTTATTACGTTGACATGCATCACACTCTTGGATGAATCTCTGTATAGTTCTCTTCATGCCCAACCAAAAAACATTAGCCATAACCCTCTTGTAAGATCGCAAGAAAGCTGAATGACCTCCTGCAGGTGAACTATGACATTCCTATAATAAATGAGGAATCAAACTAGACTTAGCAGAAATCACCGGCCTTCCCTTATGCATTAACACCCCCTTAAAAAGGGTAAAGCCACGAAAGTTGATGCTGTAAAATATTAATAATTTCCTGTAGCTCCTTATCATCCTTAATCTCTTGCTGTACCACATCATCTTGTGACCAAGTAGGAAAAGAAATTATTGTAGATAACTCAACCTCATCCTCATGCATTCTAGATAGTGCATCAGCAACTTTGTTCTCTGGTCCAGGTTCATAAATGACTGTAAATCTAAACCCCATTAACCGAGCCACCCAATTTTGTTGATCAGCACTAATAATTGGTTGCTGTAATAAGTGTTTCAGACTCTTTTGGTCTGAATACACTATGAATCTTTGCTCACACAAATACTGACTCCAATGTTTAATGGCAAGTGCAACTGCCATAAGTTCTTTCTCATAAACTGATTTAGCTAAGCTATTTGGAGATAAAGCCTTACTGTAAAAAGCAATTGGCCTCCTAGCTTGCATTAGTGCCGCTCCCAAACCATGACTAGAAGCATCACACTCCAATTCAAATACTTTAGAAAAATCTGGTAAGGCAAGAACAGGAATAGTAGTTACAACTTCCTTAAGGGTCTCAAAAGCTAAGTTAGCCTCTTCACTCCATTTAAACCCCTCTTTCTTAGTCAAATCTGTCAATGGCTTTGTAGTTTTTCCATAATCTTGTATAAACTTTCTATAGTAACCCGTGAGCTCCAAAAATCCTCTAACTCCCTTTACATTCTTTGAAGTTGGCCAATTTTTGACACTAATCACCTTTGCTGGATCCATTTCCACCCCTTCTTGAGATATCACATGTCCCAAGTATTCTATCTAAGTTTTACCAAATTGACACTTCTTTTTGTTCACCACAAATTTAGCAGACTTCACCACCATTATAACAATCTCCAAATGCTGTTTGTGTGATTTCCAATCACAACTATACACTAAAATGTCATCAAAGAAAACCAACACAAACTTACCAAGATATGGGTAAAAAAATGAAATTCATTGCTGCTTGGAAAGTAGCAGGTGCATTCATAAGATCAAAAGGCATAACCATGTACTCATAGTGTCCCTCATGATTATAGAAAGCGGTCTTCTCAATATCTTCATCCTTGATGCGAATCTGGGGATAACCAGATTTAAGATCTAACTTAGAAAGGAAATTAACTCCATTTAATTCGTCTAGTAGCTCATCAACAATAGGGATCGAAAAGTTATCTTGAATAGTGGCCTTGTTCAAAGCTCGATAGTCTACACACATACGCCAGCTATTATCCTTCTTCTTTAGTAAAATTACAGGGCTAGAAAAAGGACTAGAACTATTACTAAAATTACAGGGCTAGAATAAGGACTAGAACAATGTCTAATAATACCTTGCTATAGCATTTCATTAATCTGCCTCTCTATCTTAGACTTGTGATAGTGAGGATACCGATAGGGATGAACACTAATTAGTGCATGTTTGTCAAATTAGCAAGTGTACCAATTGCACAAGTAATATAGTGAATTAAAAGTAAAAGTATCGTTCCCACGAGGACTAAGTGACTAAGTACCCTAGAAATTTAACCGAGTTATTTAGACAAAGCAATTGGATTGAATATATCACTGATGAAGAACCGACAATTAGAGTGAACTAAGACAATAAATTTTTATGAATTTTCTTTAAATGACAGTAAACAATACAATGACTGATGAAATTGATAAAAATAAAAGCCTAGGGTTACTAATCCCCCTCTTACGTCCTAGGAATTGCTAATTCTCCCTAACACTTGCGATTTAAGTCAATTATGCACAATAATCTCAGGTTTTCTAATGGCTTAAAGTAGTTCTCCCGAATCTAGATTAAGCTACCCAACTCTACACAATCCCTTATGTAAATTGAGTCAAATTAATGTTAACCCAATCTGATTAAACGAGGTTAATTAATATTCCTATTAATTAACAAGTAAAACCCCTAGGTTTTATCACTCGCCCTAATCATTCAGTGTTCTACCACCCTCTCCCTCTCCCAAGTTCAATGGAGGCAACATACAGATTATAAAATGGCCAAATTTATAACAAGTTCAGAAAATATGAATGATAGGTATGCATAAATTGACAATAATCACAAATTTTGAAGAAAACACAATTCCTAGTCGGAAAGTAGGTTCATAGGAACCCTAGAACAGAGAATTTAGCCACTCATGGCTCTAAAAATACAGAAAACAGAAGAAGAATGAATAAACTTCATGAATCCGGGGTTGGGTTGGCTGAATTCAGGCTTGAATGGCTCTAAAGACAGATTCCTCCTTCTCCTCTAGCAAAGGTCGATGCCTCCCTTCAGTCTCCAACTCCAGAATGCCCTAAAAATTTCATCTGAAGCCTTTTATACCAGCCTAGAATCGCGACTTACCGCTATAGCGGTAAGTCTCCACCGCTATAGCGGTATAAGACAGTAAAGAATTCTCCAGGATTTTTTTGGTGCAGAGCTCACCGCTATAGCGGTGGTAGACAGAAGGTCCCTTACAGCAGCTTGAATCAGTTCGGTCGTTCACTACAGCTTCGTCCAGCTTGCCCTACGTCGGAGAGAATAAAATGATGATTAGCGACATTCTTGGTCAAAGAATCACATGAAGAAGACTAAACTCTAAAAATTCCTAAACTAAACTAAATCAATCAAAAACAATGAAAAAGACATACAAGCAACCACAAGTAGGCGATAAAATGGATCAAAGATTCAGCACCAAATGGTACTAAATCTAACACTTAACACTCCCCCAAACTTGCACTTTTGCTTGTCCTCAAGCAAATCAACCCTCTCAACAGACAACAGCATAAGGCAGTCATAAGATAAATAGATTCATTGCCAAAATTAAACTGCATTCGAACTCGGCAAGATAGAAATGCTAATTGCATACTTAAAAACATTTCCATCCTCTAAAATTTAAATTCAAGAACTGCTTTTAACAAAGGAGGAATCATACAACCAATAATCATCAGGAAGTTTTAAATCAAAAGTTAAGTATGCGATTTGAAACCACCGAAACTTCAAAAAGCAGCCATAATGTCACCCAAATCAGGCTTCCTTTTCTATAATTTGACACTCTCAAGGGTATACAGCTCAGATTCCATTTTTCAACTCAGCCCGCATAGAACAAGAGGCATCCAGCAAGAAGTAGAGTCCGTGCGCCCAATCCACACAACTCTTCTTCCCCCTTCACACTCACAGAGAACATTGCAGAGTAAGAGAAGTACCCGTGCGCCTAATCCACACAATACTTCTCTACCCTTTCATCGTCTTCCAACAATCCAAAAGCAAGGTTCATTGGCTAAAACAATACCCGTGCGCCTAATCTACACAATATCGTTTTAACATAAACCTCATCTCCAAGCTATCATTGTTAACTTATTTAATTTATTTAAGAAATCTAAAACTGTTACCCCTTATTGAGTTTATATCCTTTTCATGCTTCTTTAGGGAAGATTAATTTAAACAACAACATTCACTTTTAGAATTTCCTAGGTTTCAAACAGCCTACTCAAATTTTGAGAAAAAAAACTCCTCATATTATAGAAAATAGGATTAGTTCTTAATTAAAAACAGATTCATGAATTTAAATTTTAAGAACATGATTATGTTTGAGTCAACAAAACACAATTTTCTCCTGCCAAGGCCAAATAACAAAAATATTTTGATAAACAGGAATCTGCCTACGCCTATATCTGCTTTACACAACTACCTGCTTATACCACATATTGCACAAATTGCACCAAAAACACGGATAAGACCTATTAAAACAGAGATTTCCCTCCCCCAAACTTAAGTTGACAATGTCCCCACTGTCCAGTGTTTGCCCAACAGGAGTAAAGAAATCACAGCACGAAGAATATATGTACACACATAACTGCTAAAATTTTGCATAGACTGCTAATCACATCACTCAATCCAGAAATCAATATCACATAGTCATTTCTCAAAAACATATAGCACTTCTACAAAGTAAGCATATCACTGTCAGAAATGAAAAGACAAGAAAAGAGAGTGTCAGAAATGGGTGGTGAGGCTCGATTCTAGTCTGACAGCTCCTCAGTATCACCAGTTTCCTCATCATCCTCTCCTGCAGCTTCAGCACCAGCTCCGGATGCCTCTCCTCTTACCGGCAGCCTCAAGGAATCCAGGCTGAACTTCTCAGCCATCAGCGATCCCAACGCAATCATGTAATCCATCGTGTAACGTACATCCTCTTGCGTTCTACCTAGCTCTGCTCTGAAATAGGTCATTGACTATTTGACTTCTCTTAGCTCCCTGTTGACGTCAGCCAACGTCACAGTAGCTGGAGCCTGAGGTACCGTGCGTCGAGGGCGGCCGACTGGATGCCGCGGTGCTGGTCTTTCTTCCACAGGGAATAAACTGTCAATGTAAGTTCTTGTGATCCTAGGAGGCCTCTTTATTTTCATATCGTCTGTGGGAACTTCCTTCTTTAGCAAAAATGCTGTCAGGATGAAGGGGTATCCGATAACCCCAGTCTTTGCTTGAGCCAATTCATCTATCTTATCAGCTATTAGTTCCCCAAAATTAATTGTGATCCCTTTCATGATGCAGTAGATTAGCAGGGCTCTCTCGGTGAAGACATCTGAAAAGTTTGAGGACGGAAGCATAGTGTATTGCACAAAGCTGAACCAAGCCTTGGCAATGGGCAATAACTCTGTCCGCTGTACCTTGTATGTCTCACCCCTTGCGTTCAGTTCCCACTGGCCCTCGGGTTTACAGATCGTTTGGCGCACATCTTCGGGATCCCAAGACTTCAATATTAACAACCCATGATAGTCCTGCTCTCTTGGGTTCCACAGATCGAACGCCTCATTAATAGCCCCTTCAGAGAAGTTAATTAGTTTGCCTCTAACTTCAGTGTTATACTTCTTCATTGTGTCATTGGGGGTTCTGAAGGTATTGGCGTAGAATTCTTTCACCATATCCACATATGCATTCTTAAGTAAATTGCATATCTTGTCCCAACCCCTATTAGTGATCTGCTCTTGAATCTCTGGATATTCATCCTCCTCTAGATTGAAGACTTTCTCAGGGAGGATTTTTCTTCAGCTTATCTCTTTGTCGAATCTAACCCCATGGTCTGGAGTTCTAAACGTGAGGAATTGTGCTGCTGATGACGATGCACCCGGTGTTTCTTTCCTTTTAGTTGGGAGTTTCCTCTTCTTAGGGACAGGGGGCGCCATAAGGAATGCCAACACAATCAGGGTTCCTGCAATTAAAAACATATATTTCAGCCCCAACAGTCATGCTCAGTTAAGTCACATCAAAATGCATGCAATTTTTGGATTATACAGAGAGTTGGAAATCTGCATATCCCCACAACTCAGAAAAACAACAACTAATCTTCTCACGCAAACTTACCTTGGATCCCACATTGAGCACATATATTATTCCCAAAGTTAATGTGTATTAACAATCAGTCTTCAGAGTATTCAGCTTTCTTCAAAATCCAATACATGCTCAGTTTGGCGTTTTATCAAACATCTTAAATATTTTTGAACTCTAACCAAGTTATTCATCAACCCTCAAATTGCAATTAAGTACTTCAATGTTAAATCACTCTGGCAGCAAAACCAAGCATTTTATGCACAAAACTTTAAACTAAAGTTCATTTGGGCATTTCATCGAACACCTAAAGTGCATGCAACTCCTAAACATTGGTTTATAATAATTTTAATCCCTAATCTCCATCTGTAACCATTTATGCAGCACAACCAACAATCAACAATCAAAGCATGTGAGCAATAAACCCTCAGAACTCGAAGAACAACATACCTATGACTAAAACTAAAGTCTACATTGACTTCAACAATCAACCATCAAGGGAACCCACTAAACTTCGAAAACTCAAACCGAAATTACATGAAATTAGTGAACTTCAGACAGAAACTGAATGAAAGAGGGAACAAAAGCACTTACCTAGCATGATGACTCAATCGAAGACAAGGAGAACACCGAGCAGAGTTCCAATTGGTCGAAACTCACCCAAACACCCAAAATTTAGCCCCAACTGTGATGAAGATGCAAGGAATTCTCTGGGGGGGCTTCGAAAATGCTATAGGGAGGTGGTCGCACAAGGGAGGAGGAAGAAAGAGGGGGTCGACGGCGTGGGTTTGAGGATTAGGGTTCAGGTTGGGATTTATATCCCGACGCGCCGCTATAGCGGCAAACACATACCGCTATAGCGGCACAGGGCAGAGACCCCTTTATATTTTTTTTTCGAAGTTAAAGACCTACCGCTATAGCGCTGAAATTATGCTGCTATAGCGGTACCTGACAGAGAGCACATCGTTTGTTTAAAATTTTTCAGAACCACACCGCTATAGCGGCACTATTTCACCGCTATAGCGGCACTATTTCACCGCTATAGCGGCACTATTTCACCGCTATAGCGGTAATTGACAGAGGAAGGCTTAATTTCCAGGCTTCACCGCTATAGCGGTACAGTACTACCGCTATAGCGCTACTATGCAGACATTGCCTCTCCAAAATGCAGACTGACACTCTGAAACTCCACAATGAACCCTTTGTCCTTTACATGCAAATTTTTACTTCTTTTAACCATGAAAAACCTCACAAAGCATGCAATATTACTCATGTTCACACCCTTTTTCATCCTATAACCCCTTTACAATTGACCAGTCAGCAAAAATAAGTGTCAGCATTCACAATTCAGCAATAACGGTCACAGCAGCCCACATTATTGATTCAAAACATTTAATAATGCCGACCCTCAACCTCTAGACCATTTCATAGACACTATATGTGAAAAATAACACCCAACATCAGCAAATTCCAACACATCTCAGCAACACTAATTGCAACAGACACTATGATCCAGAAACAAAAACTAAAAGACAAGAATAACAATTAACTAAGAAAGCTAGAAAATTGGGTTGCCTCCCAAGAGCGCTAAGTTCATAGTCTTCAGCCAGACTTTACCAGGGCGCCTATGCATTCGGTGTTTCAAGATCAAGAGAAGTTCCCTCCCTTTCATCATCATGTCCAAGATAAATCTTCAACCGCTGCCCATTTACCTTGAAGCTTCTGGTACATTCAAGGTCAGATATTTCGATGGCACCGCTTGGAAAGACTTCTTTCACAACAAACGGGCCTGACCACCTTGATTTGAGCTTCCCTGGGAAGAGTTTTAGCCTGGAGTTATAAAGTAGCACCTTCTGCCCCGCATGAAAGGAACGATGTGCAATTTTTTTATCTTGCCACCTCTTCACCTTTTCTTTATAAATTTTTGCATTCTCATAAGCTTGAAGACGGTGGTCTTCCAATTCATTCAACTCCAGTAATCGCTTTTTCCCAGCTTGTTTCAGATCGAAGTTCAAAAACTTCAAGGCCCAGAATGCCTTATACTCGAGCTCAACAGGAAGATGGCAAGGCTTGCCATATACAAGCTGGAATGGTGAGGTGCCTATCGGTGTTTTAAAGGCCTTTCTGTATGCCCATAGAGCATCATCAAGCTTCTTGGCCCAATCCTTTCTCGAGGCATTCACCGTTTTCTCAAGTATTCACTTTAGTTCTCTGTTGGACACCTCCACTTGTTCACTCGTCTGAGGGTGGTATGGAGTAGCTATCCGATGCTTCACTCCATATTTAGCTAACAAGCTTTCAAGAGGTTTATTGCAGAAGTGAGAACCTCCGTCACTAATCAGAGCCCTAGGCACACCAAACCGACAGAAGATATTCTTTTTCAGGAATCCGATAACGACCCTTGAATCATTGGTTTGAGTAGGAGCAGCTTCTACCCATTTAGACACATAGTCCACAGCCACCAATATATATTGATTAGAGTAGGAAGATGGAAACGGGCCCATGAAGTCAATTCCCCATACATCAAAGATCTCTATCTCTAACATAATGTTAAGAGGCATTTCTTGTCGCTTGGATATGTCTCCAACTCTTTGACACCGATCACATCTATCCACAAATTCCCTGGCATCTTTAAACAAGGACGGCCAATAGAAGCCGCATTCCAATACCCGGTTGGCTGTGCGCACGGTGCTATAGTGACCTCCATACTCTGACCCATGACAATGCCACAATATTTGTGGTATTTCTTCCTCAGGTACACACCTTCGGAAAATCTGATCTGCACGAAGTCTAAAGAGATAAGGCTCATCCCAGTAATAGACCTTCACATCATGAAGAAATTTCTTCCTCTGCTGATATGTCAACTCAGGAGGGAGTATTCCACATACTAGGTAGTTTGCGAAGTCCGCAAACCAAGGCGATTTATGTTCCTCCACAAAGTACAGATGTTCATCAGGGAATGTCTCTTTTATCTGAATTAACTTCTCCTCTTGAACATCAGTACTCAGGCGAGACAAGTGATCTGCTACCTGATTTTCGGTTCCTTTTCTATCTACTATTTTCAAATCAAATTCTTGCAGCAAAAGTATCCATCGGATTAATCTAGGCTTCGAATCCTTCTTGCTCACAAGATATTTTATTGCTGAGTGATCAGTGAACACTGTAACACTTGTTCCAACCAAATATGCTCGAAAGTTATCAAATGCAAACACCACTGCTAGCAGTTCCTTCTCAGTGGTTGTGTAATTCAGCTGGGCATCTGCTAGTGTCTTACTGGCATAGTAGATAGGATGAAATAGTCTCTCAGCTTGTTGCCCCAAAACAGCCCCCACAGCGTAGTCGCTTGCATCACACATGAGCTCGAACGGCTTGTCCCATTTTGGAGCGACCATGATCGGAGCAGAGATAAGCCTTTTCTTCAGTTCCTCAAAGGCTTTCAAACATTCAGCATCAAAGACAAATGGAATATCTTTTTCCAGCAACTTACACAACGGTTTAGATATTCTGGAAAAATCTTTAATGAACTGTCTGTAGAATCCAGCATGACCCAAAAAACTTCTTATGGCCTTAACTGAATTAGGCGGAGGCAATTGCTCAATAACAGAAACTTTTGCCCGATCTACCTCCAACCCACTCTTTGAAACTTTGTGGCCCAGAACTATGCCTTCATGAACCATGAAATGGCATTTCTCCCAATTTAACACCAGATTGGTCTCTTCACATCTCTGAAGCACTTTTTCCAAATTTTGTAGACACAGATCAAATGAAGAACCGAAGACAGAGAAGTCATCCATAAATACCTCCACACTGGTCTCCACCATGTCCAAGAAGATCGCCATCATACATCTCTGGAATGTGGCGGGTGCATTACATAACCCAAAAGGCATCCTTCTGAAAGCAAAAGTGCCATAGGGGCAAGTGAAGGTTGTTTTCTCTTGATCACTTGGGGCTATTGCGATTTGATTGTAGCCACTGTACCCATCCAAGAAGCAGAAATACTCTTGCCTGGCTAGCCTGTCCAACATCTGATCAATGAAAGGCAAGGGAAAGTGGTCCTTACGAGTGGCGCTATTCAGCTTCCTATAATCCATACATACCCGCCATCCCATGACCATGCGCGAAGGAATGAGCTCATTACGGGCGTTAGCCACTACAGTCATTCCGCCCTTTTTAGGGACGCATTGGATTGGGCTCACCCATGAACTATCAGATATGGGATAGATAATCCCAGCATCCAGCCACTTAATAATTTCCTTTTTTACCACATCCTTCATCACCGAATTGAGACGCCTTTGGTGTTCCACTGAAGTCTTATTCTCATCTTCCAAGTGAATTTTGTGCATACAAAAGGAAGGGCTGATACCCTTTATATCTGCAATAGACTACCCAATTGCATTCTTGTAGCTTTTCAAACACCTTCAGCAATTGTTCTTCTTGCTCATCAGTGAGCGAACTCGAAATTACCACTGGTAAAGAGTCAGAGTCTCCAAGATAGATATATTTTAGATGTGGAGGAAGTGGATTCAGCTCAAGTACAGGGGGTACCTCAACGGATGGCTGCAATGGTGAGCTTGTTCTAGCAGACATATCTAGAGACTCAAAGTAGTTCCTGGGCTTGAACATCACAGGAGAAGGGGCACAAGACCTAACCCCTGCTAATTCATCTTTCTCATCATTTTCTCCGTCGTTACCCAAGAGATCCTTTAGCTCATCTTTTTCCACTAAATCTAGAATTTGTTCATTCAACTTTCCTTCAAAAATCCGTACGAGGTGACACTCTTCATGGTCATTCGGTGCTCTCATTACCTTGTTCATATTGAATTTCACCTCCTGATCATTGACCCTCATTATCAGCTCGCCTTTATGAACATCAATCAAGGCTCTACCAGTTGCAAGGAAGGGTCTCCCCAGAATGATAGAGATCTCCTTATCTTCTTCAGAATCCAGCACTATAAAATCTACAGGGAAGATGAGTGTATCCACTTTCACTAAGACATCTTCAATCACTCCATTTGGGTAGCATATAGACCGATCCGCCAGCTGAAGGGTAACTGTAGTAGGACGAGTCTCTCCTAGACCCAGCTTCCTGAAAATGGATAGAGGCATGAGATTTACACTGGCACCCAAATCACACAAAGCCCTGCCTGCAAAACTCTTTCCAATATTGCATGGCACCACGAAACTCCCCGGGTCTTGCATCTTGGTAGGCAACTTTCTTTGCAAAATAGCACTACATTCCTGAGTTAATGCCACTGTCTCAAACTCCCCTAGACGCCTTTTACGAGAGAGGATGTCTTTCATAAACTTGGCATAACTAGGCATCTGCTCCAATGCCTCAGCAAATGGAATGTTTATATGAAGTTGCTTTAAAACCTCTAGAAATTTTTTATACTGCCTCTCCAGATTCTGCTTCTTTGCCCTTTGAGGGTAGGGCATTGGTGGAACAAGATTTTCAACTGTTACATCTTTTACCACCCTTTTAGCTTTCTCTTTTACCTCTGGTACATCAACATTCTCAGTCACAATTTCTTGAGGTGGGGCTACCTCATCTTTTACTTCTTCAATATCTCTTTTCTCTGGTTGAATATGTGACTTAAGAGCATCAGGAATTTCCTTGCCACTTCTCAAAGTGATGGCCTTACAGTGCTCATTGCCTTCCCTTCTAGGGTTATTCTCAGTATTACTAGGGAGATTACCCTGTGGCCTGTTATTCAGTGCAAGGGCCAGCTGCCCCATCTGAGTTTCAAGATTCTTAATAGCCACATTCTGATTCTGAAACATTGATTCACTTCTCTCCATGAATTTCATAAACATGTCCTCCATCGACGGCTTCTTCTCCACTTGAGATGGTGGAGCTCTATTTTGAGGAGAAAAATTGTTCTGACTATTAAACCCAGGAGGATGAGAAGGTTTAAAAGAAGATGAAGTAGAGGGGTTAAGGCAGTGGTTATTGCTCCAAGAGAAGTTCGGATGATTCCTTAAGCTTGGATGATAACTGTTGGAGTATTGGTTGTTCTGATTCATCTGCATATTACCCATATAATTCAACTGTTCCACAGATGGAAATTCTTCACAACATCCATTAACGTGAGCCCCTCCACAGAAATCACAATTTGGTTCAGGCGTTGTTACTACATTTACCTTTGCCTGTTCATTTTGCCTAGAGCACAACATGTCAACTTTCTTTGTTAGTGCTTCATTCTGAGCTAACAAAGCATTCTGTGTGTCTAGTTCCATGACTCCCCTTCTTGCAACATTCTTGGCTCGAATAGATGCGTTTTGGCTTGCCCCCATTGTCTCAATTATTTCTTTTACTTGCACTATAGATCTTGCCATCAAAGTACCACCAGCTGCAGTATCCAACTTATCTTGAGTCTCATATGTGAGACCACTGTGAAAAATAGTGAGCTACTGCCATTCTTGGAGACCATGGTTTGGACACTTCATCAGTAAATTCTTGAACTGCTCCCAGGCCTCATATAAACTTTCGCCTTCATGCTGATAAAAGGCTGTGATCTCATTCCTCAATTTGATTGACCTGGAGGGAGGAAAGAACTTATCTAAAAATCTCTTTTGGAGTTCATCCCAAGTTATGATACTCCCTCTCGGTTGAGTGTTCAACCAACTCTTAGCCATATCCCTTAAGGAAAAAGGAAATAGACGAAGACGTATGGCATCATCACTTACCCCATTCATCTTAACTAGGTCGCAGATATCTAAGAAGTTTGTGATGTGGTTGTTTGGGTCTTCTATTGGGCTCCCCCCAAACTAGTTCTGCTGAACCAAGTTCATCAAGACTGCTTTTATTTCAAAATTATTTGCATCAAGTGGAGGTTTCACTATGCTCGATGCATGCCCAGCATTGTTGGGTGAGGCATAATCCCACACAGCTCTGTTTTCATCTTGGTTCAAATTTCCCGCTCCATTTCCTCCATTGTTTTCAACACCACCTAAATTTACGTTATCATCAGCCATTTCTTCTTGAGAACCTTGCCCTTCTTGGGTTCTTCTAATTCTAGTTTCTTTTCGAGTTCTCCTTGTAAGCCTCTCAATTTCGGGATCAAAAAGAAGATCAGCTTGATTAATTGCACCTCGTATGCACAAGAAGAAGATACTAATTAGTAATGACAGCAAATTCAGCAGCAAAAATCAACACAACAAAAACTAAAAATGACTCTATAGTAAAAAAGAACAAAAGCAAAAGAAAACAAAACAAAACAAGATAAAGCGTCTAAGCTAACCCTTTAAATTTCTTTGAATATTAGTGCAAATCTTAGTCCCCGGCAACAGCGCCAAAAACATGTTGGCTGATTTAGCAAGTGTACCAATCGCACAAGTAATATAGTGAATTAAAAGTAAAAGTATCGTTCCCACGAGGACTAAGTGACTAAGTACCCTAGAAATTTAACCGAGTTATTTAGATGAAGCAATTGGATAGAATATATCACTGATGAAGAACTGACAATTAGAGTGAACTAAGACAGTAAATTTTTATGAATTTTCTTTAAATGACAGTAAACAATACAATGACTGATGAAATTGATAAAAATAAAAGCCTAGGGTTACTAATCCCCCTCTTACGTCCTAGGAATTGCTAATTCTCCCTAACACTTGCGATTTAAGTCAATTATGCACAATAATCTCAGGTTTTCTAATGGCTTAAAGTAGTTCTCCCAAATCTAGATTAAGCTACCCAACTCTACACAATCCCTTATGTAAATTGAGTCAAATTAATGTTAACCTAATATGATTAAACGAGGTTAATTAATATTCCTATTAATTAACAAGTAAAACCCCTATGTTTTATCACTCGCCCTAATCATTCAGTGTTCTACCACCATCTCCCTCTCCCAAGTTCAATAGAGGCAACATACATATTATAAAATGGCCAAATTTATAACAAGTTCAGAAAATATGAATGATAGGTATGCATAAATTGACAATAATCACAAGTTTTGAAGAAAACAAAATTCCTAGTCGGAAAGTAGGTTCATAGGAACCCTAGAACAGAGAATTTAGCCACTCATGGCTCTAAAAATACTGAAAACAGAAGAAGAATGAATAAACTTCATGAATCCGGGGTTGGGTTGGCTGAATTTAGGCTTGAATGGCTCCAAAGACGGATTCCTCCTTCTCCTTTAGCAAAGGTCGGTGCCTCCCTTCAGTCTCCAACTCCAGAATGCCCTAAAAATTTCATCTGAAGCCTTTTATACCAGCCCAGAATTGCGACTTACCGCTATAGCGGTAAGTCTCCACCGCTATAACGGTATAAGACAGTAAAGAATTATCCAAGATTTTTTTGGTGCAGGGCTCACCGCTATAGCGGTGAGTATCCACCGCTATAGCGGTGGTAGATAGAAGGTCCTTCATAGCAGCTTGAATCAGTTCGGTCGTTCACTTCAGCTTCGTCCAGCTTGCCCTACGTCGGAGAGAATAAAATGATGATTAGCGACATTCTTGGTCAAAGAATCACATGAAGAAGACTAAACTCTAAAAATTCCTAAACTAAACTAAATCAATCAAAAACAACGGAAAAGACATACAAGCAACCACAAGTAGGCGATAAAATGGATCAAAGATTCAGCACCAAATGGTACTAAATCTAGCACTTAACAGTGCAGTACCCTAAAAAAGGGTGATCGAATGAATGATATTCCTATGAAGGGGTAATCCAATCACCTCCTTAAAAACTTCAGGGAACCTTCGTAATACATTCTCTAACTCTCTTTGTTGCTTTGTACTTAGCATCTGTTCATCATGACTTGCAGCCATAAGTTCTGTACTCCAACACCATCCATCCACTTCCATCAGAGTTTCATTCCTCACGCCTTGTACAGATAAAGCCTGGTAATTTAGAAAAGGCTTCTAACCAGACCCATAATTTGTCCCTTTTAGAGATACTTCATTTCCCTGATATCAAAATGTCATAGTCATCTCCCTATAATCAACTATAATTTTCCCAAGAGTTTGTAGCAAAGCCACACCCAACATAGCATCTACTCCTCCTAACTCCATGATCATCCACCTTCATAAAGAAATTTCCAACTTGCAAGGGAATGTCAGAACATTTTCTAGTAGTCCACACTTTATGACCATCTCCCAACTTCATTGATAGTCTTTTAGAATTGTCAACCTTCAAATCCAAAGAAACTACCACCTGTGGTGCCACAAAATTGTGGCTGGCACCACTGTCAATCAAAATAAAGATTGGAGTCCCATTAATTTCAGCTTCTACACGCATAGTTTGACAATCCCTAAATTTTCCAGATGTTATTCCCATTCAGTCCATTAGACGACACTCCAACCCCATGCCTTCAACCCCCTATTTTGCTTCCACTTAATTCATCTCATGACTGTGAACAGAGTTATCTTCCAACTCTTCATCGTCAGCCAAAATGGTTGCCCTCAATGATCTTGCAGTGCACTGATAAGTGGGAGAATACCTTTGTCCATACTTAAAACACAATCCTTTGTTCTTTCTGTCCAACATCTCATTATACGAGATGTGTCGCACTCCTCTGAATTTCTCTGCATTCGACGCTCTGCTTGAATCTCCTAAACGACCCATTATTGTGGCGCTTGAACCAAAAGAATGGGTCGGGTATGACCCATTTCTAGTTCCAGTTCGGTTGGGCCCTCCTCTGATTGAGCCCATTAACACTAATCCACGTTTCTAGGCTTGTGAAATCCAACTCGGTCTAATCCTCTACTGTTCACCTGAGAAAGAGTTTTCTATATTCTTCTTCCAGCCCGATCCAAAAGCACTATAGGCATTCGAATTGCTCGTCTTCCCTAGGGAAGAGTCAAATCCCGACTATCCTCCATGATTCCCTCGTTTATCTCCCTCAAGCTCAACCTCCACATCACGTGCAAGTTGCATCACCTGCCTATATGACATCGATCATAGAGTGTGTACTCTTTACCGAATCTTTTACTTCAAAGCTCCCATAAAGGTTATGATGTACAACTGTTCTGTAATCTTGGGTATCTGAGAAGATAAAAACTTAAAAACTTCAATGTATTCATCCACTGGTCCCAATTGTTGCAGTTCTTTCAAGCCTTCATAAGGATTATCATATCTTGAACCTGAATATCTGCAAATCAATTCTTGTTTAAACTTGCTCCAAGTCAGATGATCTTCCGATTCTCACCATAAAGTGAACCAGTGAATTATATTGCCTTCCATACTTAAACGTGAGAGTCAAATCTTCATCACATCATTAGTATTGTGGACCTCGATATACATTTCTGCCTAAGAGATCTAGTCTATTGGGTCAATACCAGAAAATCCTAGCAGTTATACTTTCTTCACGAGAGTTTGAATTCATCCCAACTTTCCTTCATTGGATCCAAAGGAAGCCTAGAAGCTGAACCAGAAGCCGCCTGAGATGATGGCTTTAGATTTCGATGAGGAGCATTTTCCTGAGGTTCTTTATACACTTTCTTCCCATGTATTTTCTCGAACTCTATCATCATATTCTTCTGCAAAACAATCATCATTTCACGTAATTCTTCTACCGAAACCTCCAAACCTTCTACCCTAGGATTGCAATTTGTTCCTCCATAGCTTCACTTCTCTCTACTGTGGCTCTTATTTGTGGCATTTTTGGTTCTGGTAGGTTGGACCAATTGAAAGGAAACTAATATTTCTGAATAATACTTTTATTGAAAATATAAATCCACAGAATAGCAAGAACTCAATAATAAGACAATAAGCAATTAAAGGAAAAATAGAACCAGAGCTCCAGCCCTAGCTCCCTCAGAATTCTCTCCAGAGAAGTCTGCCAGAAAACAATGTATTCTCCAAAGATGATTGACCCCTCACCACTCGTCCCCCAAATAACTCTCACTTCCCATGCATAACCGAATTTCCTTCCATAACCGAATCTCCCCTTGTCTTATCCACGTGTTTATTCCTTCTGGAATAAACCTTCCAGATTTTGGGCCTATGAGTGGACCTAATAGCTTATCATCCTCCACATTATTTAACGGACCTCTATCACAATAACTCCACTTTAGTGAATCCATTTTGGAAGTTTTCAAATACAACCTCCATCACACGAGCCAAGTTGAGTGCAAAATCTAGAATAGGCTTAAGGACAATAGCATGTGGCCTGAGGCACTCTTCATTAATATCCTTCCAACAGCTTATGATCTCGTTTTGGATTATCTTATAGGCTTCTTCTTGTGATGCCCCACATTGCTTCATGCAGCACTCCACACTCGTTGCAACAAACCCGCTTTCCCTCTCAAACTAATTCATAAATATATATATATATATATATATATCACAACACAATCAAAATAAGAAAACTTCAAATACGTGATGATATCAAGATCTATCTATATATATATGTATGTATGTCTGTATATAATTCAAAATATTATCATCCCAACCCAAAGCCCTAATCATTAGAAACATTTGTTTTAATTTGTACCTTATGAGTAGACATATCATCCACAAGTCTGCAAATAAGTGCCACAACTCTGACAATTTTGGAATCCCCAGAAATGAAATGAAGCACTCTTCGTAAACAAACCCTGACAGTCCTTAGAAAAAAGTTAGAAAAAGTGGAAAGCTACAACTATAAACTAAATTATGCTTGTATTCATCGTAGCTTGGGATGTGGCATTCACTGCGCCATTTTGCTTCCACGAAGTAGGCTTTTATTATATCACAAATCTACAAGTTATAACAACATATATCGTTAAGCAAATATTTTACAAAAATAAGCATCAATTGATAATTATGAATCTTATTCTACAGCTTTTTTGAAATGTGGCATCACAAAACATGTTCCTTTCTTTGTGGTCACCATCTCTAATTCCCTCAACACTTCTACTATAGCCTCGAATATCAATTTCATGCACTCTGGAAGGGACTTGATTGGACTAATATCCCATCTGAATTAAAAGAAGAAAAGAGTCTTAACTCTTAATTGCAAGAGTTCATCATGAGATCGGACACTTGGTGAACACGTTTGACTGAAATACAGAGCAATTCTTTACTCACTTCCATTTGTTTTCCTCTTAATTACTATTGTTCCTAATAAACTGATGTTAGTAGTTGACCCTCTAATTTATTTTTTGCACTGTAACATTAATAAGACATTATTTCTCTTTGATGAATATCAATATATAAAAATTATATGGCGTGTGCGAAACTAAAATTGTTTATTTCAATGAGATAGATACATAGCTGTTTAATAGCAAAAAATAATCAATTTAAGAGAAATATCATAATGGCCGAGAACCAAAGATCAGGAACGTAAGTGCAACTTCTTTTTTCTTAATGTCAAGTCAATTAAAGAAAGAGTTAAAGTCAAATTTAAATGGCAAAGAATCCAATATATAGGATAAATAAATTAGGGAATGAATTAAAAAAAATTAATTGATTGTAAAAATAATGCAATTAAAAACAATAAACTTGGTGGAAATCAAAGATACAATTTATGACCCTTAAGAAAATATAAACTTGTGGACTGCCTGGGTGAAGAGTTGAAGCTCTTGAATAGTGCCATAGGCATCGTAAGTATCATCCACAAGAACAACGACAGTGACCAATTTGGAAAGTAACATTCTGGCAGTGCTGTAAAGGCTCGTATGACATGGCCAGACTAAAGAAGTAACACTCAACCAATCTATCTCTTGCATATGGGACCCTTTTTACCGAGTCTAATTCTTTCCACTATCTGTGAGTAATTATTAATGCAAAAACATGTTACATATCCTACAAATCATTATTATAAGTGCAAAAAACTTTTTCCCTCAACTTCAAAAATTGAAAATTACCATTCCCTCAAATATCATTTTTATTTTTTTGCTAACCCTTTTAACAAATATGTCACATCAAGCTGTCTTCAAGCAATAAATTAAATGACAAATAAAGAGAAGGCTATTTGTATTATATCCTAATAAGTGTATCATATGGCATGTATGTGTACAAAACTGGTTGGATTCATATTAAAGAACTTACCTGGAGATATTGCCCAATTCTTTTTGATGTAGTTTGTGGAGCATATTGAAATCTAGTTTCGCAAAGGTTAGTAGAATGTGATTATGTGAAGGATCCTGTTGGTCTAGGTCAGGGGTTTGGTATTTGGCTTGTATTTCAGTACAATAATGTATTTTATGTTGAGGATCTATTATTATATGCAAATAATCTCTATGAATTTCAAATAAGAAAATTTGATATATTTTCTTCAGGAATGGTTATTTTGATAATATAGAGATAATGACTAATAATTTAACTCATGGGTAGAATTTATCGAAAGGCTTACAGTGATGGGATATTCATCATTGTGCCGGTCATGTGCCCAGAAAACGGGTCGTAACGTTCTGCTTTCCACACTTTTCCATTTTTCATAAAATAAATATACAAATGAATATAATGCAATGTTCCCACACAACTCCCAAATAATCCCAACACAAACCCTACATAATTCCACACATAATACATTTAACGAGTAAATGTATATAAAACAATATAGGAGAATAAGTCCTAAAACATAAACACACATATACATACATATACGCATATCTGCATATAAGAGAGCTAAATAGATTCCCTCACCTGGATTTCACGTTCTCAGTGCTCCCACCTTGCGCCTCGACCATCCCTATTGTAACCATGCAAGAATTAATCATCAAGGTTATAAAATAGAGAAATTCTACTACATTAATCCCGACCTTCACCCACTTCTCAAGTCATAACTCCTAATTGGTAATGAATCTTTGAATGAAAGTTATAATTGGAAACTAGACTCAAAGATCTTTCCAATGATATAAAGTTCACCCAAAACAGAGTCCAGATGAAAGAGTTATGGCCGATTGAAGATGGACCAAAGTTTCTTGGCACACCTGGCACCCAAAGCGCCCCACATGGCGTCTGAGGTGCCAAACACCAAAGTTTCTACCCAAATTGAAGGGCTTGGTGCCTAGGCACCCCACGTGGCACCCGAGGCACTAGAACCCCTCAATTCCACTCAACAATGGTGCCTAGGCGCCATGACTTCGCACCCCGCGATCTGGCCACGGTTTTGGGTCAGATCCGCCTGGTTCTCCACCGTTTTCCATGGTTTCTTCCATGGGATCTCAACCTTGATGTCTAAGGAGCATTTAGACACCAAAAGTACCAATTTTAATCTAGAAACAAAGTGGAATCTCGATTTTACCCTAAACACCCTTAAAACTAGAAAATAGGGAAAAGCTTGAGAAATATAATTCCTACCTTGATTCCTTGCTTTCCCTACATTGCTTGGCTCCTAGAGGCTAGCCCCATCACCTGAGATCCACCCTCCAAGGCTCAGTTGTGGAGTTAGAGTGTAGAGAGAGAAAATAGAGAAAAGGAAGAGAAAAGAGAGGATAGAAGGTGAAGAGAGAGAGAGAGGAAATGAGGAAATGAGGAAAAAGGAGCGAGGCCACCTATATATACTCGCCCGGGGTGAAATTACCATTTGCCCTCCAGTTGATCCTCAGTCAAGACTGGTAAAAGCAAATCCGTAAAATCCCACCTCGGGTGTTTCTAAATCCTAGGTGCCCCACCGTTTTCCTTATTTCACTTTAGTCCCTCTTTGCATTCAACCAATCTCCCAACTCCCTTAATGCCCTTGATTCTACCAATACACTTCTCGACTCTCAACCACTCAATATTCCATAACTTTGCCTCTTCCAAACCTCATATTTTCCTGCACACACTACAAAAAAAAATATCTTCAGCCCAAAATCCTCCACAAAATTAGCTTTACGTAATACTCGAAAATCACGAATTTTCTAGGGTATTACACCTTATGTGTTGCAAAGGCATTTGACCCCAATTGGTTGATAAGCTTTTGTGTGTTGAAGTGCACAATGGTACTGAAATTTGGCTGACACTCAATCGGTTCTTAAAAAAGTTTTGACACAAAGCATGGATTTTCAAGCAAAATTGTTTTCTAAAAGAGACGACGATTGTTTTTCAATCAAACTAATTTGTTGTTTTCGAGTGTCTTCCATAGTCTTGAGTTATCACTTTCTTCACTTGCTAACAGGCATTTTCGTGGCCATGACCTCCCAACCTTGTGTGTTGCAAAGGAATCCACCCCCAAATGCTTATAAGCTTGTGTGTGTTGAACTGCACAGTGGTACTGAAATTTGGCTAACACTGAATCAGTTCTTAAAAAAGTTTTGACACAAAGCATGGATTTTCAAGCAAAATTGTTTTCTAAAGGAGACGCAATTGGTTTTCAATCAAACTAATTTTTTGTTTTCAAGTGTCTTCCATAGTCTTGAGTTATCACTTTCTTCACATGCTAGCGGGCCATGATCTCCTATCCTTCTGTGTTGCAAAGGCATTTGACCCTAATTGCTTGATAAGCTTTTGCTTGTTGAAGTGCACAATGGTACTAAAATTTGGCTGACACTCAATCGGTTCTAAAAATTTTTTTTTCATACGATGCATGGATTTTCAAGCAAAATCATTTTTCTAAAGGGGATTCCGATTGTTTTTCAATCAAACTAGTTATTTGTTTCCAAGTATCTTCCTTAGTCATGAGTTATCACTATCTAGTGGGGATTTGTGTGGCCATTCAACCTTGTTGGTTGCAAAGGCATCTGCCCCTAATTGCTTGATAAGCTTATGTATGTTGAACTGCATCGTGGTACTGAAATTTGGTTGAGACTTAATCAGTTCTTAAAAATGTTTTTTTGAAAAAAAACATGGATTTTCAAGCAAAATTATTTCTTTAAAGAAGTGGCCGGTTGTTTGTTGTGGGCGGAAAGATGGGGATTGACGGAAATACATGCCTAGCAACCTAAGAGCGATACCATTTGATGTTTCCATTTGCTCGTTTGCTGCTTTACATGTAGGGTGTGGTTCATTTGGTGGAGTTATGATGGTGTCAGTGTGGGCGAGTGAGTGGTGTTTTGATTGTTAGTGTTGACTAGCTCTATGCTTGTGCATTGAACAGTCAACTGGCAATCCTCCTCATTCCTTCCCATGATTGCAAGGCCATGGGTGGATCGGGGATGTCTTGTGTTACTTGCCAAATGAATGGAAACGGATGCCTAGCTTGTGCCCCTTCCATTCGATGCCTTGTGAAGGGTGTCAAAGGACAAAAAAGCAGCCCTTGTGTTCCATTTGAGCCCTTTTTATATGAATTTTTGAAATCAAAAAAGTGAAAATTCATGAAAAATTCTGTGGATGTTCAAAAGTCATGTTGTTCCTAGGTAGCCTACAAAAGATAGTGAAAAAGTTTGATGTCTAAGTCCAAAAACTCATGAAGCAAGTTACCCGACCAACCATGGACAAGTGAAAACTGAGTTGTGACCTTGATTTTGGCTTGCTGAAGTTCTGAAAATTGAGTTGTGATCTTGATTTTGGCTTGCAGAAGTTATAAAAATGCATCATCATGGGACAACACCCATTTCCTTACATATTTTATAAGTCATATGTAGCACCAAACTGAAATATGAGCTACAAGGATGCTCTCGATGGAATTTGAGATCAAAATTCCGATATGACTCCTTTTTATGAATTTTTCAATAACTAAAAACAAGTAAAAATTCATGATAAATTCTGTAGGTGTCCAAAAAACATGACATTTGGATGGGGATGATACCATGATGTTCCTATCTAGCCCTCAAAAAATCATGCAAAAATTCCATCTCTAGCTCCTAGCGTAAAAATGACCCTAGTTTTGGCTTGCCTAAGTTCATAAAACGCATCATCAAGGGACAACTCCCATCTCCTTACACCTTTTATCAGTCATATGTGGTACCAAACTGAAATATGTATTGCAAGGAAGCTCTCCACCAAATTTGAGGTCAAAATTCAAAAAATGCAATTTTATATTAATTTTTGAAGTTTAAAAAGTGAAAATTCATGAAAAATTCTATGGGTATCTAAAAAACATGAAATTTGGAGGGCCATGAGATCATGTTGTTCGTAGATAGGCTACAAAAGATCATGCAAAAATACGATCTCTAGGTGCAAAAACTCATGAAGCAAGTGCTGCAACAAAGTTTGGACAAGTGAAAACTGAGTTGCAACCTTGATTTTAGCTTGTCGAAGTACTGAAAACTGAGTCGTGACCATGATTTTCGCTTGTCAGAGTTTTAAAAATGCATCATCATGGGACAACACCCATTTGTGTACGTATTTTCTAGATTATATTGGTACAAAGCTAAAATAAGAGCTACAACGAAGCTCTACACGAAATTTGAGATCAAAATTCTGAGAATACTATTTTTTATGAATTTTTGAATATTCAAAAAAGTAAAAATTCATAATAAATTCTGTGAGTGATCAAAAAGCATGAAATTTGGATGAGGATGAGATCATGTTGTTCCTAGCTAGTCCTAAAAAAATCATACAAAAATTCCATCTCGAGGTCCTAGCATTAACACGACCTTGATTTTAGCTTGCCAAAGTTTGAAAAATGGACAACTCCCATTTTCTTACATATTTGCCCAGTCATATGTGGTACCAAACTGAAATATATGTTGCAAGGAAGCTCTCCACCAAATTTGAGGTCAAAATTCAAAAAATACGATTTTATATGAATTTTTGAAATTTAAAAAGTGAAAATTCATGAAAATATCTGTGGGTGGTCAAAAATCATGAAATTTGGATGGGCATGAGATCATGTTGTTCCTAGATAGCTTGCAAAAGATTGTGTAAAAATTAGATCTCTAGGTCCAAAAATGCATGAAGCAAGTACCACAACCAATCGCAGACAAGCAAAACTAAGCCGCGACCTTAATTTTGCCTTGCCGAAGTGATGAAAACTGAGTCGCGATCTTTATTTTGGCTCATTGAAATTCTAAAAATGCATCACCATGGGACAACACCCATTTTATTACATATTTTCTAAGTCATATGTGGTGCCAAACTGAAATATGAGCAACAAGGAAGCTGTACACGAAATTTGAGATCAAAATTATGAGAATACTTTTTTTTTAAGGTTTGAATAACTCAAAAAAAGTAAAAATTCATAAAAAATTCTGTGGGTGTCCAAAAATTATGAAATTAGATGGGGATGATACCATGTTCCTAGCTAGTCCTAAAAAAATCATGCAAAAATTCCATCTCGAGGTCCTACCATTAACACGACCTTGATTTTAGGTTGCCAAAGTTTGAAAAATGGACAACTCCCATTTTCTTACATATTTGCTAGTCATATGTGGTACCAAACTGAAATATATGTTGCAAGGAAGCTCTCCACCAAATTTGAGGTCAAAATTCAAAAAATACGATTTTATATGAATTTTTGAAATTTAAAAAGTGAAAATTCATGAAAATATCTGTGGGTGGTCAAAAATCATGAAATTTGGATGGGCATGAGATCATGTTGTTCCTAGATAGCTTGCAAAAGAATGTGTAAAAATTAGATCTCTAGGTCCAAAAATGCATGAAGCAAGTACCACAACCAATCGCAGACAAGCAAAACTGAGCCGCGACCTTAATTTTGCCTTGCCGAAGTGATGAAAACTGAGTCGCGATCTTGATTTTGGCTCATTGAAATTCTAAAAATGCATCACCATGGGACAACACCCATTTTATTACATATTTTCTAGGTCATATGTGGTGCCAAACTGAAATATGAGCAACAAGGAAGCTGTACACGAAATTTGAGATCAAAATTAAGTGGCATAGTGGCCTTGCTGCCACGATCCACTGAGATTCAGCCCTTGTCGCTTCGATTCGTCCCTCCTCCCCTCTTTCCCCTCTTTCCCCCTACCCCCTCTGTTAAAAATCACCATTTTTCAAAAAACGGGGTTCGTAATGCGCTGCGTATGCCTAACCATGTGCGAATCAAGTCCAGGGCCAAGTCCTCGGGATCAAGATGACCTCGGGACCAAGAGGTGAGGACTTTGTCCCACGGCCTTGATTTTGGCTTTGCCCAGGAGCTGAGAATTGCCCAAGTGCCAAGAACTTAGTCAGGACCTTGGTTTTGGCTTGCCAAAGTGATGAAAACTTGATCCTGACTAAGTTTTTGGCTTGCCAAGGTGCTGAAAAGTGAGTCAGGATCAAGTTTTTGGCTTGTCGAAGTTCAGAAAACGAGTTATCATGGGAAAACACCCGTTTCCTCACATAATTCACCGGCAAGATATGGTACCAAACTAAAATATGAGCCACAAGGAAGCTTTCCAATAAATTTGAGATCAAGATTCAAAGAATTCTATTTTTTATGAATTTTTGAATAACTCATAAAAAGCAAAAATTCATAATATATTGTGTGGGTCTCCAAAAATCACGAAATTTGGATGGGGATGTTATCATACTGTTCCTAGCCATCCTTCCAAAAATCACGCTAAAACTCCATCTCTAGGTCCTTGCGTTAACGCGACCTCGGTTTTGGCTAGCCGGAGTTCAGAAAACGAGTCATCAAGGGAAAACACCCCTTTCCTCACATATTTGCTCGGTCATATGGGGTACCAAACTGAAACATGTGTTGCAAGGGAGCTCCCCACGAAATTTGGGGTCAAAATTCGAAAAGTGTGATTTTATATGATTTTTTGAACTCAGAAAATGTAAAAATTCATGAAAAATTCTGTGGGTGTCCAGATGTCATGAAATTTGGATGGGAATGAGTTCATGTTGATCCTAGATAGCCTGCAAAAAATCGAGCAAAAATTCAATCTCTAGGTCCAAAAACTCGTGAAACAAGTGCCATGACAAAGTTCGGAAAACTGAAAACTTGATCCTGACTAAGTTTTTGGCTTGCCAAGGTGCTGAAAAGTGAGTCAGGATCAAGTTTTTGGCTTGCCGAAGTTCAGAAAACGAGTCATCTTGGGAAAACAGCCGTTTCCTCACATAATTCACCGGCGGGATGTGGTACCAAACTAAAATATGAGCCACAAGGAAGCTCTCCAAGAAATTTGAGATCAAGATTCAAAGATTTCTATTTTTTATGAATTTTTGAATAACTCATAAAAAGCAAAAATTCATAACAAATTGTGTGGGTCTCCAAAAATCACGAAATTTGGATGGGGATGTTATCATGCTGTTCCTAGCCATCCCTCCAAAAATCACGCTAAAACTCCATCTCTAGGTCCTTGCGTTAACGCGACCTCGGTTTTGGCTAGCCGGAGTTCAGAAAACGAGTCATCAAGGGAAAACACCCCTTTCCTCACATATTTGCTCGGTCATATGGGGTACCAAACTGAAACATGTGTTGCAAGGGAGCTCCCCACGAAATTTGGGGTCCAAATTCGAAAAGTGTGATTTTATATGATTTTTTGAACTCAGAAAATGTAAAAATTCATGAAAAATTCTGTGGGTGTCCAGATGTCATGAAATTTGGATGGGAATGAGTTCATGTTGATCCTAGATAGCCTGCAAAAAATCGAGCAAAAATTCAATCTCTAGGTCCAAAAACTCGTGAAACAAGTGCCATGACAAAGTTCGGAAAACTGAAAACTTGATCCTGACTAAGTTTTTGGCTTGCCAAGGTGCTGAAAAGTGAGTCAGGATCAAGTTTTTGGCTTGCCGAAGTTCAGAAAACGAGTCATCTTGGGAAAACAGCCGTTTCCTCACATAATTCACCGGCGGGATGTGGTACCAAACTAAAATATGAGCCACAAGGAAGCTCTCCAAGAAATTTGAGATCAAGATTCAAAGATTTCTATTTTTTATGAATTTTTGAATAACTCATAAAAAGCAAAAATTCATAACAAATTGTGTGGGTCTCCAAAAATCACGAAATTTGGATGGGGATGTTATCATGCTGTTCCTAGCCATCCCTCCAAAAATCACGCTAAAACTCCATCTCTAGGTCCTTGCGTTAACGCGACCTCGGTTTTGGCTAGCCGGAGTTCAGAAAACGAGTCATCAAGGGAAAACACCCCTTTCCTCACATATTTGCTCGGTCATATGGGGTACCAAACTGAAACATGTGTTGCAAGGGAGCTCCCCACGAAATTTGGGGTCAAAATTCGAAAAGTGTGATTTTATATGATTTTTTGAACTCAGAAAATGTACAAATTCATGAAAAATTCTGTGGGTGTCCAGATGTCATGAAATTTGGATGGGAATGAGTTCATGTTGATCCTAGATAGCCTGCAAAAAATCGTGCAAAAATTCAATCTCTAGGTCCAAAAACTCGTGAAACAAGTGCCATGACAAAGTTCGGAAAACTGAAAACTTGATCCTGACTAAGTTTTTGGCTTGCCAAGGTGCTGAAAAGTGAGTCAGGATCAAGTTTTTGGCTTGCCGAAGTTCAGAAAACGAGTCATCTTGGGAAAACACCCGTTTCCTCACATAATTCACCGGCAGGATGTGGTACCAAACTAAAATATGAGCCACAAGGAAGCTCTCCAAGAAATTTGAGATCAAGATTCAAAGATTTCTATTTTTTATGAATTTTTGAATAACTCATAAAAAGCAAAAATTCATAACAAATTGTGTGGGTCTCCAAAAATCACGAAATTTGGATGGGGATGTTATCATGCTGTTCCTAGCCATCCCTCCAAAAATCACGCTAAAACTCCATCTCTAGGTCCTTGCGTTAACGCGACCTCGGTTTTGGCTAGCCGGAGTTCAGAAAACGAGTCATCAAGGGAAAACACCCCTTTCCTCACATATTTGCTCGGTCATATGGGGTACCAAACTGAAACATGTGTTGCAAGGGAGCTCCCCACGAAATTTGGGGTCAAAATTCGAAAAGTGTGATTTTATATGATTTTTTGAACTCAGAAAATGTAAAAATTCATGAAAAATTCTGTGGGTGTCCAGATGTCATGAAATTTGGATGGGAATGAGTTCATGTTGATCCTAGATAGCCTGCAAAAAATCGTGCAAAAATTCAATCTCTAGGTCCAAAAACTCGTGAAACAAGTGCCATGACAAAGTTCGGAAAACTGAAAACTTGATCCTGACTAAGTTTTTGGCTTGCCAAGGTGCTGAAAAGTGAGTCAGGATCAAGTTTTTGGCTTGCCGAAGTTCAGAAAACGAGTCATCTTGGGAAAACACCCGTTTCCTCACATAATTCACCGGCAGGATGTGGTACCAAACTAAAATATGAGCCACAAGGAAGCTCTCCAAGAAATTTGAGATCAAGATTCAAAGATTTCTATTTTTTATGAATTTTTGAATAACTCATAAAAAGCAAAAATTCATAACAAATTGTGTGGGTCTCCAAAAATCACGAAATTTGGATGGGGATGTTATCATGCTGTTCCTAGCCATCCCTCCAAAAATCACGCTAAAACTCCATCTCTAGGTCCTTGCGTTAACGCGACCTCGGTTTTGGCTAGCCGGAGTTCAGAAAACGAGTCATCAAGGGAAAACACCCCTTTCCTCACATATTTGCTCGGTCATATGGGGTACCAAACTGAAACATGTGTTGCAAGGGAGCTCCCCACGAAATTTGGGGTCAAAATTCGAAAAGTGTGATTTTATATGATTTTTTGAACTCAGAAAATGTAAAAATTCATGAAAAATTCTGTGGGTGTCCAGATGTCATGAAATTTGGATGGGAATGAGTTCATGTTGATCCTAGATAGCCTGCAAAAAATCGTGCAAAAATTCAATCTCTAGGTCCAAAAACTCGTGAAACAAGTGCCATGACAAAGTTCGGAAAACTGAAAACTTGATCCTGACTAAGTTTTTGGCTTGCCAAGGTGCTGAAAAGTGAGTCAGGATCAAGTTTTTGGCTTGCCGAAGTTCAGAAAACGAGTCATCTTGGGAAAACACCCGTTTCCTCACATAATTCACCGGCAGGATGTGGTACCAAACTAAAATATGAGCCACAAGGAAGCTCTCCAAGAAATTTGAGATCAAGATTCAAAGATTTCTATTTTTTATGAATTTTTGAATAACTCATAAAAAGCAAAAATTCATAACAAATTGTGTGGGTCTCCAAAAATCACGAAATTTGGATGGGGATGTTATCATGCTGTTCCTAGCCATCCCTCCAAAAATCACGCTAAAACTCCATCTCTAGGTCCTTGCGTTAACGCGACCTCGGTTTTGGCTAGCCGGAGTTCAGAAAACGAGTCATCAAGGGAAAACACCCCTTTCCTCACATATTTGCTCGGTCATATGGGGTACCAAACTGAAACATGTGTTGCAAGGGAGCTCCCCACGAAATTTGGGGTCAAAATTCGAAAAGTGTGATTTTATATGATTTTTTGAACTCAGAAAATGTAAAAATTCATGAAAAATTCTGTGGGTGTCCAGATGTCATGAAATTTGGATGGGAATGAGTTCATGTTGATCCTAGATAGCCTGCAAAAAATCGTGCAAAAATTCAATCTCTAGGTCCAAAAACTCGTGAAACAAGTGCCATGACAAAGTTCGGAAAACTGAAAACTTGATCCTGACTAAGTTTTTGGCTTGCCAAGGTGCTGAAAAGTGAGTCAGGATCAAGTTTTTGGCTTGCCGAAGTTCAGAAAACGAGTCATCTTGGGAAAACACCCGTTTCCTCACATAATTCACCGGCAGGATGTGGTACCAAACTAAAATATGAGCCACAAGGAAGCTCTCCAAGAAATTTGAGATCAAGATTCAAAGATTTCTATTTTTTATGAATTTTTGAATAACTCATAAAAAGCAAAAATTCATAACAAATTGTGTGGGTCTCCAAAAATCACGAAATTTGGATGGGGATGTTATCATGCTGTTCCTAGCCATCCCTCCAAAAATCACGCTAAAACTCCATCTCTAGGTCCTTGCGTTAACGCGACCTCGGTTTTGGCTAGCCGGAGTTCAGAAAACGAGTCATCAAGGGAAAACACCCCTTTCCTCACATATTTGCTCGGTCATATGGGGTACCAAACTGAAACATGTGTTGCAAGGGAGCTCCCCACGAAATTTGGGGTCAAAATTCGAAAAGTGTGATTTTATATGATTTTTTGAACTCAGAAAATGTAAAAATTCATGAAAAATTCTGTGGGTGTCCAGATGTCATGAAATTTGGATGGGAATGAGTTCATGTTGATCCTAGATAGCCTGCAAAAAATCGTGCAAAAATTCAATCTCTAGGTCCAAAAACTCGTGAAACAAGTGCCATGACAAAGTTCGGAAAACTGAAAACTTGATCCAGACTAAGTTTTTGGCTTGCCAAGGTGCTGAAAAGTGAGTCAGGATCAAGTTTTTGGCTTGCCGAAGTTCAGAAAACGAGTCATCTTGGGAAAACACCCGTTTCCTCACATAATTCACCGGCAGGATGTGGTACCAAACTAAAATATGAGCCACAAGGAAGCTCTCCAAGAAATTTGAGATCAAGATTCAAAGATTTCTATTTTTTATGAATTTTTGAATAACTCATAAAAAGCAAAAATTCATAACAAATTGTGTGGGTCTCCAAAAATCACGAAATTTGGATGGGGATGTTATCATGCTGTTCCTAGCCATCCCTCCAAAAATCACGCTAAAACTCCATCTCTAGGTCCTTGCGTTAACGCGACCTCGGTTTTGGCTAGCCGGAGTTCAGAAAACGAGTCATCAAGGGAAAACACCCCTTTCCTCACATATTTGCTCGGTCATATGGGGTACCAAACTGAAACATGTGTTGCAAGGGAGCTCCCCACGAAATTTGGGGTCAAAATTCGAAAAGTGTGATTTTATATGATTTTTTGAACTCAGAAAATGTAAAAATTCATGAAAAATTCTGTGGGTGTCCAGATGTCATGAAATTTGGATGGGAATGAGTTCATGTTGATCCTAGATAGCCTGCAAAAAATCGTGCAAAAATTCAATCTCTAGGTCCAAAAACTCGTGAAACAAGTGCCATGACAAAGTTCGGAAAACTGAAAACTTGATCCTGACTAAGTTTTTGGCTTGCCAAGGTGCTGAAAAGTGAGTCAGGATCAAGTTTTTGGCTTGCCGAAGTTCAGAAAACGAGTCATCTTGGGAAAACACCCGTTTCCTCACATAATTCACCGGCAGGATGTGGTACCAAACTAAAATATGAGCCACAAGGAAGCTCTCCAAGAAATTTGAGATCAAGATTCAAAGATTTCTATTTTTTATGAATTTTTGAATAACTCATAAAAAGCAAAAATTCATAACAAATTGTGTGGGTCTCCAAAAATCACGAAATTTGGATGGGGATGTTATCATGCTGTTCCTAGCCATCCCTCCAAAAATCACGCTAAAACTCCATCTCTAGGTCCTTGCGTTAACGCGACCTCGGTTTTGGCTAGCCGGAGTTCAGAAAACGAGTCATCAAGGGAAAACACCCCTTTCCTCACATATTTGCTCGGTCATATGGGGTACCAAACTGAAACATGTGTTGCAAGGGAGCTCCCCACGAAATTTGGGGTCAAAATTCGAAAAGTGTGATTTTATATGATTTTTTGAACTCAGAAAATGTACAAATTCATGAAAAATTCTGTGGGTGTCCAGATGTCATGAAATTTGGATGGGAATGAGTTCATGTTGATCCTAGATAGCCTGCAAAAAATCGTGCAAAAATTCAATCTCTAGGTCCAAAAACTC
>CM073500.1:985000-987500 GCA_037074585.1 Biancaea sappan | reverse complement strand
ATGATTTTTTGAACTCAGAAAATGTAAAAATTCATGAAAAATTCTGTGGGTGTCCAGATGTCATGAAATTTGGATGGGAATGAGTTCATGTTGATCCTAGATAGCCTGCAAAAAATCGTGCAAAAATTCAATCTCTAGGTCCAAAAACTCGTGAAACAAGTGCCATGACAAAGTTCGGAAAACTGAAAACTTGATCCTGACTAAGTTTTTGGCTTGCCAAGGTGCTGAAAAGTGAGTCAGGATCAAGTTTTTGGCTTGCCGAAGTTCAGAAAACGAGTCATCTTGGGAAAACACCCGTTTCCTCACATAATTCACCGGCAGGATGTGGTACCAAACTAAAATATGAGCCACAAGGAAGCTCTCCAAGAAATTTGAGATCAAGATTCAAAGATTTCTATTTTTTATGAATTTTTGAATAACTCATAAAAAGCAAAAATTCATAACAAATTGTGTGGGTCTCCAAAAATCACGAAATTTGGATGGGGATGTTATCATGCTGTTCCTAGCCATCCCTCCAAAAATCACGCTAAAACTCCATCTCTAGGTCCTTGCGTTAACGCGACCTCGGTTTTGGCTAGCCGGAGTTCAGAAAACGAGTCATCAAGGGAAAACACCCCTTTCCTCACATATTTGCTCGGTCATATGGGGTACCAAACTGAAACATGTGTTGCAAGGGAGCTCCCCACGAAATTTGGGGTCAAAATTCGAAAAGTGTGATTTTATATGATTTTTTGAACTCAGAAAATGTAAAAATTCATGAAAAATTCTGTGGGTGTCCAGATGTCATGAAATTTGGATGGGAATGAGTTCATGTTGATCCTAGATAGCCTGCAAAAAATCGTGCAAAAATTCAATCTCTAGGTCCAAAAACTCGTGAAACAAGTGCCATGACAAAGTTCGGAAAACTGAAAACTTGATCCTGACTAAGTTTTTGGCTTGCCAAGGTGCTGAAAAGTGAGTCAGGATCAAGTTTTTGGCTTGCCGAAGTTCAGAAAACGAGTCATCTTGGGAAAACACCCGTTTCCTCATAATTCACCGGCAGGATATGGTACCAAACTAAAATATGAGCCACAAGGAAGCTCTCCAAGAAATTTGAGATCAAGATTCAAAGATTTCTATTTTTTATGAATTTTTGAATTTTAAAAAGTAAAAATTCATAATAAATTGTGTGAGTGTCCAAAAATCGTGAAATTTGGATGGGGATGAGATTATATTGTTCCTAACAATCCCTCAAAAAATCGTCCAAAAATTCCATCTCTAGGTCCAAAAAAAAACTTATGCTAGCTGGGCAAAATCAATATCACTTCCTGCCAGGAAGGAAAAAGCTCATTAAGCTCTATAGGGGGGGAGTACTAGTTGAGCTTGGGTGCCATCCTCCCCCCCTGGCAGGCCATTGGCAAGACGTGTATGCGATATTGCCCATGGCCTGTCCCCCCCCCCCAGATGGCACCGTGGTGGTGGCCGGCCGCCGCCGGCCACCACCATCTCACCGGCCGGCCGCCGGATTCCGGCGACCGGAAAATTTTTTCTTTCAAAAACACCCCCGAAACTTGTTTTTCAACAAAACTAGCTTTCAAAACAATGTTTTCTCATCAAAATCATCGGTTTTCAACACTTTTTCTTCATCCAAAGCATCGTTTTTCAATCAAAATTGTTTTTCAAAGAAGGCGGCGGTTGTTTTTCAATCAAAATAGATTTTCCTTCCGGGTGTCTTCCATAGTCATGAGTTATCACTTCCTTCACTTGCTAGCGGGCATTTGCGTGGCCATGACCTCCCAACTTCATGTGTTGCAAAGGCATTCGCCCCCAATTGCTTGATAAGCTTGCTTGTGTTTGGACTTACACGGTGGTACTGAAATTTGGCTGACACCCAATCGGTTTTCAAAATTGTTTTTTCACTCGAATCATGGATTTCCAAGCAAAATTGTTTTTTCACTCGAATCATGGATTTCCAAGCAAAATTGTTTTTTCACTCGAATCATGGATTTCCAAGCAAAATTGTTTTCAAAAAAGAGGATCGCGGTCGTTTTCCAATCAAAATAGATTTTCCTTCCGGGTGTCTTCTATAGTCATGAGTTATCACTTCCTTCACTTGCTAGCGGGCATTTGTGTGGCCATGACCTCCCAACTTCATGTGTTGCAAAGGCATCCGCCCCCAATTGCTTGATAAGCTTGCTTGTGTTTGGACTTACACGGTGGTACTGAAATTTGGCTGACACCCAATCGGTTTTCAAAATTGTTTTTTCACTCGAATCATGGATTTCCAAGCAAAATTGTTTTCAAAAAAGAGGATCGCGGTCGTTTTCCAATCAAAATATATTTTTTGTTTTCGAGTGTCTTCCACATATCATGAGCTATCACTTCCTTCACTTGCTAGCGGGCATTTGTGTGGTCATGACCTCCCAACTTCATGTGTTGCAAAGGCATCCGCCCCCAATTGCTTGATAAGCTTGCTTGTGTTGGACTGCATGGTGGTACTGAAATTTGGTTGACGCTCAAT
>CM073500.1:970000-975000 GCA_037074585.1 Biancaea sappan | reverse complement strand
ACTGAAAACTTGATCCTGACTAAGTTTTTGGCTTGCCAAGGTGCTGAAAAGTGAGTCAGGATCAAGTTTTTGGCTTGCCGAAGTTCAGAAAACGAGTCATCTTGGGAAAACACCCGTTTCCTCACATAATTCACCGGCAGGATGTGGTACCAAACTAAAATATGAGCCACAAGGAAGCTCTCCAAGAAATTTGAGATCAAGATTCAAAGATTTCTATTTTTTATGAATTTTTGAATAACTCATAAAAAGCAAAAATTCATAACAAATTGTGTGGGTCTCCAAAAATCACGAAATTTGGATGGGGATGTTATCATGCTGTTCCTAGCCATCCCTCCAAAAATCACGCTAAAACTCCATCTCTAGGTCCTTGCGTTAACGCGACCTCGGTTTTGGCTAGCCGGAGTTCAGAAAACGAGTCATCAAGGGAAAACACCCCTTTCCTCACATATTTGCTCGGTCATATGGGGTACCAAACTGAAACATGTGTTGCAAGGGAGCTCCCCACGAAATTTGGGGTCAAAATTCGAAAAGTGTGATTTTATATGATTTTTTGAACTCAGAAAATGTAAAAATTCATGAAAAATTCTGTGGGTGTCCAGATGTCATGAAATTTGGATGGGAATGAGTTCATGTTGATCCTAGATAGCCTGCAAAAAATCGTGCAAAAATTCAATCTCTAGGTCCAAAAACTCGTGAAACAAGTGCCATGACAAAGTTCGGAAAACTGAAAACTTGATCCTGACTAAGTTTTTGGCTTGCCAAGGTGCTGAAAAGTGAGTCAGGATCAAGTTTTTGGCTTGCCGAAGTTCAGAAAACGAGTCATCTTGGGAAAACACCCGTTTCCTCACATAATTCATCGGCAGGATGTGGTACCAAACTAAAATATGAGCCACAAGGAAGCTCTCCAAGAAATTTGAGATCAAGATTCAAAGATTTCTATTTTTTATGAATTTTTGAATAACTCATAAAAAGCAAAAATTCATAACAAATTGTGTGGGTCTCCAAAAATCACGAAATTTGGATGGGGATGTTATCATGCTGTTCCTAGCCATCCCTCCAAAAATCATGCTAAAACTCCATCTCTAGGTCCTTGCGTTAACGCGACCTCGGTTTTGGCTAGCCGGAGTTCAGAAAACGAGTCATCAAGGGAAAACACCCCTTTCCTCACATATTTGCTCTGTCATATGGGGTACCAAACTGAAACATGTGTTGCAAGGGAGCTCCCCACGAAATTTGGGGTCAAAATTCGAAAAGTGTGATTTTATATGATTTTTTGAACTCAGAAAATGTAAAAATTCATGAAAAATTCTGTGGGTGTCCAGATGTCATGAAATTTGGATGGGAATGAGTTCATGTTGATCCTAGATAGCCTGCAAAAAATCGTGCAAAAATTCAATCTCTAGGTCCAAAAACTCGTGAAACAAGTGCCATGACAAAGTTCGGAAAACTGAAAACTTGATCCTGACTAAGTTTTTGGCTTGCCAAGGTGCTGAAAAGTGAGTCAGGATCAAGTTTTTGGCTTGCCGAAGTTCAGAAAACGAGTCATCTTGGGAAAACACCCGTTTCCTCACATAATTCACCGGCAGGATGTGGTACCAAACTAAAATATGAGCCACAAGGAAGCTCTCCAAGAAATTTGAGATCAAGATTCAAAGATTTCTATTTTTTATGAATTTTTGAATAACTCATAAAAAGCAAAAATTCATAACAAATTGTGTGGGTCTCCAAAAATCACGAAATTTGGATGGGGATGTTATCATGCTGTTCCTAGCCATCCCTCCAAAAATCACGCTAAAACTCCATCTCTAGGTCCTTGCGTTAACGCGACCTCGGTTTTGGCTAGCCGGAGTTCAGAAAACGAGTCATCAAGGGAAAACACCCCTTTCCTCACATATTTGCTCGGTCATATGGGGTACCAAACTGAAACATGTGTTGCAAGGGAGCTCCCCACGAAATTTGGGGTCAAAATTCGAAAAGTGTGATTTTATATGATTTTTTGAACTCAGAAAATGTAAAAATTCATGAAAAATTCTGTGGGTGTCCAGATGTCATGAAATTTGGATGGCAATGAGTTCATCTTGATCCTAGATAGCCTGCAAAAAATCGTGGAAAAATTCAATCTCTAGGTCCAAAAACTCGTGAAACAAGTGCCATGACAAAGTTCGGAAAACTGAAAACTTGATCCTGACTAAGTTTTTGGCTTGCCAAGGTGCTGAAAAGTGAGTCAGGATCAAGTTTTTGGCTTGCCGAAGTTCAGAAAACGAGTCATCTTGGGAAAACACCCGTTTCCTCACATAATTCACCGGCAGGATGTGGTACCAAACTAAAATATGAGCCACAAGGAAGCTCTCCAAGAAATTTGAGATCAAGATTCAAAGATTTCTATTTTTTATGAATTTTTGAATAACTCATAAAAAGCAAAAATTCATAACAAATTGTGTGGGTCTCCAAAAATCACGAAATTTGGATGGGGATGTTATCATGCTGTTCCTAGCCATCCCTCCAAAAATCACGCTAAAACTCCATCTCTAGGTCCTTGCGTTAACGCGACCTCGGTTTTGGCTAGCCGGAGTTCAGAAAACGAGTCATCAAGGGAAAACACCCCTTTCCTCACATATTTGCTCGGTCATATGGGGTACCAAACTGAAACATGTGTTGCAAGGGAGCTCCCCACGAAATTTGGGGTCAAAATTCGAAAAGTGTGATTTTATATGATTTTTTGAACTCAGAAAATGTAAAAATTCATGAAAAATTCTGTGGGTGTCCAGATGTCATGAAATTTGGATGGGAATGAGTTCATGTTGATCCTAGATAGCCTGCAAAAAATCGTGCAAAAATTCAATCTCTAGGTCCAAAAACTCGTGAAACAAGTGCCATGACAAAGTTCGGAAAACTGAAAACTTGATCCTGACTAAGTTTTTGGCTTGCCAAGGTGCTGAAAAGTGAGTCAGGATCAAGTTTTTGGCTTGCCGAAGTTCAGAAAACGAGTCATCTTGGGAAAACACCCGTTTCCTCACATAATTCATCGGCAGGATGTGGTACCAAACTAAAATATGAGCCACAAGGAAGCTCTCCAAGAAATTTGAGATCAAGATTCAAAGATTTCTATTTTTTATGAATTTTTGAATAACTCATAAAAAGCAAAAATTCATAACAAATTGTGTGGGTCTCCAAAAATCACGAAATTTGGATGGGGATGTTATCATGCTGTTCCTAGCCATCCCTCCAAAAATCATGCTAAAACTCCATCTCTAGGTCCTTGCGTTAACGCGACCTCGGTTTTGGCTAGCCGGAGTTCAGAAAACGAGTCATCAAGGGAAAACACCCCTTTCCTCACATATTTGCTCTGTCATATGGGGTACCAAACTGAAACATGTGTTGCAAGGGAGCTCCCCACGAAATTTGGGGTCAAAATTCGAAAAGTGTGATTTTATATGATTTTTTGAACTCAGAAAATGTAAAAATTCATGAAAAATTCTGTGGGTGTCCAGATGTCATGAAATTTGGATGGGAATGAGTTCATGTTGATCCTAGATAGCCTGCAAAAAATCGTGCAAAAATTCAATCTCTAGGTCCAAAAACTCGTGAAACAAGTGCCATGACAAAGTTCGGAAAACTGAAAACTTGATCCTGACTAAGTTTTTGGCTTGCCAAGGTGCTGAAAAGTGAGTCAGGATCAAGTTTTTGGCTTGCCGAAGTTCAGAAAACGAGTCATCTTGGGAAAACACCCGTTTCCTCACATAATTCACCGGCAGGATGTGGTACCAAACTAAAATATGAGCCACAAGGAAGCTCTCCAAGAAATTTGAGATCAAGATTCAAAGATTTCTATTTTTTATGAATTTTTGAATAACTCATAAAAAGCAAAAATTCATAACAAATTGTGTGGGTCTCCAAAAATCACGAAATTTGGATGGGGATGTTATCATGCTGTTCCTAGCCATCCCTCCAAAAATCACGCTAAAACTCCATCTCTAGGTCCTTGCGTTAACGCGACCTCGGTTTTGGCTAGCCGGAGTTCAGAAAACGAGTCATCAAGGGAAAACACCCCTTTCCTCACATATTTGCTCGGTCATATGGGGTACCAAACTGAAACATGTGTTGCAAGGGAGCTCCCCACGAAATTTGGGGTCAAAATTCGAAAAGTGTGATTTTATATGATTTTTTGAACTCAGAAAATGTAAAAATTCATGAAAAATTCTGTGGGTGTCCAGATGTCATGAAATTTGGATGGGAATGAGTTCATGTTGATCCTAGATAGCCTGCAAAAAATCGTGCAAAAATTCAATCTCTAGGTCCAAAAACTCGTGAAACAAGTGCCATGACAAAGTTCGGAAAACTGAAAACTTGATCCTGACTAAGTTTTTGGCTTGCCAAGGTGCTGAAAAGTGAGTCAGGATCAAGTTTTTGGCTTGCCGAAGTTCAGAAAACGAGTCATCTTGGGAAAACACCCGTTTCCTCACATAATTCACCGGCAGGATATGGTACCAAACTAAAATATGAGCCACAAGGAAGCTCTCCAAGAAATTTGAGATCAAGATTCAAAGATTTCTATTTTTTATGAATTTTTGAATTTTAAAAAGTAAAAATTCATAATAAATTGTGTGAGTGTCCAAAAATCGTGAAATTTGAATGGGGATGAGATTATATTGTTCCTAACAATCCCTCAAAAAATCGTCCAAAAATTCCATCTCTAGGTCCAAAAAAAAACTTATGCTAGCTGGGCAAAATCAATATCACTTCCTGCCAGGAAGGAAAAAGCTCATTAAGCTCTATAGGGGGGGAGTACTAGTTGAGCTTGGGTGCCATCCTCCCCCCCTGGCAGGCCATTGGCAAGACGTGCATGCGATATTGCCCATGGCCTGTCCCCCCCCCAGATGGCACCGTGGTGGTGGCCGGCCGCCGCCGGCCACCACCATCTCACCGGCCGGCCGCCGGATTCCGGCGACCGGAAAATTTTTTCTTTCAAAAACACCCCCGAAACTTGTTTTTCAACAAAA
>CM073500.1:957500-960000 GCA_037074585.1 Biancaea sappan | reverse complement strand
TTTGAACTCAGAAAATGTAAAAATTCATGAAAAATTCTGTGGGTGTCCAGATGTCATGAAATTTGGATGGGAATGAGTTCATGTTGATCCTAGATAGCCTGCAAAAAATCGTGCAAAAATTCAATCTCTAGGTCCAAAAACTCGTGAAACAAGTGCCATGACAAAGTTCGGAAAACTGAAAACTTGATCCTGACTAAGTTTTTGGCTTGCCAAGGTGCTGAAAAGTGAGTCAGGATCAAGTTTTTGGCTTGCCGAAGTTCAGAAAACGAGTCATCTTGGGAAAACACCCGTTTCCTCACATAATTCACCGGCAGGATGTGGTACCAAACTAAAATATGAGCCACAAGGAAGCTCTCCAAGAAATTTGAGATCAAGATTCAAAGATTTCTATTTTTTATGAATTTTTGAATAACTCATAAAAAGCAAAAATTCATAACAAATTGTGTGGGTCTCCAAAAATCACGAAATTTGGATGGGGATGTTATCATGCTGTTCCTAGCCATCCCTCCAAAAATCACGCTAAAACTCCATCTCTAGGTCCTTGCGTTAACGCGACCTCGGTTTTGGCTAGCCGGAGTTCAGAAAACGAGTCATCAAGGGAAAACACCCCTTTCCTCACATATTTGCTCGGTCATATGGGGTACCAAACTGAAACATGTGTTGCAAGGGAGCTCCCCACGAAATTTGGGGTCAAAATTCGAAAAGTGTGATTTTATATGATTTTTTGAACTCAGAAAATGTAAAAATTCATGAAAAATTCTGTGGGTGTCCAGATGTCATGAAATTTGGATGGGAATGAGTTCATGTTGATCCTAGATAGCCTGCAAAAAATCGTGCAAAAATTCAATCTCTAGGTCCAAAAACTCGTGAAACAAGTGCCATGACAAAGTTCGGAAAACTGAAAACTTGATCCTGACTAAGTTTTTGGCTTGCCAAGGTGCTGAAAAGTGAGTCAGGATCAAGTTTTTGGCTTGCCGAAGTTCAGAAAACGAGTCATCTTGGGAAAACACCCGTTTCCTCACATAATTCACCGGCAGGATGTGGTACCAAACTAAAATATGAGCCACAAGGAAGCTCTCCAAGAAATTTGAGATCAAGATTCAAAGATTTCTATTTTTTATGAATTTTTGAATAACTCATAAAAAGCAAAAATTCATAACAAATTGTGTGGGTCTCCAAAAATCACGAAATTTGGATGGGGATGTTATCATGCTGTTCCTAGCCATCCCTCAAAAAATCACGCTAAAACTCCATCTCTAGGTCCTTGCGTTAACGCGACCTCGGTTTTGGCTAGCCGGAGTTCAGAAAACGAGTCATCAAGGGAAAACACCCCTTTCCTCACATATTTGCTCGGTCATATGTGGTACCAAACTGAAACATGTGTTGCAAGGGAGCTCCCCACGAAATTTGGGGTCAAAATTCGAAAAGTGTGATTTTATATGATTTTTTGAACTCAGAAAATGTAAAAATTCATGAAAAATTCTGTGGGTGTCCAGATGTCATGAAATTTGGATGGGAATGAGTTCATGTTGATCCTAGATAGCCTGCAAAAAATCGTGCAAAAATTCAATCTCTAGGTCCAAAAACTCGTGAAACAAGTGCCATGACAAAGTTCGGAAAACTGAAAACTTGATCCTGACTAAGTTTTTGGCTTGCCAAGGTGCTGAAAAGTGAGTCAGGATCAAGTTTTTGGCTTGCCGAAGTTCAGAAAACGAGTCATCTTGGGAAAACACCCGTTTCCTCACATAATTCACCGGCAGGATGTGGTACCAAACTAAAATATGAGCCACAAGGAAGCTCTCCAAGAAATTTGAGATCAAGATTCAAAGATTTCTATTTTTTATGAATTTTTGAATAACTCATAAAAAGCAAAAATTCATAACAAATTGTGTGGGTCTCCAAAAATCACGAAATTTGGATGGGGATGTTATCATGCTGTTCCTAGCCATCCCTCCAAAAATCACGCTAAAACTCCATCTCTAGGTCCTTGCGTTAACGCGACCTCGGTTTTGGCTAGCCGGAGTTCAGAAAACGAGTCATCAAGGGAAAACACCCCTTTCCTCACATATTTGCTCGGTCATATGGGGTACCAAACTGAAACATGTGTTGCAAGGGAGCTCCCCACGAAATTTGGGGTCAAAATTCGAAAAGTGTGATTTTATATGATTTTTTGAACTCAGAAAATGTAAAAATTCATGAAAAATTCTGTGGGTGTCCAGATGTCATGAAATTTGGATGGGAATGAGTTCATGTTGATCCTAGATAGCCTGCAAAAAATCGTGCAAAAATTCAATCTCTAGGTCCAAAAACTCGTGAAACAAGTGCCATGACAAAGTTCGGAAAACTGAAAACTTGATCCTGACTAAGTTTTTGGCTTGCCAAGGTGCTGAAAAGTGAGTCAGGATCAAGTTTTTGGCTTGCCGAAGTTCAGAAAACGAGTCATCTTGGGAAAACACCCGTTTCCTCACATAATTCACCGGCAGGATGTGGTACCAAACTA
>CM073500.1:945000-947500 GCA_037074585.1 Biancaea sappan | reverse complement strand
TGAAAAGTGAGTCAGGATCAAGTTTTTGGCTTGCCGAAGTTCAGAAAACGAGTCATCTTGGGAAAACACCCGTTTCCTCACATAATTCACCGGCAGGATGTGGTACCAAACTAAAATATGAGCCACAAGGAAGCTCTCCAAGAAATTTGAGATCAAGATTCAAAGATTTCTATTTTTTATGAATTTTTGAATAACTCATAAAAAGCAAAAATTTATAACAAATTGTGTGGGTCTCCAAAAATCACGAAATTTGGATGGGGATGTTATCATGCTGTTCCTAGCCATCCCTCCAAAAATCACGCTAAAACTCCATCTCTAGGTCCTTGCGTTAACGCGACCTCGGTTTTGGCTAGCCGGAGTTCAGAAAACGAGTCATCAAGGGAAAACACCCCTTTCCTCACATATTTGCTCGGTCATATGGGGTACCAAACTGAAACATGTGTTGCAAGGGAGCTCCCCACGAAATTTGGGGTCAAAATTCGAAAAGTGTGATTTTATATGATTTTTTGAACTCAGAAAATGTAAAAATTCATGAAAAATTCTGTGGGTGTCCAGATGTCATGAAATTTGGATGGGAATGAGTTCATGTTGATCCTAGATAGCCTGCAAAAAATCGTGCAAAAATTCAATCTCTAGGTCCAAAAACTCGTGAAACAAGTGCCATGACAAAGTTCGGAAAACTGAAAACTTGATCCTGACTAAGTTTTTGGCTTGCCAAGGTGCTGAAAAGTGAGTCAGGATCAAGTTTTTGGCTTGCCGAAGTTCAGAAAACGAGTCATCTTGGGAAAACACCCGTTTCCTCACATAATTCACCGGCAGGATGTGGTACCAAACTAAAATATGAGCCACAAGGAAGCTCTCCAAGAAATTTGAGATCAAGATTCAAAGATTTCTATTTTTTATGAATTTTTGAATAACTCATAAAAAGCAAAAATTCATAACAAATTGTGTGGGTCTCCAAAAATCACGAAATTTGGATGGGGATGTTATCATGCTGTTCCTAGCCATCCCTCCAAAAATCACGCTAAAACTCCATCTCTAGGTCCTTGCGTTAACGCGACCTCGGTTTTGGCTAGCCGGAGTTCAGAAAACGAGTCATCAAGGGAAAACACCCCTTTCCTCACATATTTGCTCGGTCATATGGGGTACCAAACTGAAACATGTGTTGCAAGGGAGCTCCCCACGAAATTTGGGGTCAAAATTCGAAAAGTGTGATTTTATATGATTTTTTGAACTCAGAAAATGTAAAAATTCATGAAAAATTCTGTGGGTGTCCAGATGTCATGAAATTTGGATGGGAATGAGTTCATGTTGATCCTAGATAGCCTGCAAAAAATCGTGCAAAAATTCAATCTCTAGGTCCAAAAACTCGTGAAACAAGTGCCATGACAAAGTTCGGAAAACTGAAAACTTGATCCTGACTAAGTTTTTGGCTTGCCAAGGTGCTGAAAAGTGAGTCAGGATCAAGTTTTTGGCTTGCCGAAGTTCAGAAAACGAGTCATCTTGGGAAAACACCCGTTTCCTCACATAATTCACCGGCAGGATATGGTACCAAACTAAAATATGAGCCACAAGGAAGCTCTCCAAGAAATTTGAGATCAAGATTCAAAGATTTCTATTTTTTATGAATTTTTGAATTTTAAAAAGTAAAAATTCATAATAAATTGTGTGAGTGTCCAAAAATCGTGAAATTTGGATGGGGATGAGATTATATTGTTCCTAACAATCCCTCAAAAAATCGTCCAAAAATTCCATCTCTAGGTCCAAAAAAAAACTTATGCTAGCTGGGCAAAATCAATATCACTTCCTGCCAGGAAGGAAAAAGCTCATTAAGCTCTATAGGGGGGGAGTACTAGTTGAGCTTGGGTGCCATCCTCCCCCCCTGGCAGGCCATTGGCAAGACGTGTATGCGATATTGCCCATGGCCTGTCCCCCCCCAGATGGCACCGTGGTGGTGGCCGGCCGCCGCCGGCCACCACCATCTCACCGGCCGGCCGCCGGATTCCGGCGACCGGAAAATTTTTTCTTTCAAAAACACCCCCGAAACTTGTTTTTCAACAAAACTAGCTTTCAAAACAATGTTTTCTCATCAAAATCATCGGTTTTCAACACTTTTTCTTCATCCAAAGCATCGTTTTTCAATCAAAATTGTTTTTCAAAGAAGGCGGCGGTTGTTTTTCAATCAAAATAGATTTTCCTTCCGGGTGTCTTCCATAGTCATGAGTTATCACTTCCTTCACTTGCTAGCGGGCATTTGCGTGGCCATGACCTCCCAACTTCATGTGTTGCAAAGGCATTCGCCCCCAATTGCTTGATAAGCTTGCTTGTGTTTGGACTTACACGGTGGTACTGAAATTTGGCTGACACCCAATCGGTTTTCAAAATTGTTTTTTCACTCGAATCATGGATTTCCAAGCAAAATTGTTTTTTCACTCGAATCATGGATTTCCAAGCAAAATTGTTTTTTCACTCGAATCATGGATTTCCAAGCAAAATTGTT
>CM073500.1:880000-882500 GCA_037074585.1 Biancaea sappan | reverse complement strand
ATATGATTTTTTGAACTCAGAAAATGTAAAAATTCATGAAAAATTCTGTGGGTGTCCAGATGTCATGAAATTTGGATGGGAATGAGTTCATGTTGATCCTAGATAGCCTGCAAAAAATCGTGCAAAAATTCAATCTCTAGGTCCAAAAACTCGTGAAACAAGTGCCATGACAAAGTTCGGAAAACTGAAAACTTGATCCTGACTAAGTTTTTGGCTTGCCAAGGTGCTGAAAAGTGAGTCAGGATCAAGTTTTTGGCTTGCCGAAGTTCAGAAAACGAGTCATCTTGGGAAAACACCCGTTTCCTCACATAATTCACCGGCAGGATGTGGTACCAAACTAAAATATGAGCCACAAGGAAGCTCTCCAAGAAATTTGAGATCAAGATTCAAAGATTTCTATTTTTTATGAATTTTTGAATAACTCATAAAAAGCAAAAATTCATAACAAATTGTGTGGGTCTCCAAAAATCACGAAATTTGGATGGGGATGTTATCATGCTGTTCCTAGCCATCCCTCCAAAAATCACGCTAAAACTCCATCTCTAGGTCCTTGCGTTAACGCGACCTCGGTTTTGGCTAGCCGGAGTTCAGAAAACGAGTCATCAAGGGAAAACACCCCTTTCCTCACATATTTGCTCGGTCATATGGGGTACCAAACTGAAACATGTGTTGCAAGGGAGCTCCCCACGAAATTTGGGGTCAAAATTCGAAAAGTGTGATTTTATATGATTTTTTGAACTCAGAAAATGTAAAAATTCATGAAAAATTCTGTGGGTGTCCAGATGTCATGAAATTTGGATGGGAATGAGTTCATGTTGATCCTAGATAGCCTGCAAAAAATCGTGCAAAAATTCAATCTCTAGGTCCAAAAACTCGTGAAACAAGTGCCATGACAAAGTTCGGAAAACTGAAAACTTGATCCTGACTAAGTTTTTGGCTTGCCAAGGTGCTGAAAAGTGAGTCAGGATCAAGTTTTTGGCTTGCCGAAGTTCAGAAAACGAGTCATCTTGGGAAAACACCCGTTTCCTCACATAATTCACCGGCAGGATGTGGTACCAAACTAAAATATGAGCCACAAGGAAGCTCTCCAAGAAATTTGAGATCAAGATTCAAAGATTTCTATTTTTTATGAATTTTTGAATAACTCATAAAAAGCAAAAATTCATAACAAATTGTGTGGGTCTCCAAAAATCACGAAATTTGGATGGGGATGTTATCATGCTGTTCCTAGCCATCCCTCCAAAAATCACGCTAAAACTCCATCTCTAGGTCCTTGCGTTAACGCGACCTCGGTTTTGGCTAGCCGGAGTTCAGAAAACGAGTCATCAAGGGAAAACACCCCTTTCCTCACATATTTGCTCGGTCATATGGGGTACCAAACTGAAACATGTGTTGCAAGGGAGCTCCCCACGAAATTTGGGGTCAAAATTCGAAAAGTGTGATTTTATATGATTTTTTGAACTCAGAAAATGTAAAAATTCATGAAAAATTCTGTGGGTGTCCAGATGTCATGAAATTTGGATGGGAATGAGTTCATGTTGATCCTAGATAGCCTGCAAAAAATCGTGCAAAAATTCAATCTCTAGGTCCAAAAACTCGTGAAACAAGTGCCATGACAAAGTTCGGAAAACTGAAAACTTGATCCTGACTAAGTTTTTGGCTTGCCAAGGTGCTGAAAAGTGAGTCAGGATCAAGTTTTTGGCTTGCCGAAGTTCAGAAAACGAGTCATCTTGGGAAAACACCCGTTTCCTCACATAATTCACCGGCAGGATGTGGTACCAAACTAAAATATGAGCCACAAGGAAGCTCTCCAAGAAATTTGAGATCAAGATTCAAAGATTTCTATTTTTTATGAATTTTTGAATAACTCATAAAAAGCAAAAATTCATAACAAATTGTGTGGGTCTCCAAAAATCACGAAATTTGGATGGGGATGTTATCATGCTGTTCCTAGCCATCCCTCCAAAAATCACGCTAAAACTCCATCTCTAGGTCCTTGCGTTAACGCGACCTCGGTTTTGGCTAGCCGGAGTTCAGAAAACGAGTCATCAAGGGAAAACACCCCTTTCCTCACATATTTGCTCGGTCATATGGGGTACCAAACTGAAACATGTGTTGCAAGGGAGCTCCCCACGAAATTTGGGGTCAAAATTCGAAAAGTGTGATTTTATATGATTTTTTGAACTCAGAAAATGTAAAAATTCATGAAAAATTCTGTGGGTGTCCAGATGTCATGAAATTTGGATGGGAATGAGTTCATGTTGATCCTAGATAGCCTGCAAAAAATCGTGCAAAAATTCAATCTCTAGGTCCAAAAACTCGTGAAACAAGTGCCATGACAAAGTTCGGAAAACTGAAAACTTGATCCTGACTAAGTTTTTGGCTTCCCAAGGTGCTGAAAAGTGAGTCAGGATCAAGTTTTTGGCTTGCCGAAGTTCAGAAAACGAGTCATCTTGGGAAAACACCCGTTTCCTCACATAATTCACCGGCAGGATATGGT
>CM073500.1:867500-870000 GCA_037074585.1 Biancaea sappan | reverse complement strand
CCAAGGTGCTGAAAAGTGAGTCAGGATCAAGTTTTTGGCTTGCCGAAGTTCAGAAAACGAGTCATCTTGGGAAAACACCCGTTTCCTCACATAATTCACCGGCAGGATGTGGTACCAAACTAAAATATGAGCCACAAGGAAGCTCTCCAAGAAATTTGAGATCAAGATTCAAAGATTTCTATTTTTTATGAATTTTTGAATAACTCATAAAAAGCAAAAATTCATAACAAATTGTGTGGGTCTCCAAAAATCACGAAATTTGGATGGGGATGTTATCATGCTGTTCCTAGCCATCCCTCCAAAAATCACGCTAAAACTCCATCTCTAGGTCCTTGCGTTAACGCGACCTCGGTTTTGGCTAGCCGGAGTTCAGAAAACGAGTCATCAAGGGAAAACACCCCTTTCCTCACATATTTGCTCGGTCATATGGGGTACCAAACTGAAACATGTGTTGCAAGGGAGCTCCCCACGAAATTTGGGGTCAAAATTCGAAAAGTGTGATTTTATATGATTTTTTGAACTCAGAAAATGTAAAAATTCATGAAAAATTCTGTGGGTGTCCAGATGTCATGAAATTTGGATGGGAATGAGTTCATGTTGATCCTAGATAGCCTGCAAAAAATCGTGCAAAAATTCAATCTCTAGGTCCAAAAACTCGTGAAACAAGTGCCATGACAAAGTTCGGAAAACTGAAAACTTGATCCTGACTAAGTTTTTGGCTTGCCAAGGTGCTGAAAAGTGAGTCAGGATCAAGTTTTTGGCTTGCCGAAGTTCAGAAAACGAGTCATCTTGGGAAAACACCCGTTTCCTCACATAATTCACCGGCAGGATGTGGTACCAAACTAAAATATGAGCCACAAGGAAGCTCTCCAAGAAATTTGAGATCAAGATTCAAAGATTTCTATTTTTTATGAATTTTTGAATAACTCATAAAAAGCAAAAATTCATAACAAATTGTGTGGGTCTCCAAAAATCACGAAATTTGGATGGGGATGTTATCATGCTGTTCCTAGCCATCCCTCCAAAAATCACGCTAAAACTCCATCTCTAGGTCCTTGCGTTAACGCGACCTCTGTTTTGGCTAGCCGGAGTTCAGAAAACGAGTCATCAAGGGAAAACACCCCTTTCCTCACATATTTGCTCGGTCATATGGGGTACCAAACTGAAACATGTGTTGCAAGGGAGCTCCCCACGAAATTTGGGGTCAAAATTCGAAAAGTGTGATTTTATATGATTTTTTGAACTCAGAAAATGTAAAAATTCATGAAAAATTCTGTGGGTGTCCAGATGTCATGAAATTTGGATGGGAATGAGTTCATGTTGATCCTAGATAGCCTGCAAAAAATCGTGCAAAAATTCAATCTCTAGGTCCAAAAACTCGTGAAACAAGTGCCATGACAAAGTTCGGAAAACTGAAAACTTGATCCTGACTAAGTTTTTGGCTTCCCAAGGTGCTGAAAAGTGAGTCAGGATCAAGTTTTTGGCTTGCCGAAGTTCAGAAAACGAGTCATCTTGGGAAAACACCCGTTTCCTCACATAATTCACCGGCAGGATATGGTACCAAACTAAAATATGAGCCACAAGGAAGCTCTCCAAGAAATTTGAGATCAAGATTCAAAGATTTCTATTTTTTATGAATTTTTGAATTTTAAAAAGTAAAAATTCATAATAAATTGTGTGAGTGTCCAAAAATCGTGAAATTTGGATGGGGATGAGATTATATTGTTCCTAACAATCCCTCAAAAAATCGTCCAAAAATTCCATCTCTAGGTCCAAAAAAAAACTTATACTAGCTGGGCAAAATCAATATCACTTCCTGCCAGGAAGGAAAAAGCTCATTAAGCTCTATAGGGGGGGAGTACTAGTTGAGCTTGGGTGCCATCCTCCCCCCCTGGCAGGCCATTGGCAAGACGTGTATGCGATATTGCCCATGGCCTGTCCCCCCCCCAGATGGCACCGTGGTGGTGGCCGGCCGCCGCCGGCCACCACCATCTCACCGGCCGGCCGCCGGATTCCGGCGACCGGAAAATTTTTTCTTTCAAAAACACCCCCGAAACTTGTTTTTCAACAAAACTAGCTTTCAAAACAATGTTTTCTCATCAAAATCATCGGTTTTCAACACTTTTTCTTCATCCAAAGCATCGTTTTTCAATCAAAATTGTTTTTCAAAGAAGGCGGCGGTTGTTTTTCAATCAAAATAGATTTTCCTTCCGGGTGTCTTCCATAGTCATGAGTTATCACTTCCTTCACTTGCTAGCGGGCATTTGCGTGGCCATGACCTCCCAACTTCATGTGTTGCAAAGGCATTCGCCCCCAATTGCTTGATAAGCTTGCTTGTGTTTGGACTTACACGGTGGTACTGAAATTTGGCTGACACCCAATCGGTTTTCAAAATTGTTTTTTCACTCGAATCATGGATTTCCAAGCAAAATTGTTTTTTCACTCGAATCATGGATTTCCAAGCAAAATTGTTTTCAAAAAAGAGGATCGCGGTCGTTTT
>CM073500.1:832500-837500 GCA_037074585.1 Biancaea sappan | reverse complement strand
AAAGTTCGGAAAACTGAAAACTTGATCCTGACTAAGTTTTTGGCTTGCCAAGGTGCTGAAAAGTGAGTCAGGATCAAGTTTTTGGCTTGCCGAAGTTCAGAAAACGAGTCATCTTGGGAAAACACCCGTTTCCTCACATAATTCACCGGCAGGATGTGGTACCAAACTAAAATATGAGCCACAAGGAAGCTCTCCAAGAAATTTGAGATCAAGATTCAAAGATTTCTATTTTTTATGAATTTTTGAATAACTCATAAAAAGCAAAAATTCATAACAAATTGTGTGGGTCTCCAAAAATCACGAAATTTGGATGGGGATGTGATCATGCTGTTCCTAGCCATCCCTCCAAAAATCACGCGAAAACTCCATCTCTAGGTCCTTGCGTTAACGCGACCTCGGTTTTGGCTAGCCGGAGTTCAGAAAACGAGTCATCAAGGGAAAACACCCCTTTCCTCACATATTTGCTCGGTCATATGGGGTACCAAACTGAAACATGTGTTGCAAGGGAGCTCCCCACGAAATTTGGGGTCAAAATTCGAAAAGTGTGATTTTATATGATTTTTTGAACTCAGAAAATGTAAAAATTCATGAAAAATTCTGTGGGTGTCCAGATGTCATGAAATTTGGATGGGAATGAGTTCATGTTGATCCTAGATAGCCTGCAAAAAATCGTGCAAAAATTCAATCTCTAGGTCCAAAAACTTGTGAAACAAGTGCCATGACAAAGTTCGGAAAACTGAAAACTTGATCCTGACTAAGTTTTTGGCTTGCCAAGGTGCTGAAAAGTGAGTCAGGATCAAGTTTTTGGCTTGCCGAAGTTCAGAAAACGAGTCATCTTGGGAAAACACCCGTTTCCTCACATAATTCACCGGCAGGATGTGGTACCAAACTAAAATATGAGCCACAAGGAAGCTCTCCAAGAAATTTGAGATCAAGATTCAAAGATTTCTATTTTTTATGAATTTTTGAATAACTCATAAAAAGCAAAAATTCATAACAAATTGTGTGGGTCTCCAAAAATCACGAAATTTGGATGGGGATGTGATCATGCTGTTCCTAGCCATCCCTCCAAAAATCACGCGAAAACTCCATCTCTAGGTCCTTGCGTTAACGCGACCTCGGTTTTGGCTAGCCGGAGTTCAGAAAACGAGTCATCAAGGGAAAACACCCCTTTCCTCACATATTTGCTCGGTCATATGGGGTACCAAACTGAAACATGTGTTGCAAGGGAGCTCCCCACGAAATTTGGGGTCAAAATTCGAAAAGTGTGATTTTATATGATTTTTTGAACTCAGAAAATGTAAAAATTCATGAAAAATTCTGTGGGTGTCCAGATGTCATGAAATTTGGATGGGAATGAGTTCATGTTGATCCTAGATAGCCTGCAAAAAATCGTGCAAAAATTCAATCTCTAGGTCCAAAAACTCGTGAAACAAGTGCCATGACAAAGTTCGGAAAACTGAAAACTTGATCCTGACTAAGTTTTTGGCTTGCCAAGGTGCTGAAAAGTGAGTCAGGATCAAGTTTTTGGCTTGCCGAAGTTCAGAAAACGAGTCATCTTGGGAAAACACCCGTTTCCTCACATAATTCACCGGCAGGATGTGGTACCAAACTAAAATATGAGCCACAAGGAAGCTCTCCAAGAAATTTGAGATCAAGATTCAAAGATTTCTATTTTTTATGAATTTTTGAATAACTCATAAAAAGCAAAAATTCATAACAAATTGTGTGGGTCTCCAAAAATCACGAAATTTGGATGGGGATGTGATCATGCTGTTCCTAGCCATCCCTCCAAAAATCACGCGAAAACTCCATCTCTAGGTCCTTGCGTTAACGCGACCTCGGTTTTGGCTAGCCGGAGTTCAGAAAACGAGTCATCAAGGGAAAACACCCCTTTCCTCACATATTTGCTCGGTCATATGGGGTACCAAACTGAAACATGTGTTGCAAGGGAGCTCCCCACGAAATTTGGGGTCAAAATTCGAAAAGTGTGATTTTATATGATTTTTTGAACTCAGAAAATGTAAAAATTCATGAAAAATTCTGTGGGTGTCCAGATGTCATGAAATTTGGATGGGAATGAGTTCATGTTGATCCTAGATAGCCTGCAAAAAATCGTGCAAAAATTCAATCTCTAGGTCCAAAAACTCGTGAAACAAGTGCCATGACAAAGTTCGGAAAACTGAAAACTTGATCCTGACTAAGTTTTTGGCTTGCCAAGGTGCTGAAAAGTGAGTCAGGATCAAGTTTTTGGCTTGCCGAAGTTCAGAAAACGAGTCATCTTGGGAAAACACCCGTTTCCTCACATAATTCACCGGCAGGATGTGGTACCAAACTAAAATATGAGCCACAAGGAAGCTCTCCAAGAAATTTGAGATCAAGATTCAAAGATTTCTATTTTTTATGAATTTTTGAATAACTCATAAAAAGCAAAAATTCATAACAAATTGTGTGGGTCTCCAAAAATCACGAAATTTGGATGGGGATGTGATCATGCTGTTCCTAGCCATCCCTCCAAAAATCACGCGAAAACTCCATCTCTAGGTCCTTGCGTTAACGCGACCTCGGTTTTGGCTAGCCGGAGTTCAGAAAACGAGTCATCAAGGGAAAACACCCCTTTCCTCACATATTTGCTCGGTCATATGGGGTACCAAACTGAAACATGTGTTGCAAGGGAGCTCCCCACGAAATTTGGGGTCAAAATTCGAAAAGTGTGATTTTATATGATTTTTTGAACTCAGAAAATGTAAAAATTCATGAAAAATTCTGTGGGTGTCCAGATGTCATGAAATTTGGATGGGAATGAGTTCATGTTGATCCTAGATAGCCTGCAAAAAATCGTGCAAAAATTCAATCTCTAGGTCCAAAAACTCGTGAAACAAGTGCCATGACAAAGTTCGGAAAACTGAAAACTTGATCCTGACTAAGTTTTTGGCTTGCCAAGGTGCTGAAAAGTGAGTCAGGATCAAGTTTTTGGCTTGCCGAAGTTCAGAAAACGAGTCATCTTGGGAAAACACCCGTTTCCTCACATAATTCACCGGCAGGATGTGGTACCAAACTAAAATATGAGCCACAAGGAAGCTCTCCAAGAAATTTGAGATCAAGATTCAAAGATTTCTATTTTTTATGAATTTTTGAATAACTCATAAAAAGCAAAAATTCATAACAAATTGTGTGGGTCTCCAAAAATCACGAAATTTGGATGGGGATGTGATCATGCTGTTCCTAGCCATCCCTCCAAAAATCACGCGAAAACTCCATCTCTAGGTCCTTGCGTTAACGCGACCTCGGTTTTGGCTAGCCGGAGTTCAGAAAACGAGTCATCAAGGGAAAACACCCCTTTCCTCACATATTTGCTCGGTCATATGGGGTACCAAACTGAAACATGTGTTGCAAGGGAGCTCCCCACGAAATTTGGGGTCAAAATTCGAAAAGTGTGATTTTATATGATTTTTTGAACTCAGAAAATGTAAAAATTCATGAAAAATTCTGTGGGTGTCCAGATGTCATGAAATTTGGATGGGAATGAGTTCATGTTGATCCTAGATAGCCTGCAAAAAATCGTGCAAAAATTCAATCTCTAGGTCCAAAAACTCGTGAAACAAGTGCCATGACAAAGTTCGGAAAACTGAAAACTTGATCCTGACTAAGTTTTTGGCTTGCCAAGGTGCTGAAAAGTGAGTCAGGATCAAGTTTTTGGCTTGCCGAAGTTCAGAAAACGAGTCATCTTGGGAAAACACCCGTTTCCTCACATAATTCACCGGCAGGATGTGGTACCAAACTAAAATATGAGCCACAAGGAAGCTCTCCAAGAAATTTGAGATCAAGATTCAAAGATTTCTATTTTTTATGAATTTTTGAATAACTCATAAAAAGCAAAAATTCATAACAAATTGTGTGGGTCTCCAAAAATCACGAAATTTGGATGGGGATGTGATCATGCTGTTCCTAGCCATCCCTCCAAAAATCACGCGAAAACTCCATCTCTAGGTCCTTGCGTTAACGCGACCTCGGTTTTGGCTAGCCGGAGTTCAGAAAACGAGTCATCAAGGGAAAACACCCCTTTCCTCACATATTTGCTCGGTCATATGGGGTACCAAACTGAAACATGTGTTGCAAGGGAGCTCCCCACGAAATTTGGGGTCAAAATTCGAAAAGTGTGATTTTATATGATTTTTTGAACTCAGAAAATGTAAAAATTCATGAAAAATTCTGTGGGTGTCCAGATGTCATGAAATTTGGATGGGAATGAGTTCATGTTGATCCTAGATAGCCTGCAAAAAATCGTGCAAAAATTCAATCTCTAGGTCCAAAAACTCGTGAAACAAGTGCCATGACAAAGTTCGGAAAACTGAAAACTTGATCCTGACTAAGTTTTTGGCTTGCCAAGGTGCTGAAAAGTGAGTCAGGATCAAGTTTTTGGCTTGCCGAAGTTCAGAAAACGAGTCATCTTGGGAAAACACCCGTTTCCTCACATAATTCACCGGCAGGATGTGGTACCAAACTAAAATATGAGCCACAAGGAAGCTCTCCAAGAAATTTGAGATCAAGATTCAAAGATTTCTATTTTTTATGAATTTTTGAATAACTCATAAAAAGCAAAAATTCATAACAAATTGTGTGGGTCTCCAAAAATCACGAAATTTGGATGGGGATGTTATCATGCTGTTCCTAGCCATCCCTCCAAAAATCACGCGAAAACTCCATCTCTAGGTCCTTGCGTTAACGCGACCTCGGTTTTGGCTAGCCGGAGTTCAGAAAACGAGTCATCAAGGGAAAACACCCCTTTCCTCACATATTTGCTCGGTCATATGGGGTACCAAACTGAAACATGTGTTGCAAGGGAGCTCCCCACGAAATTTGGGGTCAAAATTCGAAAAGTGTGATTTTATATGATTTTTTGAACTCAGAAAATGTAAAAATTCATGAAAAATTCTGTGGGTGTCCAGATGTCATGAAATTTGGATGGGAATGAGTTCATGTTGATCCTAGATAGCCTG
>CM073500.1:820000-822500 GCA_037074585.1 Biancaea sappan | reverse complement strand
TGGGGTCAAAATTCGAAAAGTGTGATTTTATATGATTTTTTGAACTCAGAAAATGTAAAAATTCATGAAAAATTCTGTGGGTGTCCAGATGTCATGAAATTTGGATGGGAATGAGTTCATGTTGATCCTAGATAGCCTGCAAAAAATCGTGCAAAAATTCAATCTCTAGGTCCAAAAACTCGTGAAACAAGTGCCATGACAAAGTTCGGAAAACTGAAAACTTGATCCTGACTAAGTTTTTGGCTTGCCAAGGTGCTGAAAAGTGAGTCAGGATCAAGTTTTTGGCTTGCCGAAGTTCAGAAAACGAGTCATCTTGGGAAAACACCCGTTTCCTCACATAATTCACCGGCAGGATGTGGTACCAAACTAAAATATGAGCCACAAGGAAGCTCTCCAAGAAATTTGAGATCAAGATTCAAAGATTTCTATTTTTTATGAATTTTTGAATAACTCATAAAAAGCAAAAATTCATAACAAATTGTGTGGGTCTCCAAAAATCACGAAATTTGGATGGGGATGTGATCATGCTGTTCCTAGCCATCTCTCCAAAAATCACGCGAAAACTCCATCTCTAGGTCCTTGCGTTAACGCGACCTCGGTTTTGGCTAGCCGGAGTTCAAAAAACGAGTCATCAAGGGAAAACACCCCTTTCCTCACATATTTGCTCGGTCATATGGGGTACCAAACTGAAACATGTGTTGCAAGGGAGCTCCCCACGAAATTTGGGGTCAAAATTCGAAAAGTGTGATTTTATATGATTTTTTGAACTCAGAAAATGTAAAAATTCATGAAAAATTCTGTGGGTGTCCAGATGTCATGAAATTTGGATGGGAATGAGTTCATGTTGATCCTAGATAGCCTGCAAAAAATCGTGCAAAAATTCAATCTCTAGGTCCAAAAACTCGTGAAACAAGTGCCATGACAAAGTTCGGAAAACTGAAAACTTGATCCTGACTAAGTTTTTGGCTTGCCAAGGTGCTGAAAAGTGAGTCAGGATCAAGTTTTTGGCTTGCCGAAGTTCAGAAAACGAGTCATCTTGGGAAAACACCCGTTTCCTCACATAATTCACCGGCAGGATGTGGTACCAAACTAAAATATGAGCCACAAGGAAGCTCTCCAAGAAATTTGAGATCAAGATTCAAAGAATTCTATTTTTTATGAATTTTTGAATAACTCATAAAAAGCAAAAATTCATAACAAATTGTGTGGGTCTCCAAAAATCACGAAATTTGGATGGGGATGTGATCATTCTGTTCCTAGCCATCCCTCCAAAAATCACGCGAAAACTCCATCTCTAGGTCCTTGCGTTAACGCGACCTCGGTTTTGGCTAGCCGGAGTTCAGAAAACGAGTCATCAAGGGAAAACACCCCTTTCCTCACATATTTGCTCGGTCATATGGGGTACCAAACTGAAACATGTGTTGCAAGGGAGCTCCCCACGAAATTTGGGGTCAAAATTCGAAAAGTGTGATTTTATATGATTTTTTGAACTCAGAAAATGTAAAAATTCATGAAAAATTCTGTGGGTGTCCAGATGTCATGAAATTTGGATGGGAATGAGTTCATGTTGATCCTAGATAGCCTGCAAAAAATCGTGCAAAAATTCAATCTCTAGGTCCAAAAACTCGTGAAACAAGTGCCATGACAAAGTTCGGAAAACTGAAAACTTGATCCTGACTAAGTTTTTGGCTTGCCAAGGTGCTGAAAAGTGAGTCAGGATCAAGTTTTTGGCTTGCCGAAGTTCAGAAAACGAGTCATCTTGGGAAAACGGCCGTTTCCTCACATAATTCACCGGCAGGATATGGTACCAAACTAAAATATGAGCCACAAGGAAGCTCTCCAAGAAATTTGAGATCAAGATTCAAAGATTTCTATTTTTTATGAATTTTTGAATTTTAAAAAGTAAAAATTCATAATAAATTGTGTGAGTGTCCAAAAATCGTGAAATTTGGATGGGGATGAGATTATATTGTTCCTAACAATCCCTCAAAAAATCGTCCAAAAATTCCATCTCTAGGTCCAAAAAAAAACTTATGCTAGCTGGGCAAAATCAATATCACTTCCTGCCAGGAAGGAAAAAGCTCATTAAGCTCTATAGGGGGGAGTACTAGTTGAGCTTGGGTGCCATCCTCCCCCCCTGGCAGGCCATTGGCAAGACGTGTATGCGATATTGCCCATGGCCTGTCCCCCCCCAGATGGCACCGTGGTGGTGGCCGGCCGCCGCCGGCCACCACCATCTCACCGGCCGGCCGCCGGATTCCGGCGACCGGAAAATTTTTTCTTTCAAAAACACCCCCGAAACTTGTTTTTCAACAAAACTAGCTTTCAAAACAATGTTTTCTCATCAAAATCATCGGTTTTCAACACTTTTTCTTCATCCAAAGCATCGTTTTTCAATCAAAATTGTTTTTCAAAGAAGGCGGCGGTTGTTTTTCAATCAAAATAGATTTTCCTTCCGGGTGTCTTCCATAGTCATGAGTTATCACTTCCTTCACTCGCT
>CM073500.1:807500-810000 GCA_037074585.1 Biancaea sappan | reverse complement strand
GCCATGACAAAGTTCGGAAAACTGAAAACTTGATCCTGACTAAGTTTTTGGCTTGCCAAGGTGCTGAAAAGTGAGTCAGGATCAAGTTTTTGGCTTGCCGAAGTTCAGAAAACGAGTCATCTTGGGAAAACACCCGTTTCCTCACATAATTCACCGGCAGGATGTGGTACCAAACTAAAATATGAGCCACAAGGAAGCTCTCCAAGAAATTTGAGATCAAGATTCAAAGATTTCTATTTTTTATGAATTTTTGAATAACTCATAAAAAGCAAAAATTCATAACAAATTGTGTGGGTCTCCAAAAATCACGAAATTTGGATGGGGATGTGATCATGCTGTTCCTAGCCATCCCTCCAAAAATCACGCGAAAACTCCATCTCTAGGTCCTTGCGTTAACGCGACCTCGGTTTTGGCTAGCCGGAGTTCAGAAAACGAGTCATCAAGGGAAAACACCCCTTTCCTCACATATTTGCTCGGTCATATGGGGTACCAAACTGAAACATGTGTTGCAAGGGAGCTCCCCACGAAATTTGGGGTCAAAATTCGAAAAGTGTGATTTTATATGATTTTTTGAACTCAGAAAATGTAAAAATTCATGAAAAATTCTGTGGGTGTCCAGATGTCATGAAATTTGGATGGGAATGAGTTCATGTTGATCCTAGATAGCCTGCAAAAAATCGTGCAAAAATTCAATCTCTAGGTCCAAAAACTCGTGAAACAAGTGCCATGACAAAGTTCGGAAAACTGAAAACTTGATCCTGACTAAGTTTTTGGCTTGCCAAGGTGCTGAAAAGTGAGTCAGGATCAAGTTTTTGGCTTGCCGAAGTTCAGAAAACGAGTCATCTTGGGAAAACGGCCGTTTCCTCACATAATTCACCGGCAGGATATGGTACCAAACTAAAATATGAGCCACAAGGAAGCTCTCCAAGAAATTTGAGATCAAGATTCAAAGATTTCTATTTTTTATGAATTTTTGAATAACTCATAAAAAGCAAAAATTCATAACAAATTGTGTGGGTCTCCAAAAATCACGAAATTTGGATGGGGATGTGATCATGCTGTTCCTAGCCATCCCTCCAAAAATCACGCGAAAACTCCATCTCTAGGTCCTTGCGTTAACGCGACCTCGGTTTTGGCTAGCCGGAGTTCAGAAAACGAGTCATCAAGGGAAAACACCCCTTTCCTCACATATTTGCTCGGTCATATGGGGTACCAAACTGAAACATGTGTTGCAAGGGAGCGCCCCACGAAATTTGGGGTCAAAATTCGAAAAGTGTGATTTTATATGATTTTTTGAACTCAGAAAATGTAAAAATTCATGAAAAATTCTGTGGGTGTCCAGATGTCATGAAATTTGGATGGGAATGAGTTCATGTTGATCCTAGATAGCCTGCAAAAAATCGTGCAAAAATTCAATCTCTAGGTCCAAAAACTCGTGAAACAAGTGCCATGACAAAGTTCGGAAAACTGAAAACTTGATCCTGACTAAGTTTTTGGCTTGCCAAGGTGCTGAAAAGTGAGTCAGGATCAAGTTTTTGGCTTGCCGAAGTTCAGAAAACGAGTCATCTTGGGAAAACGGCCGTTTCCTCACATAATTCACCGGCAGGATATGGTACCAAACTAAAATATGAGCCACAAGGAAGCTCTCCAAGAAATTTGAGATCAAGATTCAAAGATTTCTATTTTTTATGAATTTTTGAATAACTCATAAAAAGCAAAAATTCATAACAAATTGTGTGGGTCTCCAAAAATCACGAAATTTGGATGGGGATGTGATCATGCTGTTCCTAGCCATCCCTCCAAAAATCACGCGAAAACTCCATCTCTAGGTCCTTGCGTTAACGCGACCTCGGTTTTGGCTAGCCGGAGTTCAGAAAACGAGTCATCAAGGGAAAACACCCCTTTCCTCACATATTTGCTCGGTCATATGGGGTACCAAACTGAAACATGTGTTGCAAGGGAGCGCCCCACGAAATTTGGGGTCAAAATTCGAAAAGTGTGATTTTATATGATTTTTTGAACTCAGAAAATGTAAAAATTCATGAAAAATTCTGTGGGTGTCCAGATGTCATGAAATTTGGATGGGAATGAGTTCATGTTGATCCTAGATAGCCTGCAAAAAATCGTGCAAAAATTCAATCTCTAGGTCCAAAAACTCGTGAAACAAGTGCCATGACAAAGTTCGGAAAACTGAAAACTTGATCCTGACTAAGTTTTTGGCTTGCCAAGGTGCTGAAAAGTGAGTCAGGATCAAGTTTTTGGCTTGCCGAAGTTCAGAAAACGAGTCATCTTGGGAAAACGGCCGTTTCCTCACATAATTCACCGGCAGGATATGGTACCAAACTAAAATATGAGCCACAAGGAAGCTCTCCAAGAAATTTGAGATCAAGATTCAAAGATTTCTATTTTTTATGAATTTTTGAATTTTAAAAAGTAAAAATTCATAATAAATTGTGTGAGTGTCCAAAAATCGTGAAATTTGGATGGGGATGAGATTATA
>CM073500.1:782500-797500 GCA_037074585.1 Biancaea sappan | reverse complement strand
AGGAAGCTCTCCAAGAAATTTGAGATCAAGATTCAAAGAATTCTATTTTTTATGAATTTTTGAATAACTCATAAAAAGCAAAAATTCATAACAAATTGTGTGGGTCTCCAAAAATCACGAAATTTGGATGGGGATGTTATCATGCTGTTCCTAGCCATCCCTCCAAAAATCACGCTAAAACTCCATCTCTAGGTCCTTGCGTTAACGCGACCTCGGTTTTGGCTAGCCGGAGTTCAGAAAACGAGTCATCAAGGGAAAACACCCCTTTCCTCACATATTTGCTCGGTCATATGGGGTACCAAACTGAAACATGTGTTGCAAGGGAGCTCCCCACGAAATTTGGGGTCAAAATTCGAAAAGTGTGATTTTATATGATTTTTTGAACTCAGAAAATGTAAAAATTCATGAAAAATTCTGTGGGTGTCCAGATGTCATGAAATTTGGATGGGAATGAGTTCATGTTGATCCTAGATAGCCTGCAAAAAATCGTGCAAAAATTCAATCTCTAGGTCCAAAAACTCGTGAAACAAGTGCCATGACAAAGTTCGGAAAACTGAAAACTTGATCCTGACTAAGTTTTTGGCTTGCCAAGGTGCTGAAAAGTGAGTCAGGATCAAGTTTTTGGCTTGCCGAAGTTCAGAAAACGAGTCATCTTGGGAAAACACCCGTTTCCTCACATAATTCACCGGCAGGATGTGGTACCAAACTAAAATATGAGCCACAAGGAAGCTCTCCAAGAAATTTGAGATCAAGATTCAAAGATTTCTATTTTTTATGAATTTTTGAATAACTCATAAAAAGCAAAAATTCATAACAAATTGTGTGGGTCTCCAAAAATCACGAAATTTGGATGGGGATGTGATCATGCTGTTCCTAGCCATCCCTCCAAAAATCACGCGAAAACTCCATCTCTAGGTCCTTGCGTTAACGCGACCTCGGTTTTGGCTAGCCGGAGTTCAGAAAACGAGTCATCAAGGGAAAACACCCCTTTCCTCACATATTTGCTCGGTCATATGGGGTACCAAACTGAAACATGTGTTGCAAGGGAGCTCCCCACGAAATTTGGGGTCAAAATTCGAAAAGTGTGATTTTATATGATTTTTTGAACTCAGAAAATGTAAAAATTCATGAAAAATTCTGTGGGTGTCCAGATGTCATGAAATTTGGATGGGAATGAGTTCATGTTGATCCTAGATAGCCTGCAAAAAATCGTGCAAAAATTCAATCTCTAGGTCCAAAAACTCGTGAAACAAGTGCCATGACAAAGTTCGGAAAACTGAAAACTTGATCCTGACTAAGTTTTTGGCTTGCCAAGGTGCTGAAAAGTGAGTCAGGATCAAGTTTTTGGCTTGCCGAAGTTCAGAAAACGAGTCATCTTGGGAAAACACCCGTTTCCTCACATAATTCACCGGCAGGATGTGGTACCAAACTAAAATATGAGCCACAAGGAAGCTCTCCAAGAAATTTGAGATCAAGATTCAAAGATTTCTATTTTTTATGAATTTTTGAATAACTCATAAAAAGCAAAAATTCATAACAAATTGTGTGGGTCTCCAAAAATCACGAAATTTGGATGGGGATGTGATCATGCTGTTCCTAGCCATCCCTCCAAAAATCACGCGAAAACTCCATCTCTAGGTCCTTGCGTTAACGCGACCTCGGTTTTGGCTAGCCGGAGTTCAGAAAACGAGTCATCAAGGGAAAACACCCCTTTCCTCACATATTTGCTCGGTCATATGGGGTACCAAACTGAAACATGTGTTGCAAGGGAGCTCCCCACGAAATTTGGGGTCAAAATTCGAAAAGTGTGATTTTATATGATTTTTTGAACTCAGAAAATGTAAAAATTCATGAAAAATTCTGTGGGTGTCCAGATGTCATGAAATTTGGATGGGAATGAGTTCATGTTGATCCTAGATAGCCTGCAAAAAATCGTGCAAAAATTCAATCTCTAGGTCCAAAAACTCGTGAAACAAGTGCCATGACAAAGTTCGGAAAACTGAAAACTTGATCCTGACTAAGTTTTTGGCTTGCCAAGGTGCTGAAAAGTGAGTCAGGATCAAGTTTTTGGCTTGCCGAAGTTCAGAAAACGAGTCATCTTGGGAAAACACCCGTTTCCTCACATAATTCACCGGCAGGATGTGGTACCAAACTAAAATATGAGCCACAAGGAAGCTCTCCAAGAAATTTGAGATCAAGATTCAAAGATTTCTATTTTTTATGAATTTTTGAATAACTCATAAAAAGCAAAAATTCATAACAAATTGTGTGGGTCTCCAAAAATCACGAAATTTGGATGGGGATGTGATCATGCTGTTCCTAGCCATCCCTCCAAAAATCACGCGAAAACTCCATCTCTAGGTCCTTGCGTTAACGCGACCTCGGTTTTGGCTAGCCGGAGTTCAGAAAACGAGTCATCAAGGGAAAACACCCCTTTCCTCACATATTTGCTCGGTCATATGGGGTACCAAACTGAAACATGTGTTGCAAGGGAGCTCCCCACGAAATTTGGGGTCAAAATTCGAAAAGTGTGATTTTATATGATTTTTTGAACTCAGAAAATGTAAAAATTCATGAAAAATTCTGTGGGTGTCCAGATGTCATGAAATTTGGATGGGAATGAGTTCATGTTGATCCTAGATAGCCTGCAAAAAATCGTGCAAAAATTCAATCTCTAGGTCCAAAAACTCGTGAAACAAGTGCCATGACAAAGTTCGGAAAACTGAAAACTTGATCCTGACTAAGTTTTTGGCTTGCCAAGGTGCTGAAAAGTGAGTCAGGATCAAGTTTTTGGCTTGCCGAAGTTCAGAAAACGAGTCATCTTGGGAAAACACCCGTTTCCTCACATAATTCACCGGCAGGATGTGGTACCAAACTAAAATATGAGCCACAAGGAAGCTCTCCAAGAAATTTGAGATCAAGATTCAAAGATTTCTATTTTTTATGAATTTTTGAATAACTCATAAAAAGCAAAAATTCATAACAAATTGTGTGGGTCTCCAAAAATCACGAAATTTGGATGGGGATGTGATCATGCTGTTCCTAGCCATCCCTCCAAAAATCACGCGAAAACTCCATCTCTAGGTCCTTGCGTTAACGCGACCTCGGTTTTGGCTAGCCGGAGTTCAGAAAACGAGTCATCAAGGGAAAACACCCCTTTCCTCACATATTTGCTCGGTCATATGGGGTACCAAACTGAAACATGTGTTGCAAGGGAGCTCCCCACGAAATTTGGGGTCAAAATTCGAAAAGTGTGATTTTATATGATTTTTTGAACTCAGAAAATGTAAAAATTCATGAAAAATTCTGTGGGTGTCCAGATGTCATGAAATTTGGATGGGAATGAGTTCATGTTGATCCTAGATAGCCTGCAAAAAATCGTGCAAAAATTCAATCTCTAGGTCCAAAAACTCGTGAAACAAGTGCCATGACAAAGTTCGGAAAACTGAAAACTTGATCCTGACTAAGTTTTTGGCTTGCCAAGGTGCTGAAAAGTGAGTCAGGATCAAGTTTTTGGCTTGCCGAAGTTCAGAAAACGAGTCATCTTGGGAAAACACCCGTTTCCTCACATAATTCACCGGCAGGATGTGGTACCAAACTAAAATATGAGCCACAAGGAAGCTCTCCAAGAAATTTGAGATCAAGATTCAAAGATTTCTATTTTTTATGAATTTTTGAATAACTCATAAAAAGCAAAAATTCATAACAAATTGTGTGGGTCTCCAAAAATCACGAAATTTGGATGGGGATGTGATCATGCTGTTCCTAGCCATCCCTCCAAAAATCACGCGAAAACTCCATCTCTAGGTCCTTGCGTTAACGCGACCTCGGTTTTGGCTAGCCGGAGTTCAGAAAACGAGTCATCAAGGGAAAACACCCCTTTCCTCACATATTTGCTCGGTCATATGGGGTACCAAACTGAAACATGTGTTGCAAGGGAGCTCCCCACGAAATTTGGGGTCAAAATTCGAAAAGTGTGATTTTATATGATTTTTTGAACTCAGAAAATGTAAAAATTCATGAAAAATTCTGTGGGTGTCCAGATGTCATGAAATTTGGATGGGAATGAGTTCATGTTGATCCTAGATAGCCTGCAAAAAATCGTGCAAAAATTCAATCTCTAGGTCCAAAAACTCGTGAAACAAGTGCCATGACAAAGTTCGGAAAACTGAAAACTTGATCCTGACTAAGTTTTTGGCTTGCCAAGGTGCTGAAAAGTGAGTCAGGATCAAGTTTTTGGCTTGCCGAAGTTCAGAAAACGAGTCATCTTGGGAAAACACCCGTTTCCTCACATAATTCACCGGCAGGATGTGGTACCAAACTAAAATATGAGCCACAAGGAAGCTCTCCAAGAAATTTGAGATCAAGATTCAAAGATTTCTATTTTTTATGAATTTTTGAATAACTCATAAAAAGCAAAAATTCATAACAAATTGTGTGGGTCTCCAAAAATCACGAAATTTGGATGGGGATGTGATCATGCTGTTCCTAGCCATCCCTCCAAAAATCACGCGAAAACTCCATCTCTAGGTCCTTGCGTTAACGCGACCTCGGTTTTGGCTAGCCGGAGTTCAGAAAACGAGTCATCAAGGGAAAACACCCCTTTCCTCACATATTTGCTCGGTCATATGGGGTACCAAACTGAAACATGTGTTGCAAGGGAGCTCCCCACGAAATTTGGGGTCAAAATTCGAAAAGTGTGATTTTATATGATTTTTTGAACTCAGAAAATGTAAAAATTCATGAAAAATTCTGTGGGTGTCCAGATGTCATGAAATTTGGATGGGAATGAGTTCATGTTGATCCTAGATAGCCTGCAAAAAATCGTGCAAAAATTCAATCTCTAGGTCCAAAAACTCGTGAAACAAGTGCCATGACAAAGTTCGGAAAACTGAAAACTTGATCCTGACTAAGTTTTTGGCTTGCCAAGGTGCTGAAAAGTGAGTCAGGATCAAGTTTTTGGCTTGCCGAAGTTCAGAAAACGAGTCATCTTGGGAAAACACCCGTTTCCTCACATAATTCACCTGCAGGATGTGGTACCAAACTAAAATATGAGCCACAAGGAAGCTCTCCAAGAAATTTGAGATCAAGATTCAAAGATTTCTATTTTTTATGAATTTTTGAATAACTCATAAAAAGCAAAAATTCATAACAAATTGTGTGGGTCTCCAAAAATCACGAAATTTGGATGGGGATGTGATCATGCTGTTCCTAGCCATCCCTCCAAAAATCACGCGAAAACTCCATCTCTAGGTCCTTGCGTTAACGCGACCTCGGTTTTGGCTAGCCGGAGTTCAGAAAACGAGTCATCAAGGGAAAACACCCCTTTCCTCACATATTTGCTCGGTCATATGGGGTACCAAACTGAAACATGTGTTGCAAGGGAGCTCCCCACGAAATTTGGGGTCAAAATTCGAAAAGTGTGATTTTATATGATTTTTTGAACTCAGAAAATGTAAAAATTCATGAAAAATTCTGTGGGTGTCCAGATGTCATGAAATTTGGATGGGAATGAGTTCATGTTGATCCTAGATAGCCTGCAAAAAATCGTGCAAAAATTCAATCTCTAGGTCCAAAAACTCGTGAAACAAGTGCCATGACAAAGTTCGGAAAACTGAAAACTTGATCCTGACTAAGTTTTTGGCTTGCCAAGGTGCTGAAAAGTGAGTCAGGATCAAGTTTTTGGCTTGCCGAAGTTCAGAAAACGAGTCATCTTGGGAAAACACCCGTTTCCTCACATAATTCACCGGCAGGATGTGGTACCAAACTAAAATATGAGCCACAAGGAAGCTCTCCAAGAAATTTGAGATCAAGATTCAAAGATTTCTATTTTTTATGAATTTTTGAATAACTCATAAAAAGCAAAAATTCATAACAAATTGTGTGGGTATCCAAAAATCACGAAATTTGGATGGGGATGTGATCATGCTGTTCCTAGCCATCCCTCCAAAAATCACGCGAAAACTCCATCTCTAGGTCCTTGCGTTAACGCGACCTCGGTTTTGGCTAGCCGGAGTTCAGAAAACGAGTCATCAAGGGAAAACACCCCTTTCCTCACATATTTGCTCGGTCATATGGGGTACCAAACTGAAACATGTGTTGCAAGGGAGCTCCCCACGAAATTTGGGGTCAAAATTCGAAAAGTGTGATTTTATATGATTTTTTGAACTCAGAAAATGTAAAAATTCATGAAAAATTCTGTGGGTGTCCAGATGTCATGAAATTTGGATGGGAATGAGTTCATGTTGATCCTAGATAGCCTGCAAAAAATCGTGCAAAAATTCAATCTCTAGGTCCAAAAACTCGTGAAACAAGTGCCATGACAAAGTTCGGAAAACTGAAAACTTGATCCTGACTAAGTTTTTGGCTTGCCAAGGTGCTGAAAAGTGAGTCAGGATCAAGTTTTTGGCTTGCCGAAGTTCAGAAAACGAGTCATCTTGGGAAAACACCCGTTTCCTCACATAATTCACCGGCAGGATGTGGTACCAAACTAAAATATGAGCCACAAGGAAGCTCTCCAAGAAATTTGAGATCAAGATTCAAAGATTTCTATTTTTTATGAATTTTTGAATAACTCATAAAAAGCAAAAATTCATAACAAATTGTGTGGGTCTCCAAAAATCACGAAATTTGGATGGGGATGTGATCATGCTGTTCCTAGCCATCCCTCCAAAAATCACGCGAAAACTCCATCTCTAGGTCCTTGCGTTAACGCGACCTCGGTTTTGGCTAGCCGGAGTTCAGAAAACGAGTCATCAAGGGAAAACACCCCTTTCCTCACATATTTGCTCGGTCATATGGGGTACCAAACTGAAACATGTGTTGCAAGGGAGCTCCCCACGAAATTTGGGGTCAAAATTCGAAAAGTGTGATTTTATATGATTTTTTGAACTCAGAAAATGTAAAAATTCATGAAAAATTCTGTGGGTGTCCAGATGTCATGAAATTTGGGTGGGAATGAGTTCATGTTGATCCTAGATAGCCTGCAAAAAATCGTGCAAAAATTCAATCTCTAGGTCCAAAAACTCGTGAAACAAGTGCCATGACAAAGTTCGGAAAACTGAAAACTTGATCCTGACTAAGTTTTTGGCTTGCCAAGGTGCTGAAAAGTGAGTCAGGATCAAGTTTTTGGCTTGCCGAAGTTCAGAAAACGAGTCATCTTGGGAAAACACCCGTTTCCTCACATAATTCACCGGCAGGATGTGGTACCAAACTAAAATATGAGCCACAAGGAAGCTCTCCAAGAAATTTGAGATCAAGATTCAAAGATTTCTATTTTTTATGAATTTTTGAATAACTCATAAAAAGCAAAAATTCATAACAAATTGTGTGGGTCTCCAAAAATCACGAAATTTGGATGGGGATGTGATCATGCTGTTCCTAGCCATCCCTCCAAAAATCACGCGAAAACTCCATCTCTAGGTCCTTGCGTTAACGCGACCTCGGTTTTGGCTAGCCGGAGTTCAGAAAACGAGTCATCAAGGGAAAACACCCCTTTCCTCACATATTTGCTCGGTCATATGGGGTACCAAACTGAAACATGTGTTGCAAGGGAGCTCCCCACGAAATTTGGGGTCAAAATTCGAAAAGTGTGATTTTATATGATTTTTTGAACTCAGAAAATGTAAAAATTCATGAAAAATTCTGTGGGTGTCCAGATGTCATGAAATTTGGGTGGGAATGAGTTCATGTTGATCCTAGATAGCCTGCAAAAAATCGTGCAAAAATTCAATCTCTAGGTCCAAAAACTCGTGAAACAAGTGCCATGACAAAGTTCGGAAAACTGAAAACTTGATCCTGACTAAGTTTTTGGCTTGCCAAGGTGCTGAAAAGTGAGTCAGGATCAAGTTTTTGGCTTGCCGAAGTTCAGAAAACGAGTCATCTTGGGAAAACACCCGTTTCCTCACATAATTCACCGGCAGGATGTGGTACCAAACTAAAATATGAGCCACAAGGAAGCTCTCCAAGAAATTTGAGATCAAGATTCAAAGATTTCTATTTTTTATGAATTTTTGAATAACTCATAAAAAGCAAAAATTCATAACAAATTGTGTGGGTCTCCAAAAATCACGAAATTTGGATGGGGATGTGATCATGCTGTTCCTAGCCATCCCTCCAAAAATCACGCGAAAACTCCATCTCTAGGTCCTTGCGTTAACGCGACCTCGGTTTTGGCTAGCCGGAGTTCAGAAAACGAGTCATCAAGGGAAAACACCCCTTTCCTCACATATTTGCTCGGTCATATGGGGTACCAAACTGAAACATGTGTTGCAAGGGAGCTCCCCACGAAATTTGGGGTCAAAATTCGAAAAGTGTGATTTTATATGATTTTTTGAACTCAGAAAATGTAAAAATTCATGAAAAATTCTGTGGGTGTCCAGATGTCATGAAATTTGGATGGGAATGAGTTCATGTTGATCCTAGATAGCCTGCAAAAAATCGTGCAAAAATTCAATCTCTAGGTCCAAAAACTCGTGAAACAAGTGCCATGACAAAGTTCGGAAAACTGAAAACTTGATCCTGACTAAGTTTTTGGCTTGCCAAGGTGCTGAAAAGTGAGTCAGGATCAAGTTTTTGGCTTGCCGAAGTTCAGAAAACGAGTCATCTTGGGAAAACACCCGTTTCCTCACATAATTCACCGGCAGGATGTGGTACCAAACTAAAATATGAGCCACAAGGAAGCTCTCCAAGAAATTTGAGATCAAGATTCAAAGATTTCTATTTTTTATGAATTTTTGAATAACTCATAAAAAGCAAAAATTCATAACAAATTGTGTGGGTCTCCAAAAATCACGAAATTTGGATGGGGATGTGATCATGCTGTTCCTAGCCATCCCTCCAAAAATCACGCGAAAACTCCATCTCTAGGTCCTTGCGTTAACGCGACCTCGGTTTTGGCTAGCCGGAGTTCAGAAAACGAGTCATCAAGGGAAAACACCCCTTTCCTCACATATTTGCTCGGTCATATGGGGTACCAAACTGAAACATGTGTTGCAAGGGAGCTCCCCACGAAATTTGGGGTCAAAATTCGAAAAGTGTGATTTTATATGATTTTTTGAACTCAGAAAATGTAAAAATTCATGAAAAATTCTGTGGGTGTCCAGATGTCATGAAATTTGGATGGGAATGAGTTCATGTTGATCCTAGATAGCCTGCAAAAAATCGTGCAAAAATTCAATCTCTAGGTCCAAAAACTCGTGAAACAAGTGCCATGACAAAGTTCGGAAAACTGAAAACTTGATCCTGACTAAGTTTTTGGCTTGCCAAGGTGCTGAAAAGTGAGTCAGGATCAAGTTTTTGGCTTGCCGAAGTTCAGAAAACGAGTCATCTTGGGAAAACGGCCGTTTCCTCACATAATTCACCGGCAGGATATGGTACCAAACTAAAATATGAGCCACAAGGAAGCTCTCCAAGAAATTTGAGATCAAGATTCAAAGATTTCTATTTTTTATGAATTTTTGAATTTTAAAAAGTAAAAATTCATAATAAATTGTGTGAGTGTCCAAAAATCGTGAAATTTGGATGGGGATGAGATTATATTGTTCCTAACAATCCCTCAAAAAATCGTCCAAAAATTCCATCTCTAGGTCCAAAAAAAAACTTATGCTAGCTGGGCAAAATCAATATCACTTCCTGCCAGGAAGGAAAAAGCTCATTAAGCTCTATAGGGGGGGAGTACTAGTTGAGCTTGGGTGCCATCCTCCCCCCCTGGCAGGCCATTGGCAAGACGTGTATGCGATATTGCCCATGGCCTGTCCCCCCCAGATGGCACCGTGGTGGTGGCCGGCCGCCGCCGGCCACCACCATCTCACCGGCCGGCCGCCGGATTCCGGCGACCGGAAAATTTTTTCTTTCAAAAACACCCCCGAAACTTGTTTTTCAACAAAACTAGCTTTCAAAACAATGTTTTCTCATCAAAATCATCGGTTTTCAACACTTTTTCTTCATCCAAAGCATCGTTTTTCAATCAAAATTGTTTTTCAAAGAAGGCGGCGGTTGTTTTTCAATCAAAATAGATTTTCCTTCCGGGTGTCTTCCATAGTCATGAGTTATCACTTCCTTCACTCGCTAGCGGGCATTTGCGTGGCCATGACCTCCCAACTTCATGTGTTGCAAAGGCATTCGCCCCCAATTGCTTGATAAGCTTGCTTGTGTTTGGACTTACACGGTGGTACTGAAATTTGGCTTGCCGAAGTTCAGAAAACGAGTCATCTTGGGAAAACACCCGTTTCCTCACATAATTCACCTGCAGGATGTGGTACCAAACTAAAATATGAGCCACAAGGAAGCTCTCCAAGAAATTTGAGATCAAGATTCAAAGATTTCTATTTTTTATGAATTTTTGAATAACTCATAAAAAGCAAAAATTCATAACAAATTGTGTGGGTCTCCAAAAATCACGAAATTTGGATGGGGATGTGATCATGCTGTTCCTAGCCATCCCTCCAAAAATCACGCGAAAACTCCATCTCTAGGTCCTTGCGTTAACGCGACCTCGGTTTTGGCTAGCCGGAGTTCAGAAAACGAGTCATCAAGGGAAAACACCCCTTTCCTCACATATTTGCTCGGTCATATGGGGTACCAAACTGAAACATGTGTTGCAAGGGAGCTCCCCACGAAATTTGGGGTCAAAATTCGAAAAGTGTGATTTTATATGATTTTTTGAACTCAGAAAATGTAAAAATTCATGAAAAATTCTGTGGGTGTCCAGATGTCATGAAATTTGGATGGGAATGAGTTCATGTTGATCCTAGATAGCCTGCAAAAAATCGTGCAAAAATTCAATCTCTAGGTCCAAAAACTCGTGAAACAAGTGCCATGACAAAGTTCGGAAAACTGAAAACTTGATCCTGACTAAGTTTTTGGCTTGCCAAGGTGCTGAAAAGTGAGTCAGGATCAAGTTTTTGGCTTGCCGAAGTTCAGAAAACGAGTCATCTTGGGAAAACACCCGTTTCCTCACATAATTCACCGGCAGGATGTGGTACCAAACTAAAATATGAGCCACAAGGAAGCTCTCCAAGAAATTTGAGATCAAGATTCAAAGATTTCTATTTTTTATGAATTTTTGAATAACTCATAAAAAGCAAAAATTCATAACAAATTGTGTGGGTCTCCAAAAATCACGAAATTTGGATGGGGATGTGATCATGCTGTTCCTAGCCATCCCTCCAAAAATCACGCGAAAACTCCATCTCTAGGTCCTTGCGTTAACGCGACCTCGGTTTTGGCTAGCCGGAGTTCAGAAAACGAGTCATCAAGGGAAAACACCCCTTTCCTCACATATTTGCTCGGTCATATGGGGTACCAAACTGAAACATGTGTTGCAAGGGAGCTCCCCACGAAATTTGGGGTCAAAATTCGAAAAGTGTGATTTTATATGATTTTTTGAACTCAGAAAATGTAAAAATTCATGAAAAATTCTGTGGGTGTCCAGATGTCATGAAATTTGGATGGGAATGAGTTCATGTTGATCCTAGATAGCCTGCAAAAAATCGTGCAAAAATTCAATCTCTAGGTCCAAAAACTCGTGAAACAAGTGCCATGACAAAGTTCGGAAAACTGAAAACTTGATCCTGACTAAGTTTTTGGCTTGCCAAGGTGCTGAAAAGTGAGTCAGGATCAAGTTTTTGGCTTGCCGAAGTTCAGAAAACGAGTCATCTTGGGAAAACACCCGTTTCCTCACATAATTCACCGGCAGGATGTGGTACCAAACTAAAATATGAGCCACAAGGAAGCTCTCCAAGAAATTTGAGATCAAGATTCAAAGATTTCTATTTTTTATGAATTTTTGAATAACTCATAAAAAGCAAAAATTCATAACAAATTGTGTGGGTCTCCAAAAATCACGAAATTTGGATGGGGATGTGATCATGCTGTTCCTAGCCATCCCTCCAAAAATCACGCGAAAACTCCATCTCTAGGTCCTTGCGTTAACGCGACCTCGGTTTTGGCTAGCCGGAGTTCAGAAAACGAGTCATCAAGGGAAAACACCCCTTTCCTCACATATTTGCTCGGTCATATGGGGTACCAAACTGAAACATGTGTTGCAAGGGAGCTCCCCACGAAATTTGGGGTCAAAATTCGAAAAGTGTGATTTTATATGATTTTTTGAACTCAGAAAATGTAAAAATTCATGAAAAATTCTGTGGGTGTCCAGATGTCATGAAATTTGGGTGGGAATGAGTTCATGTTGATCCTAGATAGCCTGCAAAAAATCGTGCAAAAATTCAATCTCTAGGTCCAAAAACTCGTGAAACAAGTGCCATGACAAAGTTCGGAAAACTGAAAACTTGATCCTGACTAAGTTTTTGGCTTGCCAAGGTGCTGAAAAGTGAGTCAGGATCAAGTTTTTGGCTTGCCGAAGTTCAGAAAACGAGTCATCTTGGGAAAACACCCGTTTCCTCACATAATTCACCGGCAGGATGTGGTACCAAACTAAAATATGAGCCACAAGGAAGCTCTCCAAGAAATTTGAGATCAAGATTCAAAGATTTCTATTTTTTATGAATTTTTGAATAACTCATAAAAAGCAAAAATTCATAACAAATTGTGTGGGTCTCCAAAAATCACGAAATTTGGATGGGGATGTGATCATGCTGTTCCTAGCCATCCCTCCAAAAATCACGCGAAAACTCCATCTCTAGGTCCTTGCGTTAACGCGACCTCGGTTTTGGCTAGCCGGAGTTCAGAAAACGAGTCATCAAGGGAAAACACCCCTTTCCTCACATATTTGCTCGGTCATATGGGGTACCAAACTGAAACATGTGTTGCAAGGGAGCTCCCCACGAAATTTGGGGTCAAAATTCGAAAAGTGTGATTTTATATGATTTTTTGAACTCAGAAAATGTAAAAATTCATGAAAAATTCTGTGGGTGTCCAGATGTCATGAAATTTGGGTGGGAATGAGTTCATGTTGATCCTAGATAGCCTGCAAAAAATCGTGCAAAAATTCAATCTCTAGGTCCAAAAACTCGTGAAACAAGTGCCATGACAAAGTTCGGAAAACTGAAAACTTGATCCTGACTAAGTTTTTGGCTTGCCAAGGTGCTGAAAAGTGAGTCAGGATCAAGTTTTTGGCTTGCCGAAGTTCAGAAAACGAGTCATCTTGGGAAAACACCCGTTTCCTCACATAATTCACCGGCAGGATGTGGTACCAAACTAAAATATGAGCCACAAGGAAGCTCTCCAAGAAATTTGAGATCAAGATTCAAAGATTTCTATTTTTTATGAATTTTTGAATAACTCATAAAAAGCAAAAATTCATAACAAATTGTGTGGGTCTCCAAAAATCACGAAATTTGGATGGGGATGTGATCATGCTGTTCCTAGCCATCCCTCCAAAAATCACGCGAAAACTCCATCTCTAGGTCCTTGCGTTAACGCGACCTCGGTTTTGGCTAGCCGGAGTTCAGAAAACGAGTCATCAAGGGAAAACACCCCTTTCCTCACATATTTGCTCGGTCATATGGGGTACCAAACTGAAACATGTGTTGCAAGGGAGCTCCCCACGAAATTTGGGGTCAAAATTCGAAAAGTGTGATTTTATATGATTTTTTGAACTCAGAAAATGTAAAAATTCATGAAAAATTCTGTGGGTGTCCAGATGTCATGAAATTTGGATGGGAATGAGTTCATGTTGATCCTAGATAGCCTGCAAAAAATCGTGCAAAAATTCAATCTCTAGGTCCAAAAACTCGTGAAACAAGTGCCATGACAAAGTTCGGAAAACTGAAAACTTGATCCTGACTAAGTTTTTGGCTTGCCAAGGTGCTGAAAAGTGAGTCAGGATCAAGTTTTTGGCTTGCCGAAGTTCAGAAAACGAGTCATCTTGGGAAAACACCCGTTTCCTCACATAATTCACCGGCAGGATGTGGTACCAAACTAAAATATGAGCCACAAGGAAGCTCTCCAAGAAATTTGAGATCAAGATTCAAAGATTTCTATTTTTTATGAATTTTTGAATAACTCATAAAAAGCAAAAATTCATAACAAATTGTGTGGGTCTCCAAAAATCACGAAATTTGGATGGGGATGTGATCATGCTGTTCCTAGCCATCCCTCCAAAAATCACGCGAAAACTCCATCTCTAGGTCCTTGCGTTAACGCGACCTCGGTTTTGGCTAGCCGGAGTTCAGAAAACGAGTCATCAAGGGAAAACACCCCTTTCCTCACATATTTGCTCGGTCATATGGGGTACCAAACTGAAACATGTGTTGCAAGGGAGCTCCCCACGAAATTTGGGGTCAAAATTCGAAAAGTGTGATTTTATATGATTTTTTGAACTCAGAAAATGTAAAAATTCATGAAAAATTCTGTGGGTGTCCAGATGTCATGAAATTTGGATGGGAATGAGTTCATGTTGATCCTAGATAGCCTGCAAAAAATCGTGCAAAAATTCAATCTCTAGGTCCAAAAACTCGTGAAACAAGTGCCATGACAAAGTTCGGAAAACTGAAAACTTGATCCTGACTAAGTTTTTGGCTTGCCAAGGTGCTGAAAAGTGAGTCAGGATCAAGTTTTTGGCTTGCCGAAGTTCAGAAAACGAGTCATCTTGGGAAAACGGCCGTTTCCTCACATAATTCACCGGCAGGATATGGTACCAAACTAAAATATGAGCCACAAGGAAGCTCTCCAAGAAATTTGAGATCAAGATTCAAAGATTTCTATTTTTTATGAATTTTTGAATTTTAAAAAGTAAAAATTCATAATAAATTGTGTGAGTGTCCAAAAATCGTGAAATTTGGATGGGGATGAGATTATATTGTTCCTAACAATCCCTCAAAAAATCGTCCAAAAATTCCATCTCTAGGTCCAAAAAAAAACTTATGCTAGCTGGGCAAAATCAATATCACTTCCTGCCAGGAAGGAAAAAGCTCATTAAGCTCTATAGGGGGGGAGTACTAGTTGAGCTTGGGTGCCATCCTCCCCCCCTGGCAGGCCATTGGCAAGACGTGTATGCGATATTGCCCATGGCCTGTCCCCCCCAGATGGCACCGTGGT
>CM073500.1:765000-772500 GCA_037074585.1 Biancaea sappan | reverse complement strand
ACGAGTCATCAAGGGAAAACACCCCTTTCCTCACATATTTGCTCGGTCATATGGGGTACCAAACTGAAACATGTGTTGCAAGGGAGCTCCCCACGAAATTTGGGGTCAAAATTCGAAAAGTGTGATTTTATATGATTTTTTGAACTCAGAAAATGTAAAAATTCATGAAAAATTCTGTGGGTGTCCAGATGTCATGAAATTTGGATGGGAATGAGTTCATGTTGATCCTAGATAGCCTGCAAAAAATCGTGCAAAAATTCAATCTCTAGGTCCAAAAACTCGTGAAACAAGTGCCATGACAAAGTTCGGAAAACTGAAAACTTGATCCTGACTAAGTTTTTGGCTTGCCAAGGTGCTGAAAAGTGAGTCAGGATCAAGTTTTTGGCTTGCCGAAGTTCAGAAAACGAGTCATCTTGGGAAAACACCCGTTTCCTCACATAATTCACCGGCAGGATGTGGTACCAAACTAAAATATGAGCCACAAGGAAGCTCTCCAAGAAATTTGAGATCAAGATTCAAAGATTTCTATTTTTTATGAATTTTTGAATAACTCATAAAAAGCAAAAATTCATAACAAATTGTGTGGGTCTCCAAAAATCACGAAATTTGGATGGGGATGTGATCATGCTGTTCCTAGCCATCCCTCCAAAAATCACGCGAAAACTCCATCTCTAGGTCCTTGCGTTAACGCGACCTCGGTTTTGGCTAGCCGGAGTTCAGAAAACGAGTCATCAAGGGAAAACACCCCTTTCCTCACATATTTGCTCGGTCATATGGGGTACCAAACTGAAACATGTGTTGCAAGGGAGCTCCCCACGAAATTTGGGGTCAAAATTCGAAAAGTGTGATTTTATATGATTTTTTGAACTCAGAAAATGTAAAAATTCATGAAAAATTCTGTGGGTGTCCAGATGTCATGAAATTTGGATGGGAATGAGTTCATGTTGATCCTAGATAGCCTGCAAAAAATCGTGCAAAAATTCAATCTCTAGGTCCAAAAACTCGTGAAACAAGTGCCATGACAAAGTTCGGAAAACTGAAAACTTGATCCTGACTAAGTTTTTGGCTTGCCAAGGTGCTGAAAAGTGAGTCAGGATCAAGTTTTTGGCTTGCCGAAGTTCAGAAAACGAGTCATCTTGGGAAAACACCCGTTTCCTCACATAATTCACCGGCAGGATGTGGTACCAAACTAAAATATGAGCCACAAGGAAGCTCTCCAAGAAATTTGAGATCAAGATTCAAAGATTTCTATTTTTTATGAATTTTTGAATAACTCATAAAAAGCAAAAATTCATAACAAATTGTGTGGGTCTCCAAAAATCACGAAATTTGGATGGGGATGTGATCATGCTGTTCCTAGCCATCCCTCCAAAAATCACGCGAAAACTCCATCTCTAGGTCCTTGCGTTAACGCGACCTCGGTTTTGGCTAGCCGGAGTTCAGAAAACGAGTCATCAAGGGAAAACACCCCTTTCCTCACATATTTGCTCGGTCATATGGGGTACCAAACTGAAACATGTGTTGCAAGGGAGCTCCCCACGAAATTTGGGGTCAAAATTCGAAAAGTGTGATTTTATATGATTTTTTGAACTCAGAAAATGTAAAAATTCATGAAAAATTCTGTGGGTGTCCAGATGTCATGAAATTTGGATGGGAATGAGTTCATGTTGATCCTAGATAGCCTGCAAAAAATCGTGCAAAAATTCAATCTCTAGGTCCAAAAACTCGTGAAACAAGTGCCATGACAAAGTTCGGAAAACTGAAAACTTGATCCTGACTAAGTTTTTGGCTTGCCAAGGTGCTGAAAAGTGAGTCAGGATCAAGTTTTTGGCTTGCCGAAGTTCAGAAAACGAGTCATCTTGGGAAAACACCCGTTTCCTCACATAATTCACCGGCAGGATGTGGTACCAAACTAAAATATGAGCCACAAGGAAGCTCTCCAAGAAATTTGAGATCAAGATTCAAAGATTTCTATTTTTTATGAATTTTTGAATAACTCATAAAAAGCAAAAATTCATAACAAATTGTGTGGGTCTCCAAAAATCACGAAATTTGGATGGGGATGTGATCATGCTGTTCCTAGCCATCCCTCCAAAAATCACGCGAAAACTCCATCTCTAGGTCCTTGCGTTAACGCGACCTCGGTTTTGGCTAGCCGGAGTTCAGAAAACGAGTCATCAAGGGAAAACACCCCTTTCCTCACATATTTGCTCGGTCATATGGGGTACCAAACTGAAACATGTGTTGCAAGGGAGCTCCCCACGAAATTTGGGGTCAAAATTCGAAAAGTGTGATTTTATATGATTTTTTGAACTCAGAAAATGTAAAAATTCATGAAAAATTCTGTGGGTGTCCAGATGTCATGAAATTTGGATGGGAATGAGTTCATGTTGATCCTAGATAGCCTGCAAAAAATCGTGCAAAAATTCAATCTCTAGGTCCAAAAACTCGTGAAACAAGTGCCATGACAAAGTTCGGAAAACTGAAAACTTGATCCTGACTAAGTTTTTGGCTTGCCAAGGTGCTGAAAAGTGAGTCAGGATCAAGTTTTTGGCTTGCCGAAGTTCAGAAAACGAGTCATCTTGGGAAAACACCCGTTTCCTCACATAATTCACCGGCAGGATGTGGTACCAAACTAAAATATGAGCCACAAGGAAGCTCTCCAAGAAATTTGAGATCAAGATTCAAAGATTTCTATTTTTTATGAATTTTTGAATAACTCATAAAAAGCAAAAATTCATAACAAATTGTGTGGGTCTCCAAAAATCACGAAATTTGGATGGGGATGTGATCATGCTGTTCCTAGCCATCCCTCCAAAAATCACGCGAAAACTCCATCTCTAGGTCCTTGCGTTAACGCGACCTCGGTTTTGGCTAGCCGGAGTTCAGAAAACGAGTCATCAAGGGAAAACACCCCTTTCCTCACATATTTGCTCGGTCATATGGGGTACCAAACTGAAACATGTGTTGCAAGGGAGCTCCCCACGAAATTTGGGGTCAAAATTCGAAAAGTGTGATTTTATATGATTTTTTGAACTCAGAAAATGTAAAAATTCATGAAAAATTCTGTGGGTGTCCAGATGTCATGAAATTTGGATGGGAATGAGTTCATGTTGATCCTAGATAGCCTGCAAAAAATCGTGCAAAAATTCAATCTCTAGGTCCAAAAACTCGTGAAACAAGTGCCATGACAAAGTTCGGAAAACTGAAAACTTGATCCTGACTAAGTTTTTGGCTTGCCAAGGTGCTGAAAAGTGAGTCAGGATCAAGTTTTTGGCTTGCCGAAGTTCAGAAAACGAGTCATCTTGGGAAAACACCCGTTTCCTCACATAATTCACCGGCAGGATGTGGTACCAAACTAAAATATGAGCCACAAGGAAGCTCTCCAAGAAATTTGAGATCAAGATTCAAAGATTTCTATTTTTTATGAATTTTTGAATAACTCATAAAAAGCAAAAATTCATAACAAATTGTGTGGGTCTCCAAAAATCACGAAATTTGGATGGGGATGTGATCATGCTGTTCCTAGCCATCCCTCCAAAAATCACGCGAAAACTCCATCTCTAGGTCCTTGCGTTAACGCGACCTCGGTTTTGGCTAGCCGGAGTTCAGAAAACGAGTCATCAAGGGAAAACACCCCTTTCCTCACATATTTGCTCGGTCATATGGGGTACCAAACTGAAACATGTGTTGCAAGGGAGCTCCCCACGAAATTTGGGGTCAAAATTCGAAAAGTGTGATTTTATATGATTTTTTGAACTCAGAAAATGTAAAAATTCATGAAAAATTCTGTGGGTGTCCAGATGTCATGAAATTTGGGTGGGAATGAGTTCATGTTGATCCTAGATAGCCTGCAAAAAATCGTGCAAAAATTCAATCTCTAGGTCCAAAAACTCGTGAAACAAGTGCCATGACAAAGTTCGGAAAACTGAAAACTTGATCCTGACTAAGTTTTTGGCTTGCCAAGGTGCTGAAAAGTGAGTCAGGATCAAGTTTTTGGCTTGCCGAAGTTCAGAAAACGAGTCATCTTGGGAAAACACCCGTTTCCTCACATAATTCACCGGCAGGATGTGGTACCAAACTAAAATATGAGCCACAAGGAAGCTCTCCAAGAAATTTGAGATCAAGATTCAAAGATTTCTATTTTTTATGAATTTTTGAATAACTCATAAAAAGCAAAAATTCATAACAAATTGTGTGGGTCTCCAAAAATCACGAAATTTGGATGGGGATGTGATCATGCTGTTCCTAGCCATCCCTCCAAAAATCACGCGAAAACTCCATCTCTAGGTCCTTGCGTTAACGCGACCTCGGTTTTGGCTAGCCGGAGTTCAGAAAACGAGTCATCAAGGGAAAACACCCCTTTCCTCACATATTTGCTCGGTCATATGGGGTACCAAACTGAAACATGTGTTGCAAGGGAGCTCCCCACGAAATTTGGGGTCAAAATTCGAAAAGTGTGATTTTATATGATTTTTTGAACTCAGAAAATGTAAAAATTCATGAAAAATTCTGTGGGTGTCCAGATGTCATGAAATTTGGATGGGAATGAGTTCATGTTGATCCTAGATAGCCTGCAAAAAATCGTGCAAAAATTCAATCTCTAGGTCCAAAAACTCGTGAAACAAGTGCCATGACAAAGTTCGGAAAACTGAAAACTTGATCCTGACTAAGTTTTTGGCTTGCCAAGGTGCTGAAAAGTGAGTCAGGATCAAGTTTTTGGCTTGCCGAAGTTCAGAAAACGAGTCATCTTGGGAAAACACCCGTTTCCTCACATAATTCACCGGCAGGATGTGGTACCAAACTAAAATATGAGCCACAAGGAAGCTCTCCAAGAAATTTGAGATCAAGATTCAAAGATTTCTATTTTTTATGAATTTTTGAATAACTCATAAAAAGCAAAAATTCATAACAAATTGTGTGGGTCTCCAAAAATCACGAAATTTGGATGGGGATGTGATCATGCTGTTCCTAGCCATCCCTCCAAAAATCACGCGAAAACTCCATCTCTAGGTCCTTGCGTTAACGCGACCTCGGTTTTGGCTAGCCGGAGTTCAGAAAACGAGTCATCAAGGGAAAACACCCCTTTCCTCACATATTTGCTCGGTCATATGGGGTACCAAACTGAAACATGTGTTGCAAGGGAGCTCCCCACGAAATTTGGGGTCAAAATTCGAAAAGTGTGATTTTATATGATTTTTTGAACTCAGAAAATGTAAAAATTCATGAAAAATTCTGTGGGTGTCCAGATGTCATGAAATTTGGATGGGAATGAGTTCATGTTGATCCTAGATAGCCTGCAAAAAATCGTGCAAAAATTCAATCTCTAGGTCCAAAAACTCGTGAAACAAGTGCCATGACAAAGTTCGGAAAACTGAAAACTTGATCCTGACTAAGTTTTTGGCTTGCCAAGGTGCTGAAAAGTGAGTCAGGATCAAGTTTTTGGCTTGCCGAAGTTCAGAAAACGAGTCATCTTGGGAAAACACCCGTTTCCTCACATAATTCACCGGCAGGATGTGGTACCAAACTAAAATATGAGCCACAAGGAAGCTCTCCAAGAAATTTGAGATCAAGATTCAAAGATTTCTATTTTTTATGAATTTTTGAATAACTCATAAAAAGCAAAAATTCATAACAAATTGTGTGGGTCTCCAAAAATCACGAAATTTGGATGGGGATGTGATCATGCTGTTCCTAGCCATCCCTCCAAAAATCACGCGAAAACTCCATCTCTAGGTCCTTGCGTTAACGCGACCTCGGTTTTGGCTAGCCGGAGTTCAGAAAACGAGTCATCAAGGGAAAACACCCCTTTCCTCACATATTTGCTCGGTCATATGGGGTACCAAACTGAAACATGTGTTGCAAGGGAGCTCCCCACGAAATTTGGGGTCAAAATTCGAAAAGTGTGATTTTATATGATTTTTTGAACTCAGAAAATGTAAAAATTCATGAAAAATTCTGTGGGTGTCCAGATGTCATGAAATTTGGATGGGAATGAGTTCATGTTGATCCTAGATAGCCTGCAAAAAATCGTGCAAAAATTCAATCTCTAGGTCCAAAAACTCGTGAAACAAGTGCCATGACAAAGTTCGGAAAACTGAAAACTTGATCCTGACTAAGTTTTTGGCTTGCCAAGGTGCTGAAAAGTGAGTCAGGATCAAGTTTTTGGCTTGCCGAAGTTCAGAAAACGAGTCATCTTGGGAAAACACCCGTTTCCTCACATAATTCACCGGCAGGATATGGTACCAAACTAAAATATGAGCCACAAGGAAGCTCTCCAAGAAATTTGAGATCAAGATTCAAAGATTTCTATTTTTTATGAATTTTTGAATTTTAAAAAGTAAAAATTCATAATAAATTGTGTGAGTGTCCAAAAATCGTGAAATTTGGATGGGGATGAGATTATATTGTTCCTAACAATCCCTCAAAAAATCGTCCAAAAATTCCATCTCTAGGTCCAAAAAAAAACTTATGCTAGCTGGGCAAAATCAATATCACTTCCTGCCAGGAAGGAAAAAGCTCATTAAGCTCTATAGGGGGGGAGTACTAGTTGAGCTTGGGTGCCATCCTCCCCCCCTGGCAGGCCATTGGCAAGACGTGTATGCGATATTGCCCATGGCCTGTCCCCCCCAGATGGCACCGTGGTGGTGGCCGGCCGCCGCCGGCCACCACCATCTCACCGGCCGGCCGCCGGATTTCGGCGACCGGAAAATTTTTTCTTTCAAAAACACCCCCGAAACTTGTTTTTCAACAAAACTAGCTTTCAAAACAATGTTTTCTCATCAAAATCATCGGTTTTCAACACTTTTTCTTCATCCAAAGCATCGTTTTTCAATCAAAATTGTTTTTCAAAGAAGGCGGCGGTTGTTTTTCAATCAAAATAGATTTTCCTTCCGGGTGTCTTCCATAGTCATGAGTTATCACTTCCTTCACTCGCTAGCGGGCATTTGCGTGGCCATGACCTCCCAACTTCATGTGTTGCAAAGGCATTCGCCCCCAATTGCTTGATAAGCTTGCTTGTGTTTGGACTTACACGGTGGTACTGAAATTTGGCTGACACCCAATCGGTTTTCAAAATTGTTTTTTCACTCGAATCATGGATTTCCAAGCAAAATTGTTTTTTCACTCGAATCATGGATTTCCAAGCAAAATTGTTTTTTCACTCGAATCATGGATTTCCAAGCAAAATTGTTTTCAAAAAAGAGGATCGCGGTCGTTTTCCAATCAAAATAGATTTTCCTTCCGGGTGTCTTCCATAGTCATGAGTTATCACTTCCTTCACTTGCTAGCGGGCATTTGTGTGGCCATGACCTCCCAACTTCATGTGTTGCAAAGGCATCCGCCCCCAATTGCTTGATAAGCTTGCTTGTGTTTGGACTTACACGGTGGTACTGAAATTTGGCTGACACCCAATCGGTTTTCAAAATTGTTTTTTCACTCGAATCATGGATTTCCAAGCAAAATTGTTTTCAAAAAAGAGGATCGCGGTCGTTTTCCAAT
>CM073500.1:747500-755000 GCA_037074585.1 Biancaea sappan | reverse complement strand
ATGATTTTTTGAACTCAGAAAATGTAAAAATTCATGAAAAATTCTGTGGGTGTCCAGATGTCATGAAATTTGGATGGGAATGAGTTCATGTTGATCCTAGATAGCCTGCAAAAAATCGTGCAAAAATTCAATCTCTAGGTCCAAAAACTCGTGAAACAAGTGCCATGACAAAGTTCGGAAAACTGAAAACTTGATCCTGACTAAGTTTTTGGCTTGCCAAGGTGCTGAAAAGTGAGTCAGGATCAAGTTTTTGGCTTGCCGAAGTTCAGAAAACGAGTCATCTTGGGAAAACACCCGTTTCCTCACATAATTCACCGGCAGGATGTGGTACCAAACTAAAATATGAGCCACAAGGAAGCTCTCCAAGAAATTTGAGATCAAGATTCAAAGATTTCTATTTTTTATGAATTTTTGAATAACTCATAAAAAGCAAAAATTCATAACAAATTGTGTGGGTCTCCAAAAATCACGAAATTTGGATGGGGATGTGATCATGCTGTTCCTAGCCATCCCTCCAAAAATCACGCGAAAACTCCATCTCTAGGTCCTTGCGTTAACGCGACCTCGGTTTTGGCTAGCCGGAGTTCAGAAAACGAGTCATCAAGGGAAAACACCCCTTTCCTCACATATTTGCTCGGTCATATGGGGTACCAAACTGAAACATGTGTTGCAAGGGAGCTCCCCACGAAATTTGGGGTCAAAATTCGAAAAGTGTGATTTTATATGATTTTTTGAACTCAGAAAATGTAAAAATTCATGAAAAATTCTGTGGGTGTCCAGATGTCATGAAATTTGGGTGGGAATGAGTTCATGTTGATCCTAGATAGCCTGCAAAAAATCGTGCAAAAATTCAATCTCTAGGTCCAAAAACTCGTGAAACAAGTGCCATGACAAAGTTCGGAAAACTGAAAACTTGATCCTGACTAAGTTTTTGGCTTGCCAAGGTGCTGAAAAGTGAGTCAGGATCAAGTTTTTGGCTTGCCGAAGTTCAGAAAACGAGTCATCTTGGGAAAACACCCGTTTCCTCACATAATTCACCGGCAGGATGTGGTACCAAACTAAAATATGAGCCACAAGGAAGCTCTCCAAGAAATTTGAGATCAAGATTCAAAGATTTCTATTTTTTATGAATTTTTGAATAACTCATAAAAAGCAAAAATTCATAACAAATTGTGTGGGTCTCCAAAAATCACGAAATTTGGATGGGGATGTGATCATGCTGTTCCTAGCCATCCCTCCAAAAATCACGCGAAAACTCCATCTCTAGGTCCTTGCGTTAACGCGACCTCGGTTTTGGCTAGCCGGAGTTCAGAAAACGAGTCATCAAGGGAAAACACCCCTTTCCTCACATATTTGCTCGGTCATATGGGGTACCAAACTGAAACATGTGTTGCAAGGGAGCTCCCCACGAAATTTGGGGTCAAAATTCGAAAAGTGTGATTTTATATGATTTTTTGAACTCAGAAAATGTAAAAATTCATGAAAAATTCTGTGGGTGTCCAGATGTCATGAAATTTGGATGGGAATGAGTTCATGTTGATCCTAGATAGCCTGCAAAAAATCGTGCAAAAATTCAATCTCTAGGTCCAAAAACTCGTGAAACAAGTGCCATGACAAAGTTCGGAAAACTGAAAACTTGATCCTGACTAAGTTTTTGGCTTGCCAAGGTGCTGAAAAGTGAGTCAGGATCAAGTTTTTGGCTTGCCGAAGTTCAGAAAACGAGTCATCTTGGGAAAACACCCGTTTCCTCACATAATTCACCGGCAGGATGTGGTACCAAACTAAAATATGAGCCACAAGGAAGCTCTCCAAGAAATTTGAGATCAAGATTCAAAGATTTCTATTTTTTATGAATTTTTGAATAACTCATAAAAAGCAAAAATTCATAACAAATTGTGTGGGTCTCCAAAAATCACGAAATTTGGATGGGGATGTGATCATGCTGTTCCTAGCCATCCCTCCAAAAATCACGCGAAAACTCCATCTCTAGGTCCTTGCGTTAACGCGACCTCGGTTTTGGCTAGCCGGAGTTCAGAAAACGAGTCATCAAGGGAAAACACCCCTTTCCTCACATATTTGCTCGGTCATATGGGGTACCAAACTGAAACATGTGTTGCAAGGGAGCTCCCCACGAAATTTGGGGTCAAAATTCGAAAAGTGTGATTTTATATGATTTTTTGAACTCAGAAAATGTAAAAATTCATGAAAAATTCTGTGGGTGTCCAGATGTCATGAAATTTGGATGGGAATGAGTTCATGTTGATCCTAGATAGCCTGCAAAAAATCGTGCAAAAATTCAATCTCTAGGTCCAAAAACTCGTGAAACAAGTGCCATGACAAAGTTCGGAAAACTGAAAACTTGATCCTGACTAAGTTTTTGGCTTGCCAAGGTGCTGAAAAGTGAGTCAGGATCAAGTTTTTGGCTTGCCGAAGTTCAGAAAACGAGTCATCTTGGGAAAACACCCGTTTCCTCACATAATTCACCGGCAGGATGTGGTACCAAACTAAAATATGAGCCACAAGGAAGCTCTCCAAGAAATTTGAGATCAAGATTCAAAGATTTCTATTTTTTATGAATTTTTGAATAACTCATAAAAAGCAAAAATTCATAACAAATTGTGTGGGTCTCCAAAAATCACGAAATTTGGATGGGGATGTGATCATGCTGTTCCTAGCCATCCCTCCAAAAATCACGCGAAAACTCCATCTCTAGGTCCTTGCGTTAACGCGACCTCGGTTTTGGCTAGCCGGAGTTCAGAAAACGAGTCATCAAGGGAAAACACCCCTTTCCTCACATATTTGCTCGGTCATATGGGGTACCAAACTGAAACATGTGTTGCAAGGGAGCTCCCCACGAAATTTGGGGTCAAAATTCGAAAAGTGTGATTTTATATGATTTTTTGAACTCAGAAAATGTAAAAATTCATGAAAAATTCTGTGGGTGTCCAGATGTCATGAAATTTGGATGGGAATGAGTTCATGTTGATCCTAGATAGCCTGCAAAAAATCGTGCAAAAATTCAATCTCTAGGTCCAAAAACTCGTGAAACAAGTGCCATGACAAAGTTCGGAAAACTGAAAACTTGATCCTGACTAAGTTTTTGGCTTGCCAAGGTGCTGAAAAGTGAGTCAGGATCAAGTTTTTGGCTTGCCGAAGTTCAGAAAACGAGTCATCTTGGGAAAACACCCGTTTCCTCACATAATTCACCGGCAGGATGTGGTACCAAACTAAAATATGAGCCACAAGGAAGCTCTCCAAGAAATTTGAGATCAAGATTCAAAGATTTCTATTTTTTATGAATTTTTGAATAACTCATAAAAAGCAAAAATTCATAACAAATTGTGTGGGTCTCCAAAAATCACGAAATTTGGATGGGGATGTGATCATGCTGTTCCTAGCCATCCCTCCAAAAATCACGCGAAAACTCCATCTCTAGGTCCTTGCGTTAACGCGACCTCGGTTTTGGCTAGCCGGAGTTCAGAAAACGAGTCATCAAGGGAAAACACCCCTTTCCTCACATATTTGCTCGGTCATATGGGGTACCAAACTGAAACATGTGTTGCAAGGGAGCTCCCCACGAAATTTGGGGTCAAAATTCGAAAAGTGTGATTTTATATGATTTTTTGAACTCAGAAAATGTAAAAATTCATGAAAAATTCTGTGGGTGTCCAGATGTCATGAAATTTGGGTGGGAATGAGTTCATGTTGATCCTAGATAGCCTGCAAAAAATCGTGCAAAAATTCAATCTCTAGGTCCAAAAACTCGTGAAACAAGTGCCATGACAAAGTTCGGAAAACTGAAAACTTGATCCTGACTAAGTTTTTGGCTTGCCAAGGTGCTGAAAAGTGAGTCAGGATCAAGTTTTTGGCTTGCCGAAGTTCAGAAAACGAGTCATCTTGGGAAAACACCCGTTTCCTCACATAATTCACCGGCAGGATGTGGTACCAAACTAAAATATGAGCCACAAGGAAGCTCTCCAAGAAATTTGAGATCAAGATTCAAAGATTTCTATTTTTTATGAATTTTTGAATAACTCATAAAAAGCAAAAATTCATAACAAATTGTGTGGGTCTCCAAAAATCACGAAATTTGGATGGGGATGTGATCATGCTGTTCCTAGCCATCCCTCCAAAAATCACGCGAAAACTCCATCTCTAGGTCCTTGCGTTAACGCGACCTCGGTTTTGGCTAGCCGGAGTTCAGAAAACGAGTCATCAAGGGAAAACACCCCTTTCCTCACATATTTGCTCGGTCATATGGGGTACCAAACTGAAACATGTGTTGCAAGGGAGCTCCCCACGAAATTTGGGGTCAAAATTCGAAAAGTGTGATTTTATATGATTTTTTGAACTCAGAAAATGTAAAAATTCATGAAAAATTCTGTGGGTGTTCAGATGTCATGAAATTTGGGTGGGAATGAGTTCATGTTGATCCTAGATAGCCTGCAAAAAATCGTGCAAAAATTCAATCTCTAGGTCCAAAAACTCGTGAAACAAGTGCCATGACAAAGTTCGGAAAACTGAAAACTTGATCCTGACTAAGTTTTTGGCTTGCCAAGGTGCTGAAAAGTGAGTCAGGATCAAGTTTTTGGCTTGCCGAAGTTCAGAAAACGAGTCATCTTGGGAAAACACCCGTTTCCTCACATAATTCACCGGCAGGATGTGGTACCAAACTAAAATATGAGCCACAAGGAAGCTCTCCAAGAAATTTGAGATCAAGATTCAAAGATTTCTATTTTTTATGAATTTTTGAATAACTCATAAAAAGCAAAAATTCATAACAAATTGTGTGGGTCTCCAAAAATCACGAAATTTGGATGGGGATGTGATCATGCTGTTCCTAGCCATCCCTCCAAAAATCACGCGAAAACTCCATCTCTAGGTCCTTGCGTTAACGCGACCTCGGTTTTGGCTAGCCGGAGTTCAGAAAACGAGTCATCAAGGGAAAACACCCCTTTCCTCACATATTTGCTCGGTCATATGGGGTACCAAACTGAAACATGTGTTGCAAGGGAGCTCCCCACGAAATTTGGGGTCAAAATTCGAAAAGTGTGATTTTATATGATTTTTTGAACTCAGAAAATGTAAAAATTCATGAAAAATTCTGTGGGTGTCCAGATGTCATGAAATTTGGATGGGAATGAGTTCATGTTGATCCTAGATAGCCTGCAAAAAATCGTGCAAAAATTCAATCTCTAGGTCCAAAAACTCGTGAAACAAGTGCCATGACAAAGTTCGGAAAACTGAAAACTTGATCCTGACTAAGTTTTTGGCTTGCCAAGGTGCTGAAAAGTGAGTCAGGATCAAGTTTTTGGCTTGCCGAAGTTCAGAAAACGAGTCATCTTGGGAAAACACCCGTTTCCTCACATAATTCACCGGCAGGATGTGGTACCAAACTAAAATATGAGCCACAAGGAAGCTCTCCAAGAAATTTGAGATCAAGATTCAAAGATTTCTATTTTTTATGAATTTTTGAATAACTCATAAAAAGCAAAAATTCATAACAAATTGTGTGGGTCTCCAAAAATCACGAAATTTGGATGGGGATGTGATCATGCTGTTCCTAGCCATCCCTCCAAAAATCACGCGAAAACTCCATCTCTAGGTCCTTGCGTTAACGCGACCTCGGTTTTGGCTAGCCGGAGTTCAGAAAACGAGTCATCAAGGGAAAACACCCCTTTCCTCACATATTTGCTCGGTCATATGGGGTACCAAACTGAAACATGTGTTGCAAGGGAGCTCCCCACGAAATTTGGGGTCAAAATTCGAAAAGTGTGATTTTATATGATTTTTTGAACTCAGAAAATGTAAAAATTCATGAAAAATTCTGTGGGTGTCCAGATGTCATGAAATTTGGATGGGAATGAGTTCATGTTGATCCTAGATAGCCTGCAAAAAATCGTGCAAAAATTCAATCTCTAGGTCCAAAAACTCGTGAAACAAGTGCCATGACAAAGTTCGGAAAACTGAAAACTTGATCCTGACTAAGTTTTTGGCTTGCCAAGGTGCTGAAAAGTGAGTCAGGATCAAGTTTTTGGCTTGCCGAAGTTCAGAAAACGAGTCATCTTGGGAAAACACCCGTTTCCTCACATAATTCACCGGCAGGATGTGGTACCAAACTAAAATATGAGCCACAAGGAAGCTCTCCAAGAAATTTGAGATCAAGATTCAAAGATTTCTATTTTTTATGAATTTTTGAATAACTCATAAAAAGCAAAAATTCATAACAAATTGTGTGGGTCTCCAAAAATCACGAAATTTGGATGGGGATGTGATCATGCTGTTCCTAGCCATCCCTCCAAAAATCACGCGAAAACTCCATCTCTAGGTCCTTGCGTTAACGCGACCTCGGTTTTGGCTAGCCGGAGTTCAGAAAACGAGTCATCAAGGGAAAACACCCCTTTCCTCACATATTTGCTCGGTCATATGGGGTACCAAACTGAAACATGTGTTGCAAGGGAGCTCCCCACGAAATTTGGGGTCAAAATTCGAAAAGTGTGATTTTATATGATTTTTTGAACTCAGAAAATGTAAAAATTCATGAAAAATTCTGTGGGTGTCCAGATGTCATGAAATTTGGATGGGAATGAGTTCATGTTGATCCTAGATAGCCTGCAAAAAATCGTGCAAAAATTCAATCTCTAGGTCCAAAAACTCGTGAAACAAGTGCCATGACAAAGTTCGGAAAACTGAAAACTTGATCCTGACTAAGTTTTTGGCTTGCCAAGGTGCTGAAAAGTGAGTCAGGATCAAGTTTTTGGCTTGCCGAAGTTCAGAAAACGAGTCATCTTGGGAAAACACCCGTTTCCTCACATAATTCACCGGCAGGATGTGGTACCAAACTAAAATATGAGCCACAAGGAAGCTCTCCAAGAAATTTGAGATCAAGATTCAAAGATTTCTATTTTTTATGAATTTTTGAATAACTCATAAAAAGCAAAAATTCATAACAAATTGTGTGGGTCTCCAAAAATCACGAAATTTGGATGGGGATGTGATCATGCTGTTCCTAGCCATCCCTCCAAAAATCACGCGAAAACTCCATCTCTAGGTCCTTGCGTTAACGCGACCTCGGTTTTGGCTAGCCGGAGTTCAGAAAACGAGTCATCAAGGGAAAACACCCCTTTCCTCACATATTTGCTCGGTCATATGGGGTACCAAACTGAAACATGTGTTGCAAGGGAGCTCCCCACGAAATTTGGGGTCAAAATTCGAAAAGTGTGATTTTATATGATTTTTTGAACTCAGAAAATGTAAAAATTCATGAAAAATTCTGTGGGTGTCCAGATGTCATGAAATTTGGATGGGAATGAGTTCATGTTGATCCTAGATAGCCTGAAAAAAATCGTGCAAAAATTCAATCTCTAGGTCCAAAAACTCGTGAAACAAGTGCCATGACAAAGTTCGGAAAACTGAAAACTTGATCCTGACTAAGTTTTTGGCTTGCCAAGGTGCTGAAAAATGAGTCAGGATCAAGTTTTTGGCTTGCCGAAGTTCAGA